>APFE031676771.1:0-69786 GCA_000404065.3 Pinus taeda | reverse complement strand
AAAGTGCAATTTTCTTGGCAAAGAACCGTGCTTATCATTCAAAGACAAAGCACATTGATGTTCAGATCACTTTGTGAGGGATATGATAGAAGACAAAAAGGTGTTGCTGGTAAAGGTGGACACTTTGAAGAATACTGCAGATGCATTGACAAAATCTGTGAGCTCTGAGAAGTTCTCTTGGTGTAGAGAAAAAATGGGTGTTTCAAGGTTGGAAAAATGACTAAGCTCTCCTGTGGCCCCCTGTGCAAAGAAAACAACAAGTGGGAGATTGTTGGGTTGTGTTATATTCTTTCCACATAGTTAACAGAGGGTTTGAGGGGTACCCGTAACCCCACTTTATGGGGTCCGGGGCAGCGGCCCGGAAAATTTTGGTTTTGGACCCTATGTTAGGTTGGGCGGACCCACCTATGGTTTTGTGCATGATTTTCGCACATGTTTTTTGGATGTGATGGTTTTCGGTCCATGGTTTTGGACGCGATAGTTTTTAAGTCCATGGTATTGGATGCTTCGGTATGTATAAATATGTATTGTAACATTGAAAGGAATATAATGAAAAATCAAGCTGGTAGTCCCAGTTTTGGGATCCAGTGGGAAATCTCTGTGTATATGTGTTTTACGTGTTATTTTATTTTTCCTGTGATTTAGAATTCGTATGCAGGTAATTTCTGTATAGGGTTAAAACCTACAGTATGAAAAACTAACTGAGCATCTTCTGAAACTGAATTTCAAACATTATGATCTTGATGATGCAACTTTATTTGTCAATGAAGTTGGCAAAATAGTTGTATATCTTGTGGTATATCTAGATGATCTTTTGATGATAGGGAACAATGAAAGCTACATTGCACCCACAAAGAAGGAATTGAGGAAAGGTTTTGAAATGGATGATTTGGGCTATGTTCATTACTATCTTGGTATTGAAGTAACTCAACATCCGAAGTCCATATTTCTTTCTCAAAAGAAGTACATTGGAGATCTATTGAACAAGTTTGGCATGACAGAATGCAATCCTCTTACTACTCCAATGGAACAAAACTTAAAGCTCACATCCATTGAAGGAAAAGAATTTGAGGATGCAACAAAGTATAGACAACTTGTAGGAAGTCTCAACTACCTAACTACTACTAGACCATACATTTCATTTGCTATTGGAATCCTCTCTAGGTTTATGCAAAAGCCTTGTGAGAGACATTGGTCTGCTGCAAAAAGAGTTCTAAGGTACTTGAAGGGAACTGAAGACTTTGGAATCAAGTATACACAAGTGGACGACTTCAGCTTTATTGGACACTCTGATTTAGACTTCGATGGAGACAAAGAAACTGGGTATCTACTTCAAGTTACACTATGAGTCTTGGATCATGAGTTGTCTCCTGGAGATCACGCAAACAATTAGTTCCAGTAGATTCCACAACAGAAACTGAATATGTGGCAGTAGCTGAGGCAACAAAAGAAATTGTGTGGCTGAGGAAAATTCTTGAAGATTTGCAAGTAAAACAAGTACAATCGACTCCACTCATGATTGACAGTACCTCAGTAATAAATTTGGCTAAGAATTCAAAGTTCCATGATCGAACGAAGCACATCAATACTAAATATCATCTGATTCGACATCATTTTGAGGTCAAAACAATCCATCTTCGCCATTGTTCCACTAATGAGCAGATTGCAGACATCTTCACCAAAGCGCTTGGAAGAGAAAAGCTTGAACGATTCAGAACAATGCTTAGACTCACCAACATCCCTTCAGATTAAGGCGGGGAATGTTGAAACCTGATCATCAGGATTGGGTGAATAAGTGTAACTGATGTAAATAAATAATGGAAAATATGAAGAGTCACTGAGAGATGAAATTAACAGTCTCTCCCTCATGTATATAATAAATACCAATCTGAATGAATATAATGTATTGATTTGAGGAGTTACTGCCTAGTCTGACATAGAGGATGGACCCGATGGGGTTTTATACAGTGGGGTTAAATCCTCGTTGAGATCCGACGATCTTGACCACTCATCGCGGGATCAATTGGATGGTGATCAAGTGGAAAAGTGTGTGCAAGTTAACAATCAAGAAAACCTGATAAGTTTATGGACGTGGATTTAAGTTTGTTTGAGTTCTGGAGGATGAATGGAGATTGCACCATAACCGTTGATCTGGTGGGGTGAAATAAACGTTGGAGGATTGAACCGATAAAGGTGAACATTAGAAAATGTGCAAAGGTCTGACATTCGCGGAAAGGTAAGGTTTATGTGTGTTTTATGTGTATTTCTATTATACAAAGGTTATAATAGAAATAAAGTGGATAAATGTATTTTGGGTTAAGTTAGGTTTAACCAGAGTCTTAAGACCATGGTATGAGTATGCTTATTAAGCACATAGGTGAATTGAACCTTGGTTTAAGAAGGTTTCACCATGGATCAGGTGATTAAGGACTAGGACCAGTGACATGAAATTTTATTCGCATAATGTGGGTATTGTCGGCTTAGGTTGTTATCATTTTGGTATCAAAGAAGAATTGTGGTTGAAACAATTGATATCAGAACAGAATAAGGGAATTCTGTAGAAAACTTAGAATAGAGTTATGTTTTAAGATGTGTATGTAGGCAAGAGGAGATCAGATTTTAATTTGATAAATAGCACGCACACCGGGATAAAGTGCAACAGAATTTGCAGATGCAAAGAAATAGAGAACAATCCATTCAAAGTGTAGGAGAATGGTAAAAAAAGATCATGCAGAGGCCTTGAAGGTGAGATGATCTGTTTCTTTTGTTTAAATTGATTTGGAGAGTTTGTGGTCTTTATATTGTTGCATAGGTAGTAGCATAAGAAGGTGAGAAGATTGCAACAACCTAGAGCAAGGAGTGCTCAATTGGTTTAGAGGAAAGAACCAGAGAAATGCTAATAGACTAAGCTCAAAGGAAAGAAGCTTGGTAAAGGATGTGTATCAAGAAGGAGACTTGTTACTGCAGAGGTTTTGTTGCAGCTCACAAAGGCAATTCCACAGAGGATGTGGGTAGAATTGCTAATGGATGAAAGAAGCTGGTAAAAATTTCTAAGTGAAAGAAGAGGTGGTCAAAACCTAATATTTCAATTGTGATTGAAATACAAGAGGATAGTTGTGTTCTTAAAAGGTGTAGATGGGTTGAAGCCTAGAAGGAGTAGAGCGTAGTGCTCAAAAATAGGTTCCAAAGATAGAGAACCAAGGCTTACCAAAACACCAAGTACAGAGGAGAGCTTGGTGAGGTAAGTGGCAGCAGGGAAGACTTGTTGTCGCGAAGGCTTTAATACAACTTATAGTAAGCGAGTGAGGAGCTCATGAAGATAGAGAAGGAAATGACTATTGATAGTCATAGTAGAGGTTATGAGGAAAAACAAAGTAGAAGAAAAGTGAAGAAAGAGAATGCCAAGGCAAAAGCCAAGAGAATGAGTCAAGAGGAAATTGAAAAAGAGATTGTTGAGATGAAAGAACAACTTAATGTATTAACGATGATACTTGAGGAAAACCAAAGACTCGGTTGGGTCTTGAGGAAAAAGCCAATGAAGTGGTATAAATTACAGAGAAGGCTACAAGAGAAGAGAAGTTAGTAGGTGAATATACAATTAGCAAAAGAGCTTATGAAGTTTGAGCAGGTACTGGATGTTCAATTGAGATCTGAAGAACTCAGAGAAGCTGAGTTGGAAATGGAAATGTCCATTTGTGAACTAGAACAGGGTGAAGTTCTGGGTGAATAAGAAGGAATTATTGATGATTTTTTGAACTATTGGATAGATCAGCAAGAGGATGTAAAACCTTGTATGTTTTAATCTAATAATTTTGATGTGATTACGGGTTTTGCAGAGGATGAACAATCTTTTGAAGTTGTCAAAAGTATGGAAGAGTATCTTTCAAAAGATAAATACTCTAAAGTAAAGAAGGATGGAGAATGTCTCTTAAATGAGAGAAGTAGTGATTTATTACAGCAAAAAGAATTTAATAATGCATTGATGTTTGAAACTATTACAACACAGAAGTAATTTCTTGTGAAAGAAGGATATGAGCTTCAGTCTGAAGAGCTGATATGTAAAGAAACAATTGAGACTGTTGAACCTTGTATTTTCAAACTAATAATTTATGTATAAATTCAGGAATTAAAATTGATGATGAAATACTTATGAAGTGTAACAGAGAAATTGAATTGCTGGAGTATTTGCTAAAAAATTCAGAGTATGACAGTGGGATTGCAGAGAAAGGAGTTCACTACAGTGGACAAGAGCAGAAAGACATCATTGAAGTAGATGGTGTGGAAGAAAGACTAAGTGATAGTCTTGAGAGTACTTTAGATAATTATTTAGAGAATTCTTTAAATAGGTTGAATCAACATATTGATGTGCTGATAGAGGAGGAAAAATTAGAACAACATATTGAAGTGTTGCCAAAGGAAGAAGAGGCACTGAGGCCTTATGTTTTTTATTTTAATAATTGTTTTGTCAGTGTCGGATTACTTGCAGATGTTGGAGAAAATTTGGCACAGATGAGCAACCAAGTAAAAATGAAGGAAGAAGATTTTATGGAAGAATTTAATCCATTGAACAGAGATGTTCAATTGCTAGAGAGAATGTTAGAAAGTTAGGATTCAATACAAAAAGAGATAATCATGAGAAAAGGTAAGGATAAAAGGGAGGCAGTCAGAGCCAAAGCAAGAGTAATAGTAGAAGCTGAAGTAGAAAAATTAGAAGGTACTAAACAATAGTTTGAAGAGTTAGTGGACAAAAACAACAAACTAAAGCAAAGAGAAAGAGATAGAAGAAAATGGCAGAGTAGGGACTAGTCCAAGGATGTGCTGGAGAGAAAGATTGAAGAATTATGGCAATTAATGATGAAGAAGTCCATATGGAGGAGATTGATAGTAGCATGAAGGATGATCAATCAGAACTTGAACCTGATTGACAAGGAGAGGAAGATGAAACAGAAGACAATAGACATACAACAACAACAAAGGTGTAGAGATTTCAGACAGTTACAATCTAAAGTTTGGGATCCTGGAGGTTTTCTATCAACATATGAAGACACATCACGAGATCATGAATGTTTTCTACCTTAGGAGTCTGATGCAGGAGCATTCAACTCAAGAATATCATTGTACTTTAGTAGACATAGGGGGTCTTGTGTTTTAAGGAAGTTGGTTTCCTAAGTGTTAAATAAATGTAATTATTTAGGATTTTGAGTGATTTTAATGAGAATAGAAATTAATTAATTATTGTGAGGCATATTTGTAAATGTTCTCGAGTGTTGGAGAACATGAGAGATTTAGGATAGTTGAAAGATTTGAGAATCAGATGTAAATCTTAGATTTGGAGTTGGTTTCATGATTTATGGATTAGAGAGGATCCTTAGGGATAAAGAAGGGATTTTAGGATTTTTCTGAGGAGGTTATGGATCTAAACTAGAAATTGGTTATAGAATCCTTTTGTATAAATGTCAGCCTAAAAGGCATAGAATGGGTTAATCAGTCAGGTTAATTAGCTGAATTAGTCAGGTTAGCTAGTTAGAGGTTAGAGTAAGCCAGTCAGGTTGTAAGCCTACGGGCAGAAACAAAGGCCACTGATAAAAAATTCAAGCTAGAGAGAGGAACTCTTACGAAAATACCTATTTATTAATACAAACAACTCGATTTTGAGTTCCTGTGTGTATATGGAGTTATTCTGAGTAGCTTAGATTGTAGGTGCAGAATTAGAGGTAGAACATAGAGAAGAAGTGATATAAGGGATCATATTGGATCGGTTGAATACGATTGAAGGATCAAGTGAAGCTCAGGAGTAATAGTGGTTAACAGTAAGTGGAGATAAATTTAGGAGGAGTTGTGTTGCAGAACAACCAAAGACCACATATCACATTCAACCTAAACCTTTCATCACAGATCGTAATTTAGCCTTGAGTCTTTATCGCATATCGGCACAGGCAGCCGAGATTGCAATCAACCAAAATCACGATGAGCATCTTGCTATGCGACATGGATCTACGATGTGATAAGAAATCGCGTCAATAGTGTTTGATTATCATTGTGATGAAGGATTGCAAAAAGCACATGCGAAGGAGCATCGGACATTATAAAGCACTCATATGAAGAGGTGAAGGGTAGAGGAACTGTCAGATCAATTTAGATCAATGGATAAGACTGGTGAAAAAAACCTGGAAGTAGGAATAGGTATGGATCGACAGATCAATAGATTGACGGTGATCAACAATTGTGGAGGTAAGAGTGTACAGATTTTGATGATTGTGGCTGAAGTCCCACACTCACTCTTAGATGTCAATCTCATGCTCAAACTCTTAGGTCACAGTCAACTGCGGGGGTTAAGCTGTTTTTAAACCTTGTGCTAGTTGAAGTTCCGCAAATCGTAGATTTGATGGCCTCTTATATCCAATGGATATCGCGTCAGACGATGCGTAGGCATTAAGTAGTGAAAGTGGTTTTCATAGGTGGTAAGTGGATTATTGGGTGGCCTTAAAACCATCAGTGCTATTTTAGAGGATGGACCTGATGACGTTATGAACCATATTGAAATCCCGTTGAAGTCTTGAGGTGATCGGACCATCTGTTGAAAGGGTGATCGGACAGATATAAGGTTGGAACAAGCGTGGAGGTTAATTCAGATTTTAGACCTGGTGGGGTTTTATATAGTGGGGTTAAATCCTTGTTGAGATCTGGCGATCTTGATTGCTCGTTGTGGGATCAATTGGACGGTGATCAAGCAGAAAAGTGCACACAGGTTAACAGCGAACAAACCCGATAAGTTTATGGAAGTGGGTTTAAGTTTGTTTGAGTTCCAGAGGATGAATAGAGATCACACAACAACCGTTTATCTAGTGGAGGGAAATCAATGTTGGAGGATTGAACCAATAAAGGTGAACATTGGAAAATGTGCAAAGGTCAGAGATTGGCAGAAAGGTAAGGTTTATGTGTGTTTTATGTGTATTTATATTATATGAAGGTTATAATAGAAATAAAGCGGATAAATGTATTTTGGGTTAAGTTGGTTTAACCAGAGTCTTAAGACCATGGTATGAGTATGATTATTAAGCGCAGAGGTGAATTGAACCTTGGTTTGAGAATGCTTTCACCATGGATTAGGTGATTAAGGCCTGGGACCAGTGACATGCAATTGTATTTGCATAATGTGGGTATTGTCAGCTTAGGCTAGCATTACTTTTCCTTACCACTAAGTTCATGAGTTACGAACTTGTGTTTTTACCTCACATCCTAACTCCTTCTTGTCTTTCTTGCAGATATAGATGAGAAAATTGAGGGGTCATTTGGTCTATTTTTACTAATTTGGCCATGCTTTGAATAGACATGTCTTTTGGAGAGGGAACAACTTATGCTCATGTACGCTGACTTGTAGAGGAGGTCAAACTTTTATTTTTCTAGTTAAAAAAATCATTTCTCCTCATTGGAGAGGTGTGAGGAGGCATATTTTAGCTAATTGGAAAGGGATTGGAGTACTTTACAAGCCTAAGTACTTGTCTTCTTGAGTTGGTGTTTCCTTTCATTAATAAAAATATTCTTCCAACAATCTCCGCCTTTGTTATTGATGGAAACAATCTCCTCATATGCTACTCCCTCTATCATTGTCTCGATCACCCTATCATTTTGTTGCTCCCTCTGTCATTGTGCTACTCCCCCTATTATATTCTCCCCCTTTGACATCAATAGCAAAGGGATTCTCTAATTTTATGCAAGAGAGATGACTCCCATATTTTTATGAAGATATTCAAATAATTATCAAGGTAGGGGTTTTGTGAATATATTTTCAATTTGTTCCTTAGTGTTGACACACTCCATTCTGACATTTTTTATAGCATCTTTCATCACTCTTATAGACCAGATTCTCTTATATAGCCTAGGAAGCTCCTTTCCCCTTGGAGACCTATCCTTATTTCAGAAAGGTGTTTTTCAAAATCCATATGCAACTCTGCCCACTATAAAAGTGTACACATACATGGTTCCCATGAACTATATGTACGTATACATTTCTAAAATTTCTAAAATATATATAAAAAGTTATTTTTTAGGCGAGGTTCACGGATTTTACCAAAATCCCACCTACAAGAGCTTATGACCTAGCTGAATTAATTGATTTGATATGGTATATATGCACCCCTTGGTATATTCCTAAGTAATTCCTATTGAGAGGTATGTAAATTAGGCCCAAATTTCCCTATATCAAGTATGTGTTTTTCTCGTGCCTCCTGCACTCCTAGTCTCTAGGAAACCCTTGTTTCCTTACAAGGATGTTCAAACTTTTTATCTAGCATCTTTTTCCACATATTAGAGAGGAAGCATTCAATGATTCATTCTAGATGGATCCAGAGTAAGGTTTTGGAAGTACCTTTGGTTAGGATTGGGTTGTAGCTTCAACTATTCTTGTTGCTTTCAGTTAATAAAGAAACTTATGTCATGTTTCCAAATTGCATTGCTATCTTATTAATGTTAACTTGTGATGATGCTTATAATGATCTATTATGTGTGTGTGTGTGTGTGTGTGCGTGCGCGTATGTGTGTGTGTATATACTTTGAATTTGGTGATTTTATTGTGCCTCTATGATATATTTGTAGGTATGCACATCTTGGAAGAATTTTGAGGGTATGGACCCTATAGGATCTACTTCAAACATAGAACCTCAGAGTATGTCTCTAATCCATACTTTTGTGAATTCAAGTGCATGATCTGATTGCATGATTCCAGTCCATCAAATACTTCTAGAAGGATTCAGAAAGAAAACAAATCTCTAAGGTGGGAATACCCATTCTCATAGATAGTTAATCATGTTTATTGATCAATTATAATGTGGATGCAAGATGCATACATAAGTGTGATAATGATTAAAAGAATACATAATGGAACAACATATCATAGTCGTGAAAGAACACAACATAGCTATGTCTCAGTATCATATAGGAGGATATGTACAAAATGTGTTGTATAATTAATCCCCACAAGAATACCAAATTCATACGAATGGAGTTGTGGTATTGTACAAAACTCGAGTGTCAACATATAATATGTTGCAGAAAGAGTGTGCAACATATAAGTATGGATGTCACTAGTGGAAAGATGAAGGAACTATCAAGTGATCTGAGATGCTAACACAACATGAGGTCTTCATCGACCGCAGATGGTATATTTCTACAAAATGGGAATAAATGAGCTAAATTCGACCATGTGAGAAATAATTTGATTATTAGTCATTGATGTATAACATTAACAAATGCGAGGGAACTCACCAATAATGATAGTGAGTGTCATGGTACCTGTGTATAATCTAACAAGTGTGAATAGAGGAAATGAAGTTAAACACTTCAAAGAATCTATTAGCTAGGGGGCATTGATGTATGCCCATTGTCAATAGTGAAATATTCTGCCACTGATGACTACAAACCCTAAGGTATTGATAAAATAAATCTAGATCTTGTTCCCAAAGCAATGCGTTGGAGTCAATAGGAGAAGATTTGATGGAAGGAAGGCATTAAGGCATCCCACATCAATCAACATGAGCATAACCTGTAGAACAATCATTTGGAATGACTCAAATGAATAAGAATTAAGTAACTACCACTAAGTAACTAAGTACATTACTAGTGTGCACAAGATGAAATTAGCACACGAAAGAAATCCTCTGAACCAACCAATAATGAAAGTTGACACAGAGGCCAAGAATCCACCAATAGGGTTAAATGGAAATAAAGGTATTGCATGAATCCCAATGTGTGATAATATAAGTTGATGTTGAACACAAGGGAAACCACTTAGTCAAATATCGATGATGTTGATCGATGTTGGGCACAAAGTCACATATCAATGATGTAAATAGGGCTAGGGTGCAACTCTAGGTTTACTCTCCGAGCAATTTTTCAGAGTTGATAAGAGAAAACCCACCAGCAAGAAGTCAATGATGAACTTATTTAATGACATAAGTATATGAACAAAGCATTGATCTGATACTAAGAATAACTTGATAGACCAAGTATGGATAGAAGAAATGAGTTAAGAGACACAACAAAATGGTTGACACAAAGGCTAACTTCCCTTGAACAAAAGAAAGACATTTTGTGACTTTAAGGCAACATAAAATGAAATTTGTATAAGTCTACAATGTAGGAGGCATCAACAAAATCTCCATATGATTGAAAGAGTAACCAATCATAGACGTACTAAATCTAAGAAAAGGATTTTGGTTTCCTACAAGTAAAAATAAATCCCAACTCGATGGAAGGAAAGACTCATTTTTTAAGTTCTTTGTTTAAGGGAGACACAACCAACTTTAATTACAAAGTGATGAAATAAACTCTTCTCGTTCCTTCTTTTTTTTGGAATATTTAATTTTTTTGTCTTTTTCATATTATAAAGCCTGAAAAAGAATAAAATAATTCCAACAATATAGTGGACGGAACAAGCTTTAAAGGAAAGTGACTTAGTTCCTAGGCTTGGAACATCCCTATGCTCAATGCAAAGTTATAGATATAGATCATCAACACTCGAGGGATGTTCCCTCCAAGATTAAATGTGCCAGTTCACAAAGGTTAATGGTGCATGGTTTGACCTTGCAGAAAAGTAATGGACAAAAGTGGCTTATACAAGATTAAAATGAAACCAACTTAAGGAAACAATGGTGCAAGTGGTCAATATTGAATGCAGTAGTACAACTCAACACATGGGAGCCTCTATGGTATAAAGTCAGAAAGAGAATGAGGAAGAAGAATGAGGATTCAATGCAAAGCCATGATGGGACTAAAGAGGACTCTCGAGCCTATGAAAAAAGCGCAACATGGGTGCCAAGTGACAACAAGGTACTATCTAGAGTACCCATGATAAGGTAGACTCTACCACACAAGTTATGACACTTAGAAGGAGTAATAATTTTTCATGTCACAACTTGGTGGGGTCGATCCTAAGGCAGAAATGGAAGGAAAAACTAATAATGCATAATGTAGGTGATAAACCTAACCTATATGCCAGTTTCGAGATTCAATACCTATGAGAGCGGATCAACCTTTAAAATACCCAAAGAAGATGTCTCCAAAGTTCTTGTATGTACAATATGGTACAAGGAACCAAACAAACTTGCACCTTATGCATAATAGTTCTTTAGGATAATCCCCTTGTGGGACTTAGGCCAAGGTCTCTATTGGTATCCAAAACCCATAGCTTCTAGTTCTAGAAGAGAATATGATCGATCAACCATAGTCATGGCTTCAAGGAAATCCTCTTATGAAGGTAAATCAACATCAAAGAAATCATGAGAACTAAAAGGGTCAATAGGGGGAAGCAAAGGTTCACATGCACCTATTGGAGAAATCACTTGATCAACTGCTAGGACCAAATCTTGAGAAGGAAAATAGGAGTTCAAACGACCTTTATTAGAAGCAATTAAACAATGAGGATACATTGCCACATAATTCACTTGTGGTGGGGTAGAGTCTACTTGAATACTTGGAACATACCAAGGGATATTCATAACTAAGTTCAAATTAGGATGGTGATTTTCAGATGCAAGTTGATAAATAGTGACAATGCTTTAGTTGTGAGGAAAATACATCACTTGAAAGAATGCAGACACCACAACATTCATAGCATATACATAATCATGCCCAGGGAGCATATTAAAGTCTAAAGGGCCATCAAACACCACCATATCAACTAAGACAGACTTCCCACCTAATGTAATAGGAAATTGAGAAATAACACCCAAAGATTCAGCATGTATTCTATCATAGGTT
The DNA here is from genome assembly GCA_000404065.3 of Pinus taeda. Taxonomy (NCBI): domain Eukaryota; kingdom Viridiplantae; phylum Streptophyta; class Pinopsida; order Pinales; family Pinaceae; genus Pinus; species Pinus taeda. The sequence goes on along the minus strand of APFE031676771.1, from coordinate 58,029 downwards.
AGCAATTGACTATCAACTTCCATCAAATTTGTACTCATTCATGGATCATTAGGAATCATAATGTGAATGCTTAGATGTGATTGTAATGCTTCCATGTTAGAAAACACCCTCTTCTATATGCAAACCCAATTAAAATGTTCCTTTGATTCCTACAAGTGCATTAGGTGATACCTCCCTTAGTATTTAGATATTAAAAGTGTCAATGCTTATGGGATATTTTTTAGCTAAGGAGATTAAACCCTAAGTTTGAACCCCACACTAACCCCTATTCATGATTTATACAACTTTATTCTATTATGGTGTGTAAAGATCAGTTGTGCTTTTCCATATGATTAATAGAAATTTTCAAAACCTTTTTCATGGAACTCTGATATATTATCAATCCTAAACAATTTATTTTTATTTTTGTCTAATTTGCTATAAGGCTTTGACATCCTTCAACTTTTCAAAAGCCGCATATTTCTTATTTAGGAAATACAACCATGATTTCCTAGAATATTAATCTATAAATGAGATAAAGTATAGATACCCTTCTAAAGATGGAATAGGGACATGCCTAATCACATCATTCCAAATCATATCTAGGATCCTTTTTCTCTCATAGCACCAGATGGGAATCTCATTGAATTCTCTTTACTATATATGCACTATTCAATGAAATCAAGATGTAACAAAAAATCAAGAATACCTTCAACCATACATTTACTATGCAAAGCATGAACGTCCTTCTCTCTAATATTTCTCATTCTGTAATTCCATAAAATTATCTTCTCTACATGAGCAATATTACTCTATCAATTCCCTTTTCAAGAAAAATAATATTGTCACACCTACTAGTGATAGTTCTTCCTAATAACTTCTAGAAAGTTCCAATGTAAACTTCTCTCATCAACACCATTCCTCCTTGAACCATCTTGCATGCATCCTTTCCAAATATAACTTCACACTTTCATCACCCATATTAGGCCATCCTTAAGTCAATTGTAGATTCCCGAAATATTTGGGAATCTGACGGACATGGGCACAGTCAAAAAATTGACTGCGCCCATGTCCGTCGGATTCCCGAATATTCCAAGAATCTACAATCAACTTAAGCCCACCGCCCATATTACTCATATATATCAATTTTTGGGCCAAACCTATAATATGGAAAGCAATAGGAATAATTTCAACCTATCTATCTTCAAGAAACAAAAAACCTTCCACTCCCTATGATCTCGATTGTTGATTCATCTTCCAAGAAGACATCACTTTCATTATACTTTTCCTATGCACAAAAACACTCCTTATGAGGAGACATATGAAATGATCCTTGGTTAATTAACCATGTATCATTATTTAAAAGTCTACTTTAAATGCAAAAATACACATCCCTTCCGTGTAAATTTGTAAAAAGTCTTTCCTTCTACAAAAGGAGAATCATTAAATCCTTTGTTTTTATCACATTATTTGAAGTACAATCTTTCTTAAAATTGTTTATTCTACTAATTGAAAAATATTAATAATGATAAAATATAAAAATCAAGCAATCCATTTGGGAGAAAGAGAAATATAATTTATATATGCATATCACATTTGAAGAGAAATCAATGAAACAATTCTCATATAACCATTTAAAAATACTAATATATATTAGTTACATATATTTTAAATTTGAGAATTAAACTTTCCAATGCATAACAAACCAATTTAGGCCTTTTAGATATAGTTTGAAATATTGCAAAAGGAAATTTATCTATAAACTACCAAAAAAATTCCAAAAATTTAATATATAGTGTCAAAATTATCGATGCAAATATATGTACAAAAATATTAGAGGTCAAGACAGACATATGTCTGTTCATAAATATCAACATCAATGGGATCAAATTGATACTAATATAAATATGTAAGAATAGTTTATTGCTTAATTAAAGAAAGTAAAGAAGTTTTCATGTTACAACAAAACCATTCTTGGTTTCCTTTCAAAATTAAGAGAAAGATCTAATACCATTTGGAGTCATTTTCAAATAGAATCAACTTCAAAATCAAGTTCGAAAGAGTCATTTTCAAATAGAATAAACATGTGAAAATAAAATAAAATTTAAAACATATATATATAAAACTATTCAGCTCTTCATAAATGGGTCTCAATACCAAATCATTTCGAAAGAGTCCTTTAACTAATTCATAACCACCATAAAATCTCTAGATCCTTAAAATTTTGACACCTATATCTTCAACGATTTAAAAAAATAAATTAATAGCAAGAAGTTCTATATATAGTTCTTTAACCATCCTCCCAATCTTGGCTTAAAGTTAACAAAAATGAAAATCTTCTATGGAAAAATTGCCACCTACTCCACAAAGAGGTGTGGTACCGTGATGGTACCATCAAAATTCTCCAAGTCCCTATATTTTCAACGAATTCATGGGATAACTCCCTAGTTATATTTTTCGTATCTAACTTCATCAAAGTTTTTAATTCCTCCATTTTCCACTTTGATTGGTCTTATTTGTGTTTCCTGGTAATAACATTTTGAGATTTCCACTTATGTTACGTCCTTCATGTTGAGATGATAATTTGTGATTACTTTATTTTAAACATCAAACATGTTTTCTTAATTAAGCATTGTGTGTTTAGCCCAGATAAATAAAGGAGAGGAGGAAAAATAATGCATTCAACCTCACAAACAATTATTTAGCATCTATGCTATCTTATGTTTTAATAAATGGATGTTAATGAAATGGCTAATCATTAACATATAGCTTTTTAGGTTATGGTGATAGAGATATCGCTTTAGATGTTATGTCATTGTATTATTTAAACAATCTACCATTACCTAAACCTCATTCCATACCTCATTCCATAATTATGATGCATTTGAATACCAATGCATTAGTATGTGGATTCTTACTTTAGAAATGGTATGTTACACATTCATTTGTTTTCCAAAAAAAAACCTTACAAGTTGAATAATTGGTGTTACACTAACACTATAAGTGTTACACTAGCACTATAAGTGTTTGTGTAACATCAATTTAATGTCAACAATATATCTAAAATGTCACACAAAAATTTAGTGATGTTGGTAAGAAATTAATTTTAGACACATTGGTTAAGCATTCATCATGTAGCAATGTGTAATTTTTAACCCTGTACAGAAATTACCTGCATACGAATTCTAAAATACAGAAAATAAACAATGCGAGAGCATAACACATAAAACACATATACACAGAAATTTTCCCCTAGATCCCAAAACCAGGACTACCAGCTTGATTTTTCATTATGTTCCTTTCAATGTTACAATACATATTTATACATGCCGAAGCATCCAATACCATGAACCGAAAACCATCGCATATAAAACCATGGACCAAAAACCATCGCGTCCAAAACCATGTGGGAAAAACATGCACAAAACCATAGGTAGGTCCACCCAACCTAGTATAGGGTCCAAAACCAAAATTTTCCGGGGCACTACCCCAGACCCCATAGAGTGGGGTTACCTACACCCCTCAAACTCCCTGTAACTCCCCTCGCTATGCAATCGACGCAACGAAGGGGGGGCTCCACCCCCCTTCTAACCCCCTGGTTAACTACATGGGCTAGTCGTGGAAAGAATATAACACAACTCAACATTCTTCCACTTGTTGTTTTCTTTCTATAGTGGGCCACAGGAGAGCTTAGTCATTTATCCAGCCCTGAAATGCCCATTGTTTCTCTACACCAAAAGAATTTATCAGAGCTCACAAATTTTGTCAATGCATCTGCAGTATTCTTCAAAGCGTCCACCTTTACTAGCAACACCTTTTTGTCTTCTATCATATCCCTCACAAAGTGATACTGAACATCAATGTGCTTTGTCTTTGAATGGTAAGCAGGGTTCTTTTCCAAGAAAAATGCACTTTGGCTGTCACAATCTATCCTTACAGTTCCCTATACCAACCCCATACTTGAACACAATCTCTACAACCAAACTGCTTCCTTGCTTGCATGAGTGGTTGCTATGTATTCTGCCTCTGTAGTTGATAATGCCACTACAAATTGTTTCTTACTCATCCAGCTGACTGCACCTCCAAATAGATTAAACACATACCCATTTGTAGATCTTCTCTGATCCAGATCTCCAACCCAGTCCACATCAACAAAGCCATGGATATCCAAAACTCTGTCCAGTTCTAGTCTTCCTTGGTAGCACAAACCATAATCACTAGTGCCATGCAAATACCTGAAAACCCGCTTCACTATTGTCCAATGCTCCTTCCCTAGTTTTGAGATAAACCTGCTCAATACTCCCACTGCATGTGTAATGTCTGGTCTAGTGCAAACCATCATATACATCAGGCTACCGACTGCACTTGCATATGGAACATGGGACATGTCTTCTTCCTCTTCTTGTGCCTTGGGACACTGTTCAACAGATAAATTTACACCTATAGGAATAGGAACCTTCACCGGTTTACTATCTTGCATATTAAAACTCTGCAATATTGTCTTGACATACTTCCTATAGTTTAACCAGAGCTTCCTCTTTGCTTGATTTCTTTTAATTTCCATGCCCAAAATATAGTTTGCAGTACCAAGATCTTTCTTGTCGAATTTGGAGGACAACTGGGTCTTCAAATCTTGGATAATTTCTTTGTTATTTCCAACCAGCAACATATCATCCACATACAAGACCAGATAAATAACACAGTCACTAATTAATTTAAAATACACATAGTGATCTACCTTGCTTTTGGTGAAGCCAAGTCCCCGTATAAACGTATCAAATTTCTGATACCACATCCTTGGCGACTGTTTTAACCCATAAAAATACTTCTTTAACCTGCATACCAGTTCTTTCTTACCCTTCACCACAAATCCTTTAGGTTGCTTCATGTAGATTTCCTCTTCCAGATCCCCATGAAGAAATGTTGTCTTCACATCCATCTGTTCTACCTCAAAATAAAAAGAAGCAGCAACAGATAAAATTAATCTAATAGAAGTTACCTTGGCAACAGGAGAAAAAATATCACCAAAATCAATTCTCGGCACCTGGGAATAACCTTTTTCTATCAATCGAGCTTTGTATTTCTCCACCGTTCCTTCTGCATTTGTCTTCTTTTTGAACACCTATTTTCTACCAATGGGTTTCCTTCTAGCCGACAACTCCACCAGATCCCAAGCCTCATTTTTGTGCAAAGACTCCATTTCATCAACCATGGCCTCTTTTCAGAGTTTTCCATCCTCTGAATCTACTACTTCCTTCATAGTTCTAGGATCATCATCAGTAATAGATAAAGAAAATTTTTAATAGAAAGCAGATGGACTATACCTTTCTGGCTGCCTTCTTTCTTGAACTGATCTTCTCACACTCAGAGTTTGTGGCTCTTCATCTTCTGATTCTTCCTCCTTAAGCTCAAACTCTATCTTCTCAAGTTCCTTTGGTTGGACTTCATGTTTAATAATATATTTCACCTCTCTAAACACCACATCTCGGCTATGCACAACCTTCCTTGTTATTGGGTTCCAAAGCTTATAACCCTTTAAACCATCCTTATACCCAATAAGGATGCACTTTTCAGATTTACTATCCAACTTGGTTAATTTTTCCTTTGGAACATGTACATATGTATCACATCCAAATACCCTCATATGTGAATGAGAGGGTTTCTTATCAGTCCATACCTCTTTTGGAGTCCTATCCTCCAACACTGATGAAGGTGATCTATTGACCAGGTAACATGCTGTCTCTACCACCTCTGCCCAGAATTCCTGTCCTAACCCGGTACCACTGAGCATGCTTCTTGCCCTTTCCATCAACATCTTGTTCATTCTTTCTGCAACTTCATTTTGCCGAGGTGTATATGGAGTAGTCTTCTACTATGTTATACCACACTTATTACAAAATTCTTCAAATTCCTTACTGCAAAAATCCCCACCATTATCTGTCCTCGGCACCTTTATCTTCTTCTCTGTCTAGTTTTCCACCATAGCCTTAAATTCTTTAAACCTGTGAAAGACTTCAAATTTATTTTTAAGGAAATATATCCATGTATTCCTTGAGAAGTCATCTATAAATGATACATAGTACACAGACTTACCCAGTGATGGAACCTTCATAGGCCCAAACACATCACTGTGCACAAGCTCTAATATTTGTTTCGCCCTCTTACCACCAGAGGGGAAACTCACCCAATTCTGCTTCCCATATAACACAATTTTCACAGAAATCAAAACTAGAGAGTTGTTACTCATACCTTCTACCATACCTTTACCATGAAGTATTTGAAGGCCCTTCTCTCCAATATGTCCAAGCCTTTGATGCCACAACATGGTCTTCTCTCCAGAGACCACTAGATTTTATGCTCCACTTTCAAGAACCACGGAACTGTTGCACCCATTAATAATAGTGCTACCTTACAGCTTGTACAGAGTTCCAATCCGAACTCCCCACATCAATACCAGTGCTCCCCGAGCCATCTTGTAGGTATCCTTCTCGAACACTATTTTTACACCTGCATCATCCAACTTTCTTACAGAAATCAGATTTCTGGCCAATGCAGGAATATGCAAAACACCCTAAAGTTTTCTAACCCTTCCACTTTGCAACTTAAACTTTAATTTTCCACGACCAATGATTCTAGTCTTCCTATCATCCCCTAAGAAGACATCACCACCATAGTATTTCTCATACTCGCAGAACCACTCTCTATGGGGAGTGAAGTGAAAGGATGCACTTAAGTCAATCAACCATGCCTCATGATCTACAAGTGTACTTGAAGAAGCCAAGTACACATCCCCATCTTCATCTGAGGTGGTTTTCACCTCTGCAGAAGGAGCATCATCAGATCTCTTTTTTTTATCACGAGCTTTATATTTACAGTCCCTTTTGTAGTTCCCTCCCTTTCCGCATTTCCAGCACACCACCTTTACAGGTTTTCCTAGAGATTTAGATCTCCCTCTAGATTTAGATCTCTCATTCGATGACTTATTTTTGTTTTTGTTCTGGGAACATCCTTGTATAGACAAGGCATTACCATTCTGGCTCTCCATATTTTTCCATCTCATCTCCTCCATCAGCAAGGATGGGACTATTTCATCAAACTGCAAGGCAATTGCATTACAACCTATTGCAATAACTAGACTATTCCATGAATCTGGTAGAGAACACAACAAACTAATGCACTTATCTTCATCTGAAATTTTGATATCAACAGACTATAATTGACTTACCATAGTATCAAACGCATTCAAATGATCTGTCACCGAGTCTCCATCTTTCATCCTCAGGTTATACAACTTTTTTCCATAGGAACAGTTTACTCACCAAAGACTTAGATTGGTACAAAGCCCCTAACTGGTCCCACAAAGCCTTCGCTGTAGCTTCCCCTGATACATTTAGCAATACTAAATCTGAGACGCACAGTCTTATTGTGCTCTTTGCCTTCTGATCCAACTTCTTCCATTCTTCATCAGACACTTCCGTTGGTTTAGTACTCGGATCTACCGCGATCCCTTGATCTTTATGCACCAACCAATCCTCCATCTCGAGTTTCCACAACTCAAAACTCTGACCATTAAATTTCTCTCTCTATCTTTCCACTGCTCGCCATCTTCTTTCACCACCAGAATCGACCTCGCAGATCTCCCACTGAATAGATTCTACCACAAGCCCGAGTGAAACCCCTCAGTAACAAAAGCGTCCCCTTGAAGCCAAAACAACTCTGATATCAATTGTAGGTTTTAACCCTGTACAGAAAGTACCTGCATACGAATTCTAAAACACAAAAAATAAACAATGCAAGAGCATAACACATAAAACACATATACACATAGATTTTCCCATGGATCCCAAAATGGGACTACTAGCTTGATTTTTCATTATGTTCCTTTCAATGTTATAGTACATATTTATACATGCCGAAGCATCCAATAGCATGGACCGAAAACCATCGCATCCAAAACCATGGACCGAAAACAATCACGTCCAAAACCATGTGCGAAAAACATGCACAAAACCATAGGTAGGTCTACCCAACCTAATATAGGGTCCAAAACCAAAATTTTCCCTCAAACCCCTAGTGACTCCCCCCGCTATGCAATTGGCGCAAAGAAGAGGGGCTTTGCCCCCTTCTAACCCCCCGGTTAACTACGTGGGCTAGTTGTGGAAAGAATATAACACAACCCAACACAAATGGTTAGTTTAGCACGTGTTGGCATGGCATTACATGGCATTAATTAATTAACTGGTATACATCCCTAATGTGTGGAAAGAATAATGATTATTGAACATTGTACATGTGTATTTTTTAACTAAGAGTCTCAAAAACACCTTCCTTGCAGTTGGTTGTTACTTAAAAGGAGCATACAAATAATTGGATGATGATAGTGATTAAACAAGAACCAACAAAACAATGAACATAATGAGAACAATGAATGAAGAAGATTAAACTAAAACTAAACTAAAAAACATAAAACAAACTCAATGAAGCAAAAACACATCGACAAAAGTATAATAACATGATCCTCTTTATTGATTGATGGTGGTAGAAGAGTTATAAATAAAAGATGAAGGCACTTGAAGAGAGTTGCTTGCAATGATGCTTAAGAGCTCTAGCAAGTATTTCCCTTCTTCAATCTCCTTTACAAACTCACTCTCTCTCAAAGAAGTAAAGAGAACTCCCGATAATGATGGAACTCTCTTAACAATGAAATGCAAGATTTCTTTGGAGCCATTTTTCCAACATAACAATGAATAAGCTTCTTCTTCTTCTTCTTCTTAGTCCTATAATGGCTTGTTTATATAGAATTTTAACTCCTCTTTCCCTCTCGTAGCTCATCAATGAGAAAATGACTTAAGATAAGGACAAGAGGACTCCCTTTGAGGTTGCATATCTCCAAATTAGTTTTCCTTGGGTAGTACTTGTCAGGGAATCCCCACTCAAATCATGTGGAGTGGTCTTGGACCATTGACTGGAATTTGGGTGACCCGTGTGGTTATCGAAGGAAAAGTCATGCACTAGTGAGTTTCCAGCTTTGAATTGCCCACTTGGATTGATTCTTGAAATGGGACCTTGGAAAACCTTTGAATTTTTTACTTCCATGATGTTTTTTCAGATGGAAAAGCTTCACCTATACATGTTGTTGTCTAACTATGGGTATCATCTAACCTATACAAATGTACGTATAACGTTTCCATGTTAATAGTTTCCCCATGATGTATGAGGTTGGGAGAAAGCATATAACCAAAATACATCACATTTTGTTGTTCTAACGATGGGCCTGTGTTATACGGGAATAGTGTCCACATGGATGTTGTTATTTCCACTAAGGTGGGTGCCTATCTTAGAAACAAACAATCAAAGTCTACTATTGATTCCTTTTATAAAAATAGATGAGAGGAGAACCAAGAGGGCCAACCTGAGTCTTGCGCTCGATTCCCTCTCCTTGTTGATAGAGTTTTGCCGCTTGCTCTTTGTCTGCTAAGCTTCAAAAGGACTTGTAGAATCATAGCAACATATTGATATGCAAGAAAATAAGATCTAAGTTCATAAATAATGCAGGATCCGATGTGCATTAACCATATACAAGCATATATAAACAAGTACACAAGAATATGGAAGGAAACAAAAATAGCTTTATTCAGATAAAAAGTACCAAGAGGATTACAACCATGAGCAGCTCTGACCCAGCATCATCCTCCAGCTAAGAAGCCCTTCTTCACCTCAAGCAAAGGAAAATCACCCAACACTGTGAATGTACACCAGAATACCAACAACACTTCTCTATAAGTTACAAAATTCGAGCCTCTGGATCTCTGTGATGAGGGATCCATATATAGATGATTACAAAGAGGTGGGTCATCTTTTGGGATCTTGATTAGTGTCATTTCTCTGATAGTTCCTGCTTCCACTTGGAGAATGAAGATCTCTTACTTATCCCTGGTCGAAAATGGAGTGGCAAGTGTCAGAGGGGAAGCTTCTGGAAGATTCCATGATCTTCCACCTCACATTTTTGTCCCTGCCATTTGTCCATTCCCAATCATCGCACCCTACAGTGGAGCAAAATAATATCCATCACACCCTGTACATTGGGAAGGTGATATGCATCGCACCCTCTGCATGGAGCCTTCATTATGGTCCAGTTTTGACCATTTATGAGCAGTTTTCATTCGAGAACTTCTGGGAGATGATGTAATCAGTTGACCTTGTTCCTTTATGCAATGAAGCAACCCTTTTAGGGACTTAAGAGCCCTCAGTTTATGGACATTTTTTATTGGGGTTGAAGCGCCCAAAAATTTCTATAACAGCCTGACATTGCTACAAGGAAAATACCTTCTAGTGGAGGTTATAACAAAGATTTTTAATGTTATAAAATTGTCAAAAAAACCTCCGCTGCAACAATTGTTTGCAATAGTGAATGTTTTAGTGAAGACGATAACAAAACTTCATCACAACTAAAAAAATCTGGGCGGACAGAGGTTTTAACGGGTGTTTTATTAGTGATGTGCTTCATGGAAGCAATAACACTAGTGCACTAAATAAATAAAAGCACCGAGGTTATATACATAACAAAAATCCTCAAGGCATTGAATGCAAAAACACTGGTGCCTAAAATGTATACACCCCGTACATATGCATTAACAAAATGCCTCAGGGCGTTCTTTTAAGGAATGGCACTGGGGTAGGAAAAAATTATTGCAGACCTGATGCTTTAATTTAAACTCATAGCTCCAATGTGTATGATTTGCATAAAATCATTGGTGCACTACTTATATAAAAGTGTCAGTGTTGTTAATTTGAATAATGCACTGGGGCTGGAAATAATATTTTGTAGCACTGCGTCGTTAGTTCTATGGAAGCACTGGTGCTTTAAGAATTTCGGCGCACTGGGTTGTTAAATACAAACAACACTGGTGTTTGAAGAATATAATGCCCCGGTGTTGTTGTTTTTAGGAAAGGCACAAAGCATGAAAACAATCTTGAAGTAACGGTGCTTTTAGATAGAGTAACGCATTGATGCGTTTTTATGTTATAGAAATATTGATATTTTGTATGAGATTTTCTCTTTTTTAGAAACATCCCCCTGTGGAAGTGCAATTATTGTGATTTTTAAAATCTACTATTCATCGAAAAATTGACATATATCTTATAATAGTATTCATATAAATTAAATTTTGATTAGTACATTTGTATATGATGTTTGGATTAATTTTCTATATCATCATATTTCACATCTTTTCATTATTGTATTTAAGAATCCATGCATTTAATCAGTGGTATAACATTTCATAGCGACATTGGATAATGCAATAAAATAAATTAATTGTATTTTATCATATATCAATAAGAGACTCTTTGTCATACAAAATGTGGTAGCTATTGGTAACCCCTTGTCTTTCAGTTGGGACACCATGTCCATTACATTAAACAAAATGTTCGATTCTCACAAACAATTATTTCAAAAAATACAACAACTTGATTGATATTCAAATAGATCAATATTCTTCGTTGGAAATGTTTCTGTGCTCGAGCTACTTCCATGACTTGGGTTATTTGGATGAATTTTTTGTTGATTTCAACAATTATTTTCCTCTTATTGATCATGTTCCATCTAAAAACATAAAATTAAAGTGTAATGAGTGTATCTACATTGGTGAGAATAATGAAAATTGAAATAAAGAATATACATCAATGTAAATCAAATAGCAATGTACCATAGCAAGAAGTGACTCATGATGAACTGTACACATGGTTTCAAAACCAAGTCTCATGCCTTGTTGCAGCAAGTCTTATGTTGGTGTAATTCCATACTTTATTTCCTACATGTTTTTATACCCCATTATAAATCAAAGATTTAATATTAATGATTTTTTGTTCTATTAATCATAAAATTAGAGAAGTAAGACAACATAGATAATTACAAATTCCATAGTTATTTTTTGATATGCCAACATATACTCACAACCCATATTTAACCCAAAGATAAACAATTCTTCTAATGGATCTTATTTGTATGTTAGCACCTACTTGAAGAAATTCAATGATGGTTTCTATGAAACAAATTAAGATATACAAAAATGAAACCTTGAGTTGTTATAAGGAAATATTAACAATTACTCACAAACTTTGATATCAACCCTTTTCTTCCTTGTCATCATGTTTTATGTGTTGAATGAGTTCCATTTTATTTTCTTTTCTACAAGAAAGTACTTGAAAACTAATATTTAATGCTAATTTTTTTTATATGTACAAAGTCAATCATGATTACATACATTTGAAGCATGTTGTTATTGAGATGGCTCCTCCTGTGATGCAATTATGTCTATTTATTTGATCATATCCTTGTACACTTTTTTGGATATTCTTAATGACATGTTTCTCATATCAACTCGTTGATCCTTTGTGATTTTCATAATCTTCCTAAAAAATGTATTAAACTATTTTTATATTGATATATGAAACCTAAATATAACAAAATTTATATCAATAAATGAATGATTTGTAGTAATATATAGATATAATTATAGAAAATCACTTTAATTATGAATGTTACCTATTGAATTATTCTTTTTTGTGGTTGTATGTTTTTTCTATTTCAAGTTTGACAGGTCTCATAGACCATTGCTCTAGACATGCTTCTTGTAGTTTAAATATAATTCGACTTTTGGAATCTAAATTGGATTGATTTTTGTATTGTAAGTGGAAAGTGCGCCTATGCGATTGTTCCATTATATCCTTCCTAGTTTTTGAACAAAAAATCTCCCTTTTATCAACCTCTAACACCACTCCAGATGAGCTAAGGACCAATTCATCGTCATTTACATGTTTTATAATTTTTCTTTTCGTAGAATGACATTGATATTTTCCTTCTTTGTTGCTCCTTGTAGAAAATTAAACATATATGAATTAACAGATTGTTTGAAACGTGTTATCTAATATTTTTAATCATATTATTAATGAAAAAAAACACATATTGAATAGTATTTTTTCATTCACTTGATTCATCTTTCTGCAATTTTTCTATTAGGTTTTTATGTTATTTTTCACTTAGATTAGAAATAATCTTATCTTTCTTCTTCATTTTGTGGCTATGTATGACACACACTAACCAATAAATATTAGTTAAACTTTATATAGTTCAACATATTAATTTTTTAAAGAATTTACAAAGAACTTGTCTTTTCTTATTTTTTGGACATGATATCATTGTGTCGATCAATATTTTTGTTACTTGAAAAAATATCAGACATTTTTTATCAATATAAAACCAGTACCATTTAACATAGAATCCATTAAATATATTTTATGCATAAATCAAATAATTTCTAGCCAAAAGGAGCTCTGGTAATCGGTGAAGTTATTTGAAAAAATTCCTGAGTGTGTTTAATCTACTAAACACATCAGGAATTTAATTGCTAAGCACTGATAGCGAAAACTATTTTTTTTTAAATAATTTTAAATCAGTGACGGTGTGATTTGTAATGATAAAAGCATCGTCATCACTTAATGGTGCTATTTGGTAGAGGTGATCCGGTGTGTTATACTACACCAAGTGCACTAATAAATAGACCATATAGGGCCTACATGATTCAATGCAATAAGTAATGATAGAAGCACTACGAGCACCAATGCATTATATTGGATAAGGCACACCACAAAATAGACGTTGTTTTAAAAAAAAAACAGATTAGGTCAACAAGATTTGGATCTAATTCAATAAGTAATCCACACTACTTTACATGGCAAATGACCTATATATAATAAGTACAGAAACTCATTAAATCTAAAATTCCTAAAATGAAAAACCCTAATTGTGAAGTGGTAGAGGGAGTTAAACCCCAAGGTGAAATTTTGTAGTCGCATAAGCAAGAAGCAAAGACTTAAGGTAAGCATTGAATTTTTATTTATTTATTTATTGATTTATTATTATTATTATTATTATTATTATATTCTGAATTTTAATTAAGTCTAAACAGGAACATATATTGTAGCAAAATTTCCTAGTAAAATCAATAGTAACTTTTTTATTATCAAGGTTTGTTTGTTTTGTTTTGTTTTTTTTCTAAATTTTGAATAATATAACAAAAATTGTAAAAAAAATTAACAGTAAAATCAATCATTTTTTTTTTTTTGGGTTTTGAGTGAATCATTATACCTTTCAAATTTTGATATTTCTATGGTTCCAGAATATTTTGATACTCCACAATGCTCACCGTATGTCTCTCTTGCAAAATATATCTCTTTTAATTAAACCCTAAAAGAAATTGTAAAAAAAAAATATTAGTAAAATCAAAAATAAAATTTAAAAAAATTTACTATGCAGGGTTTTGAGTGAATCACCATGCCTTTCACCTTCTAATCTTCTAAATATTTATGTTGCTCCAAAGTGTTTTTTTGTTGCACAGTGCTCCGATATGTCTCTCTTGAAAATCACTCCCTTGAAATTTTGGGAAAAATAACGAAATAATGATTTTTCTTTACGATTTAAATTTGTTATGAAATTAGATTTTGAAAAGTAAATTTCTGCTTATTTTTCAATTAAAAAAAATCATGTTTTTTTTCACTTAATCTAAACATTGTTGTGTTTGATAGTAAAGAGCACCAATGTGCTTACAAGTAAAACACACCAAAATTGTGAGGTTTCCAAATTTTATAAATACACTAACATGATAGATGTTTTTTTTTATCAAATCCGAAAAAAGTGTGGTTAGTGTTTTAAGGCAATGGTGTGTTTTGTATTTAAATGCATCGGTGTTATACTTTATAAGAGCACCAACATGGTATAATTCGTTTTTATTTTTGAAATCCCCAAAATAGGTAAGGATCGATGTTGTTTTTATTTAAACATGTCGATGTTGTTTTTAACAGAAGCATCGATATGATATAATGCTTTTTTATTTTTAAAATGCTAGAAATCTGTGCAATGATTATTTTAACACCCCGGTGTAGTTACTACTGAAACGCATCAGTGCGGTTATACCTTATAAGAGAACTGGTAGGGTTTAAAAGCTATCTGATATTTTATTTTCAAATAAAATGGCATATTCATCTCAAATTATCTTCTAATATGAATCCACATGAGTTACACTAGTTAGTAGTATACATTTTCCGCTTAAAGTCACCTTATTCTTAGAAAATGGTTTGAAACTATATTGAAATTAAGATGGGGGATATATGTTTCTCGAAATTATTTTTAGATTTGTACACACATATTTTTTTTTACTTTTCTTAAATGCCGAGAGAAAATCTCATAATATCAAATGGTCAATTCTTCAAATTTTTTCCCATTCCATATTGTGGATCAGAGTCTTTCACAAAATTCTCCCTTTCCATCTCAAGTAAGTTCAAATTTTATTTATATTTCGATTATCTAATTGAATTTATTTTTTTAATCCATCTCAATTTGTAGGCTCTTGATTCAAAATCAAGTTCATATGTAGAAAATATTCCTCCATTTCAAAAATGTTGGAAGCTCTTATCAGGAGCAACATATTGCAAGCAATTGGTAGATGAAAACAGATAGCCACTTCACCCTGCCAATTGTAACATGGGATCTTCTAACCACCATCCTGGATCAATGATGGTAATAGTTGTTTGGTATAATGTAATTTCAACAAACTAATTGCATTCATGACATGCTTATTAATATCATTGATGTACTAATGTTTGATAATTTTTGAAATTAGGGCTCTAGTGATGACGAGTGACCCACCTATCATCTTTCAGTGCACCCGACTACAATGTCAAAATCAAGAGAAGGTTTCATTTAGAGAAAGAATTAGAGGGGAAGTATAAAAAGAATGGTTGAATCAACCACCTACTCAATTTCCATTACGTCCACATTCACCAGTTAGAAATGACTACAACAATAGTAGATCTTAATCCCAATTTGGAAATTGAGGCAATCAAATAGAGGTTGGTATGGATGATTACTTACGGGATACGACTGCCATGGATGAAATTTTATTATAGGCATTCTAGAATGATGAGCTAGGGCATGAAGAAAAAAGAGAAGGGGATCTTCTCTAAACGAATGGAAAGAGATGCATGATAAAGAGTAAGTGGCTTATCATTTGTTAAATTTCTAAACAGTAACTATTCACACTAAAATTCATATTAATGCATATTTTGATCTTATACACACAATATATGTTTCTTTGATTTCATCGGTGAATTCATAAATTGAAGCCATCAACAAATTCATTCTTTAGAATATGGAATCGAAAAAACCATGGGTCGCATTGTATGAGCAAAAGATGAGGAAATGGGATAGTAATATGAAATAATTCAAACGATTGAATGGTAGAAGTGTGCCTTATCCTGATCATTTAAAAGAAAATATGCCAATGACATGCCC
This sequence comes from Pinus taeda, assembly GCA_000404065.3. Taxonomy (NCBI): domain Eukaryota; kingdom Viridiplantae; phylum Streptophyta; class Pinopsida; order Pinales; family Pinaceae; genus Pinus; species Pinus taeda. The sequence continues at coordinate 41,699 of APFE031676771.1, read as the reverse complement.
TAATAGTTGGGTTGTTGATTAAGTCAGAGAGAAATATGGTGCATTTGGTCGTTACCCACGAGTTGAAGAGGATGTGGTAAACATAGGGATTTGGTGCAACAACTCGGTAATAATCTCTTTTTGTACATTTTTAACTTCATAATGTGCCTTTGAATGGTAACATCTACATTTTAAATTTTTAATTATGTTTAGGTTATTAGACACATGACTATGTGATTTTTTCACTTTTTTATAAGTGCATTTTTTCCGATCTATGTGGGCATATGGAAATCATTTTTGCATGGAGGATGTTGATGATGGATGCATGGCACAAGATTGTGGAGTGGAAGTCGAGTTTAACCAATCTATTCATGCTAGCCACCATGATAAAAACCTAATACAGGGGACATTAGGTTACACCAAAAATATACAAAAGATCTTTCAAGTGGACTTCTCTTTGTTCCAATGTGTTATTTTTAGGTGCAAGTGGTGGGGTACCTTTGATTGGAATAATGTAAAGAAATATCGTGACAATGGGATGATATCTATCAACTCTAGAAAGATGTGGCATGAAGTAGGGAGCCCTATGTTTCCCCCAAACTCCACATTCAAGTGTTTTTTTTACTCAGATGTGATGGAAAGGGATTGATGGTTCATATTAAGACATGACCTAAATCAAAAAATATTTTTTAGAACCATAGCGTTATCATGCCAAGCGAGGAAGATAATCAATGCGATGACAATGGAGAGTGATATGTACTTGTGTTATTTCATCATTTATATTATTGTTGTATGTTTTTGTTTTCTTTATTTCGCTAATTATATTTGTTTCTATTTGTCTTATTGTCATTTTATATAATTGTTAAGATTCATGAACGTTCGTACATGTTTTGTTTTGTAGTGGAAACATTTTTACACTTAAAACTAAGTATTTCCAATTGTGTAATTTTTAATTTTTAATTTTAATATATTTGTTTAATGTGTTTAAATCTAATTTATAGTAGACTTATTCTGTAGGTTTTGGATAGACATTAGGATGGTTTAAAAGATTGTAATTCAAAACATGAGTATCAATTTATAACTATATTTTTATTAAGATATCGATCTAAATATACTCATATTATCTCCTTTCTCCAATGACATTATTAGTATCAATCTAAAATAACTCACAAAGTGATAGAAAATGGAGAAGGGAAATCATATTTGTGTTATATATGTGTACTGAAAGGCCTGCTACAACCATTGTCAAATTTTTTCAATATAGTAAAATAACCTCCAATATTTTCACTATGCAACATATCCCCATAAATATAAATGCAATTTAAAACATGGTGTACAATATCTATGATAATAAGGATTCAAGGTCACAATCCTTCTTAAATAGTAAAATGAGAAGTACCACAATGAGAAAATAGGGAATTTGGAAGAAACATTGAAAATTTATTCTAGATTTAGATACTTATTGGTTTGTTAATTAATTAGTTCACATGTTTTTTCTTCTTGTTTATTTCAAAATCAATATAAATCATGTAGTGATAAATCTATAAGGACTTTAACAATGAAAAAATTGTGTATTAATATGTAAGATTAAATTCTTGGTATGAGAAGTAAAGTCGTGTTTACTATATTTAAATTCCAGTTCTTGCAACATTATGTAAACTAAAAGGAGGTCTTATGCATGTATAAAATGTTGATTACATCTTTTTATGGACCATAAGAGAAACAAATGGGCTTACATGGATGCGTGAGAGGCTTTAAATTTTTCTTCATGGATAATGGAAGAGTTTTGACTTTTATTTTCAATGGTAATTATAAGTAAAAGTTAAATTAATAAATATTTTTTGGCTATAAATTAAATGATAAATAATGTGATGGTGATTGACAAGCATTTGTTTGACTTTCTAATAGACTTCGTAATAAATTTTTCTTTCCTATATAGATTATGTAAAATAAATATCTATTTTTATGTATTTATAAGTAAATTATTTAAAGTAGACATCTCTTTATCATTGTGAACATGATGTAATATTAGCTACGAGAAATAAAAAACATTAATTTTAGTGACTATCTCGTGATAAGTATGTGGAAAAAATAATATTTCCTAAGTTGTTCATTAAGAAATAATCAAATATATTATTTTTCAAAAACTTAAATCTAATATAGAATGATTTTTGTGTATTTAACTCATATTTATTATTAAAAAAAAAAGATAAATTTAAACCACAATAGCAAATAAATAACCAAAATAACGCCAAAATGATGTACATGTCGAAAGATTTAATCTCTTTTAGTGGTTGATAAAGTTGTGATTAAGATGGATCTATAATGGTTCTTTATCTCTATATATGGTTTTTAATTTAAATTGTATTTTTGAATAGTTTATTATTAATATTTTATATTAAAAACTGAATGAGTTTCACATTTTTGTCTTATTAAGAACTAACTAAAATATTTTACCTTTTATTATTTTTTGCTTGTGAGTATTGAAATATTTTACTAATTAGGTTTGAATGAATATGAATGAACTATCTAAGAAATATAAAAATATTTATGGTAATTTTACAATTATAGTTTCAACCATACTAAACTTTGTAATTTATAAAAAAATCTTTGCATTTTTTTTAAAGTAAGTCGTTTTGCATGTAATTTCATATATAAAATTTTGATATAAGTTCACCAATACATAATCTATAATAAATATTATTTCATAAAAATAAACATCATGTTGATAACCATCTAGCAAACATAAATATCATCTAATATATACATTCAAAATCACTATGATCATCTAATTATATGCACCTTTAGCACATATAAACATCATTAATTAGCACACAAATCTAATAATCTAACAGGGCATCATCATCATGGTCACATATGACAATACACTAGCATTGTAATCTAACATTCTCACCACACCCATTCTCAAATTAATGTGCGTCTCACGTTAGATAGCTGCTATCACATACACATCTATCTGCAAGCACATTAAATGAACATATTTAACATGACCTAACAATATACACATCAACATCAACATATAAATTAAGTACATAAACATGAACAAAAATATGCAATATCTATATATATATATATATATATATATATATATAAACAAGTTAAACACTTCATCAAGTCAAATAATTGTTATCGAGTATCTGATATAATAAACGTAGTAGTTGTAGCCTAGTCTAGAGAAGATGACGATGTATGGTCAAGTACTACCTCAACAGTCAAACTATCAGGTGGAGGAGGAGATGGTTGGTATGCTCTCTCAAGAGAAACATGAGGCACCTCTTGCAGTATTGGGATGTGATCATCATGCAAATGATGAGGAGGTGAACCACCAAAAGGATCACTGACACCATGACCATGATTTGATGGGTTAGTACTACCAAAAGCATGATGACTACTCTCATCATCATGATCCGATGAGCTAGCACTGTTGGAAGACTCATGTGACATATCTATTGCATGTCATGCATCCCTCCTCACTGCTAGTATCCTGGTAGCTCCAATGATATGATGCATAAGGGTCATAATGTCACACAACTAGTCCCTGAAGAATTCTAGGACCCTAGGATCCACTTTGATGTCTCGAGCCCTCACAAGGCAGACTCCCTCCTCAACCAAAAGTATAGATAGTTGGTCGTAGACCAACCCTATAAGCATAGATGCCCATGCCCCTATGCATATGAGGATGTTCCTCATCACCCTCTTGGGCCTCACCCATCTCTACATTTGATCCTTCCAGTGGGGGAGGAGGCATGTCCCCAACGAATGTGTTGATGTCTACAAAATATATAGTACACAACAATAATTAGATAATTTAATTATACAATTTAATAAAACATGTTAAAGAACATGCTAGAATAAATTTTATTCTAATCAATTAAGAAAATAAAATGAGACTAGATTAATTTAAAGAAAACACTAATATTACCTCAATCATCTACACGCTCATCGAATGTGAAGAGGATGTTGGGACACTATCTCCAATCCATCCATATGTACAAAAACGACACCAAGATAAACACTTGGTCATCCTCACTAGACAGTAGCACTAGTGCTTGGGTGGAAATCCTAGTTAGATACTCTGGCAGGCCCTTTTTGGCCATCATTTGGCGCCACATGCACATATGCACCTCAGTCATCGACCTAGTAGGGTGGCGGTCAAATGTAGGCCTCGTCTCTGGAAACCTCTCAAAAAATAAAAATAAAATCTCTGAAGTGAAAGGTAATTTCGTCCTCCCATGTATCATCACATGACATCTATCTAAATCCCTACAAAACTGCCTCAATAAAATGGCATACCATCTAGTACATCATGGCACCTGCACCAAAGAATTGACATAATACAAAAGAGGGAAACTAATGTGCATCCCATCCCTAGTATAGTGTAATAGTGGTCACTAATAATGAGAGGCACCTAACCTCCTCTAAAACAAAAGAAGCAATCTGTAATTCTCCACCATACACCTGAATTTTTTTTAGATGGACTACATGAACTACAACCTCATGGGGGGACATCAGGGAACTCAAGAAAATCATCCCCTCTCCTGGATAGGCCAGTGATAAAATACATGTCCTTCTTAAAGGGCCCACACCACATGTCATGACCGATACAAAAAGATTTTTGGTGGACATTTGACCAATGGATCAGTTGTGCCAACAAACCAAAGCACACCTTCAAGGATGTAGCCTCCTCATAGTAATTAAGGAGGCCTACATTCCTCAAGTTTTCTCATGTCTTTGCGATAATAGGGCGAGGGTATAAATACCTCTCCTTCTCTCCTACCTTCGATGGTCGAACCAAATTGTATTGGTCCACCATTTTCTCCTGCTCCTGATGTTGCTCCCTCTATTGTTGTGTCTACTACATGATTGACATATAAAACACATCAGCCTCATACATAAAACATAAATTTTTTTATTAAATGAAAATTGTATTCATAAATATGGACACATAACCTTCAATTAAAAAGAAAGAAAATCATCCCCTGTACACCCAGAAAACAATAACGCGCTTGCTATGGTGTGATATCAAACAAAAAAATACTAACAATAATGCATACAAACATATGATGCATTACTTTTGGTTTTCATACATATATTTTCAACACGATGTGTTGGGACACACTTACGCACCAGTGCATACATCTCCTTTTCGCACCGATTTATAATGCTTAGGTTATCAAAAAAACTGAGCTATATTTTTTAAATATTATGTGTGTGGTGTATTTGGTAAATATAAATGCACCGAGAGAAACCTAATATTATACCCACTGACATAAAAGTTATATCTTTTCTTGGAGCATTGTAATTTACAAGACACATCGACAACACCACGGTGCATTAGGTTCACCCTGTAAATTTACAAGGTTCACTGTTAATTGTGTGTTGAACTTGTTGAACGCACCGCGTAAGGAAAAAAATAATGGATTTTACGACCTATTTTACAATTTTAATCTGCTAAAAAATTAAACTAGAGAGAAACATAAACATTAACTAGACATTTGGTTGTTGGGGAGGCATAGTTGACACATAACTGAGAAAAACAAATTTCGCCACTATTTGAGAAAATTGGAAAGACACACACTTAACATGGTATGGAAGGATGGTGGGCAAGAGAAGAACCAACGATAGGGCAATTGCATGAGGAAAGAATGGCACCGGTGCTTCAGAGCCCTACAATACTGCAAATGGTAAAAATGAAATTTACGACCAATTGTTTCTTTTTATTTAACCCTGTTTCATTGTGTTATTATAACTGCACCTGTGCATACTATCTCCAAGAGAACTATTTTTTTTTTAATTAAAAACCCTATAGTCGTGTTGTTGTTAAAACTCGTTGGGGTGTTTTAATACATGAAACACATTGGTGCTTTGTGGGAATATAGCACCACATTTAAAAAAAAAAATCACCTAGAAGTGCTCTTTCTAATATCCACAAAGCATTTTAATGCATGAATAGCACCAATGCTTCATGGGAATATAGTGCCCCATTTTATTTAAAATTAAAAGCCCTATAGTGGTGCTCTTGTTAATACGCATAGGGAAATTTTAATACATGAATCACACTAGTGCTTTGTGGGAATATAGCACCACATTTAAAAAAAATTAAAAACCCCCTAGTGGTGCTCTCTCCAAGATGGACTGGGTCATTTTAATACATGAACAACACCGGTGCATCATTGGAATATAGCACTACATTTTTTTTAAAATTAAAAATCCTATAGTGGTTCTCTTTTTAAGTACACACCAGGCCATTTTAATATAGGCAAACACTGGTGCTTCGAATGGATATAGCACCGATATGGTGAAAATAGTTTTAGGACCAACATTTTTTAAATTTAACCTTTTTCGATTCTATAGAGTAGGGTAAGAACTGATGCATTATATATAGATGGCACATCATTGTTTTAAATAATTCTTCGGTGGTGTGCTACAGTGTGTATGCACTGGGGCATTAGCGTACTAGTTTAGCACTAGGTCATCATCATAGTATAGCATCAAACTAGAAAAATGAATTTTACGACCGACTTTTTTGTAAAAATAACCATTTTCTAGTGTTATCGAGTAATATATGCACCGGTTCTATTTTTTATTTAGCGCACTATTTTTTATATAAATATATATGCCATGGTCCACCATGTTCTGTTAGGAATCGATGCTTATATGTAGAGTGAAGCACCAGTTTGTATATTATAGATGCATCGTTAAAAAAACATCTGCTAAAATTGGTGCTTATATGTAGAATGAAGCACCAGTACATTTGTATATTATATATGCACCATTAAAAAAACATCTGCCTACCCACCTCTGCTAGTGACCTCTGCTACAAATGGATTTTTGGATTATTTTTATAAGGTCTTCTGCAAAAACATCTACTAGAGGGTATTTTCCTTGTAGTGCATGATTTTTGAGAGAGAGGAGATCATTTTGGAGATGATTGGAAAAAGATACCTAATTGAGAACTGAAATAAAGCCAACGATGCTCTAAAGAAATGATGATACAAAAGTGTCTATAGAAGGTAGGCATGTCTGATGCTCGTTATTATGACTAGGAATGAAATATTGCAAATATATAGGATATATCTTGTCAAGTCAACGTGAAATGGCTGACAGACTATGAGTTTAATTAGATAACTGCTTTCTCCCTCCAGGGAATCTCTAAAAAATAGGCTAAGCTGAGTGCCCCTAAGCATCCAATATAAGGCACTATTGGAGGGGGTGCAATGGGATGTACGGGTCCTCGACTGAATGAGAAAAATGAAATGGTCACAATGTATGATACTATGCTAACATGAAAACTTATGTTGAGGTCGAATGTCAGGGAGACTGATGACATTACTACGAAAATAATGGTTTTGACTGTGCCACTCGAGATTATCACTATAAGGTGGGAATAACTAAGGTACTACTTTGATTTTGAAAGATGGGTGTTGATGTCAACAAAATGAAGTGCTAACCACCCAAAAGATGATTCTAGAAAATGTATATGAAATTGGAATACACATTTGTAATATGATGGGTCCATAGACATTATGGTGAGAGTTAACAATATGCAAGGGATATAGAAAACCTGCCCAGGTTGGAGTGTTAATGCAAGTGGCAGTAGCCAAAACAATAATGTTGAGGTAGATTCCCTAGGATTTGATAGGACATCTGAGGGGGTTAAATGATCATTCTTACTATCAGGGTATGGTGTGAGAAAATGGTGATCACTAGGATGGATATGAGATGGGTGAAAATCAAGCTCCAACCAAGGGTGACTTAGGACTATCACCAGGTAACCAACACAAACATATGGGTGAGAATATTGTTCCTTAAATAATCTTTGTATAGTTTCCAAAAGAACTTAAAAGTGGTTTTGGGATGTACAAAAATGAAGATAGGTTCCCCAAGAAAATGGTGGCCTGCTTGATGATGCAAGTGGGTTTTTTGTAGAGGGTGTGGGGGGCATTGGTTAGTCTCGATGTTGGGGGATAACGCAGATGGAATGATGCAGATGATATATTCAAATATGTATGGATTAAAGGCTAAGTGTAAAATGCAGCCATGCATTCAATTCGATGTGGCTATAAACAAGAGTGATGGCCTGGGAATGGGGGTGGTAATAAATCAATAAACAAGATAATTATGATGTTGATCTTCTTAGAAATACAAATGAAATAACTCTCGAGCCTAGGGGGATGGACATGGATATTGATAGTGTGAAGGGAACAATGAACTGGGGTGATCCAGGCAGGTGAGGCTCTATCGACTAACGTGGATGTTTACCATGTGCTTGTGGAAGGTGATGGTAAAAATGGTTGAGATGGTGGACCCTATGGTTTATTTAAATGATGTCAAGATATGAAAAGAATTGGAGGAAGTCTATCATGTTGGGTTAAGAATGATACCTTAACTGTTGATTAGCACTGGGGGTTAGGTTATTGAGAAGTTGTTGAAAACCTGCAACTTCAAGAGCCAATACCCCAATTGAAAACCTCTATATACAACAATATGTGAATTCAAGCATACTAAAAAAGATGTATCGAAAAACACATAAAGGCACACATGATCGGTACTCTGCAATGTAAAATAAGACCAAAAATGAAAATTTGTATTGAATGGAATGGAGGGTACCATGATGTAGATGAATATGTCTTGATCCCAACATCTCTGATAGTTTAATGAAATGACGCCGTGGGATCTTGAATGGGTCACTCAAAAAAAGAAAAATAAATGGCCATATATAAGGATGTGGGGCCAATATGCCACCCCATTTGAACTTTTCTGACGTGGAATTTGAAGTGGAGCCCACAATTCATTTTTTTCATTGTAGTCATCTAGTGCACCCAAGTAGCATGTGAGGAGATACAAACTACTAGCCATGATACCCCCTTTGTGAATTCAGTAGTATAGGATAGGTAGGTTGTACATTGTGGCATGTAGTACCCTTTTTAGGAAAGAAAGTAGAAAACCACATGGGTGACTATGTGATAGTCGTGCTATATTGTGTTCATTTGTGACTTATAGATGTGTAGGGTGCACGAGTAGGGGTAAAAGAGTCACAAGAGTGGTGTGACTATGGGGAAATTTTTTGCGAGGCTTTCAGTCTGAGGGTATCATGGGTAAGGTGTGAACAGTCATGTAATGTGCACCACTGTGAGGGAAATAATAGCACGATACATGTAAATGTATAGGAAACTATCATGAGGAACCCATGCCAAGGACCTATGGGTAATGGATGGAATGTCACATGAATGTCATAAATATTTTGGAAAGAGGTGTGCGCCACCTGAACAACTATCCATGTGACAAGTGCACGATGGCATGTTTGTTTTGAAAATAGACACACGGGTTGCCAAAAGTTATCTTTTTTTCATTGGGTTTGTTTTTTGTTTTTCTTTCAAGGGATGACTGACCACCTAGGGGTCATGTTGTAGGAAGGATGGGTGCATTGTGACAGTAATGGTTGTTTCTCAAGCATGGGCACCATTGAAAGCTTGGGGGTTACTGAAGTATCTTCAAAAAATGTTCCTAAGGTTGCAGGAGGACTTCTTGTGATTCGTTATTAATCGGTGGCAGCCTGTGAGGAAGGTGTTTGACATTCGATGCACAAATCTAGTGTTCACCATGGAGGTGGACATTTATTTTGTGATAGGGTTGGTACCTTGAGGTGAGATGATGCCGACTGATCTCACTCCTAGGGGGTTCAGTTTGATAGCTTGGGATGACCAAAATTATGGGGTGGATGATTTTGATGTAGGGAGAATAAATATTTCCTTTATTCTAGATTTGGCGATGCAGGCAACAAAAATGGTGATAGTGCACCTTATAGGGTCAACAACCCCAAACTAGAGTTTAGGGATACAAATTGTTGTGTTAAAGCAAGTGTGGGCGGGCACCTTTTTTTATTGGGTCAGTTTCCTCCATCGGAGGATGACATCGCACCTTACATAGGTGGTCTATGGGGAGATGACCAACTTATCTTAAGGGAGTGTTCTTTGCAGAATCTTCTAAAAGAGTGGGGTGATCTTGCAACCAGTGATAGTGATGGCTCCTAGGCCACTGAGGGAGCAATGGATTCGGAGGTGGGCCCCCTTGATTCCTTGAGAAGGTGGGGGAGAGTTAGGGTGATACTAGACGCCCATAGTTGAGGGTTGGTGTCATTCCAACCCTCAACTTATTCTAGAGTTTCATTATGCTGGTATGGATTTCAGGGGAGATCCATAGATGGGATTTCTCCCAAGAGATGCTTGCGGCCTTACAGGTATGTGAGTATATTTTCAGGATTTTATGATTTGTACATGTTTTGGTTTATGATGTATATGATGTTCATATGATGCATGTTTTCTTGCAGATGTTGGACTATGGGGATGACCTCTAGGTAGATTGGTGGGGGTTGATTCCCAATATCATGATGGGGTTGGCGCAAGTGCAAGGTAGTGATGCAAGCGAGAGGAAAAAGTAGAGGAGAATCTAGGGTAGAGGGTGCGCTTCAATATAGGTGGACCTGTAGAGGGAGGAGAGGATGCAACATTTCGGGTAGAGGTTGAGAGGCTATGAGACCGAGTAGAGGCTGTTGAGGTTGCTTGGGATCGCTTAAAAGAATTACTGAGTGATATGCCCGATTCCATATGGGTGATGTTGTGGTAGGGTTTCATCGAGAGGACGATGACACAAGATAGGGTGTTGTGCCTAGTTCTCCTATAGGTGGTACTGGAAGTGGCCATCGTATGACCGATCTTGGACATGATGTACCAGAGGAAGCACCTATTGTGAAGTTTCTTCCCTTTTTCAATGACTCATTTTTGGCATATGACCAACAAATGTACTATACTTTTGGATGATGTACATGTGTGTGTGTGCACGCGCACCACATGTGTGAGTTATTTTTTGTGGCTTTTATGATGTGTCTTTATGTGTTATGATTTTAACATGTGATGTACTTGCATTTATTGATGGATATGTTCATTATGCTTTATATGTCTCGATGATGATATATATGAGATGTGTGCCAATCTAGGATTTGATTAGTGAGGTGGTCAAATTTATAACTTTAAGTTCTTGATATATGCGAAAATTTGATATAATCAAAACAATGTGCTAACTATTGTGCATATAGGAATTTTTTAGAAAGGCAAGGGCCACATACCCTGAAGGTTCTATATGACTACAAGATAGCAAGCTGGGAACAAGGAAAATGTGTAGGTGAATGATACCTATATGGGAGGCATTGGTCAAGAGGCCTATGACCACATCATATTCAACTTGATTATTACTAGCTGACTCAATATAGATGTCGTTCTATATGAGAATCATCTGATTAGTAGTGTATGTGGCCTAGGTTGTTGTAGCAAGATTTTATGATCATCGAGAAGTCAATGAACCCATGGTGGTAAGTGAAAAATGATCCATCTGTGACAGAGGATGAGAGTATGTTTTTTAGAGTATATCCATGATGAGTTTATCATCATAAAATAAGTCAAGGTGCATTTTTGTACATCATAATATAAACCGAGGATTATGGGAAGAAGTTTTTAAGGTAGAGCCTGTTGATGGGGTCCTTGAGACATGTCCCATTGGGCTCTGCCAACATGTAGACACCCTTTAATAGGAAATGTTTGATGATGTAAGGTCCTTTCCATAAGGTTTCAAAATTTCTAGGTCCCAGGGCTTCCTTGGCAAAGTCGTACTGAAGTACATGATCTCCTTTATTAAATGTGGAAGGAGTGATGCTGCAATCAAATGAGGCTTTGGTTCTCTTTTTATGGGCTTTGTTTTTCTAGATGGATTTGTCCCAAATTTCATTGACATATTCCAATTGTATGAGCCATTGTTCTAAGGGTGAAGTGTCTGGGAGGAGCTTTTTGGCATTGTGTTAGGTAGGGATCTCGCACTCTATGGGGAGCATGGTTTTTACACTGTATACTAGGTGGAAAGGAGTAAAGCCTATGGATGTTTTAATTAATGTGTGTTATACTAACAAGGCGAAGAATAACATGTAATTCCAGTTAGTTTTGTTCTTATTCACCATTCGCCACAAGAGTTTCTTAAGGACGTTTTTGACAGCTTCTAACTAGCCATTAGAATGGGGGTGATATGGAGAAGTGAACTCATGAGAGAAGCCAAGGAGGTGGGATAATTCTTTAAAAATATCATTTTCGATGTGTTTACCATGATCTGAGACAAACTCCTTAGGAACGTCGAACTAAGGGATGACGTGGTTAAATAAAAAGCATATGATTGTATCGAAAGTGTTGTTGAATGTGGTCATGGCTTCAACCCACTTGGTAAAGTAGTCAACAATGACTACAATGTAATTGTGGCCATTTTGGGATGGTGGGTTGCAAGTTATGAAATAGATGCTCCATTTGTAAAAAGCGTCTTCGACAATGACTGCATGTAGAGGAGCTTTTGCAAGCGCTCATGCTTTGTGGGTGTATCGTTGACAATGTTCACACCTTTTGACTTCTTGAATACAGTCACAGAATAGAGTGGGGAAAATGTAAATGACATGAAGGATTATCTGGGAAGCGGCCATCCTAGAGAGGTGCACCCCATAGGCTCCACTATGGAAGTCATTTTAGACTTGTTCATCTTCCTTAATGGTAAGGCATCAACAAAGAATGTTGTCAATGCCTCAAAGATAGAGAATGTATCCGATAAGGAGGTAGCAGGGGGCTCAGTGGTGAATGTGTCTGCGATCATCGCAAATGAGTTGAGGGTTGAAATTCTAAGTTTGGATGAAGAGGAGTATGTCACCATACCAAGGAGTTTCCATGGATATAATGAATAAGTGTTCGTCTGGGAAATAATAATTGACAAGAGACCCTTGGCATTTCGGAAGGAGATCAATGATGAACTCTACAAGAAAAAGATCTTTCTTGCTCTTAGGAAAATCAATTTGGAGATCAAATTCTTGTAAGATAGCCTGTTATGAAACTAGCTCAAGAAAAAGATAGAAAAGATAGATCAACGCCTTAAAATTTAGCCTCTTTGAGAGGGCAACCTCCTTTACATTACATAAATGAAAAATTCTTGGATGATACAAATGAAAAGACCTCCTTTCTATATATAGGAGTCTAAGGGGTCATAACATAATCTGAGCTGACATAACAATAATAATGTAAGGGAACAATAATAACAATAGTGGGCTTCTATGGGGCACAATAGTAACAATATGGGCACTACATGGGTACATTAATATAATAAGTGGGTTGTACTAATAACAATAAGGTGTTACACTAGTAGTATAGGGGCCTAACATGCCCCTCTCCTTCAAAAATCGTTGTTCTCAACGCTTCAGTAGTTCTTGATGCTTCTGTATAAAATTCTTGTCCTTCCATGTGGAATCTTCAGCAAGTAAGTTCTTCCACTTGATGAGATACTCTGAACTTGATCGATTTCGTAGCTTTCAGGTTCTTGTTTCTGTGACTGCTCCAAGTTCCAATATGATTTTTCCTTCCTCTTCAATTTCTGACAATATTGTTTGAATTAGGATCTTTTGCAACTTTTGAATAAATGGCCATACTTCTTCGTCCTTCTTCCATTCATCCCTTGCTTCATTTATCCAATTTGATTGGATAATAGAAATAGCACAAAAGAATGCTTCCACATCCTCATTCTTGAAGAGTTGTCCCATTCGGTAAGGTCGTCGTTTTTTAAGTGCATGTAGTATTGCCAACATTTCCTTCTCATAAATAGCTTGCTTGATATGTAGTAGTAAAAATACGCAGTCACCTACATCAAAACATTTTTTACTACGATGTTGATCTACCTGTTGTTTCATTTGATTTTGCACCGAAGTGGCATTATCCTTTAAAAGTTGGAGAACTTGTTGTTGATGCTCGATGTGATCTTTCACTGCTTGAACCTTTTTCTTCTTGATATGTCCTTCTATCTTGAGAGTTTGAGGAGTGGTAATGCCTGCCAATGCTTTACAAGATATGGTTTGATTCATTTCTTTGATGCTCGATGTGATCTTCTATCTTGATAGTTTGAGGAGTGGTAATTTCGACCAATGAATTACAGGATATGGTTGGATTCATTTCTTCTTTCTTGATGTGATCTTTCACTTCTTGCACCTTTTTCTTCTTGATATGTCCTTCTATCTTGAGAGTTTGAGGAGTGGTAATGCCTGCCAATGCTTTACAAGATATGGTTTGATTCATTTCTTCTTTCTCTGGGGTGGGCTCCTGGCGTATATCCTCTTCTTTTGATGTTTCTTGATCCTTTTCTTCTTCCTCTTCATACTCTATGTAAAATAATTTCTTCTCAACACACTTATGACCTTTAGTGCATTTTCTATCACAATTGTAACAAAGCCCTTTTTCTCTTTTTTCTTCCAATTGTTGTGGTGTAACCCTTGTAGGTTGTGGAAGGCTAGGAGAAACAACACTTCCATCTTCATAGATGTGAGGGGTAGAATTCATTGTTGCCATAAATTTACTTTCTAGTATGTCAAAAATCCCCTTTACTCTTTCCAATTGTTGTGGTGTTGCTCTAAAGAAGGTGTTGGTCTTTGTATCCTCATAATGTGCTATCATTTCCTCTGTGAGAATTGACCACGTAACAAGTCGTTTAAGAAAAAAAAGTGCTTTATACCATAAAAATTGATTCGGTTCTAAATACGAAGATGAAATACATACCTTTTGTAACAGTGGTACACCATGTAGATCAAAATATTGCTCCATATGACGTATCCAATTTACCAGATCCTTGCCATCAAACTTCCTCATCTTGCTTCTTCTTGATTTTAGGAGCTCGATCTTGAAATGCTTGTAACTTTGTACTTTCAAATCTTTAAGTTCTAAAATTGTCACCTAAAATAGCCCTTTGTGTCCTCTTTCCAATGCCACCAGTCTGACCCCAATTGGATTCTCCAATGAAGAGTTATACCAAATCTCCCACAGTGACCTAATTATAGACTAGTTCAGTAGAGCGAACTTGTACGACGTGCCACGAGTCACTATTTCGACCTTTGGATCTGAAAAAATGCATACAAGAAACTAGAGTCTATCCTCTTTCTGTACCTTCTTACAAAATTTCAATTTGATCCCCAGAGAGAAGGTTATGACGATTTTCCCCAGGTCACCTATTTGGAATGTAATTCAGGAGTCTGCAAAAAGACCAACTTCCTCAGATCATATCTCCGCAAATATAGTGCAAAAAGCTCTGAAATTCCGGACCCAAGATTCAGAGCTGATTTTCTTCCTAAAAAGGGTATTTTGGCGACTTCTAAAACATCACAGAAAAAAAGTTAATAGAGAAAATGCACGATGACCGTCTGGGAGCAGTGAACCCTAGATCCAAGCTCTAATTACCAAAATGTTATTGAAACTAGCTCAAGAAAAGATAAAAAGATAGATCAACACCTTATAATCAGCCTCTTCGAGGGGGCAACCTCTTTACATTTAGATAAACATGAACAATTTTTTGGATGATACAAATGAAAGACCTCCTTTCTATATAAGGAGTCTAAGGGGTCATAACATAATCAGAGCCTACATAACAATAATAATGTAAGGGCACAATAATAAAAATAGTGGGCTTCTATGGGGCACAATAGTAAAAATATGGGCACTAAATGGGTACATCAATATAATAAGTGGTTTGTACTAATAACAATAAGGGGTTACACTAGTAGTATAAGGGCCTAACACAGACAATCAGACCCGATAGTCAACCCAGGACTGAATCCCCTCAAAATTTGTGTAGAGGCCACTGACCTCACTCACTTAGCTAGTTGAGGAAATTGCACAGATAGGCTCTATAGACATGAAGTACATGTCCCTGTCTCCCTCAGAAAATTGCGCAATTTTCTGAGTCAATCATCCCGACTATTCATCTCAGAAATTGCGCACTTTTCATGATCAAGCCTTCCACTACCTGTAAATCAACTCAACTCAGTAATTACATAGAGATCATAAATAGGCCAGCCTCCCAACCTCATTGAAGTCTCCCTTGCTAGCATCTCCTAGCAGCAGACTACTAGTTCCCTCCAAGAATTGCGTAGTTTCTACTGCCATTGTCTCCAATGGCCAACTAGAAGTTCCCTCTAGGAATTCTATTGTTTTCGCTTCCAGTGAACCCAGTAGCCAACTGGTAGCTCCCTCTAGGAATTGCATATTTTTGGCTACTAATATACCGAGAATTTCCCCCCAAAATACTACGAAATCCTTGCCTGCTGACCCTTCACGCATCGCGACCCACTCCTCTAGAAAATTGCACAAATATGTCCTTCCAGCCCCTACTTCATGCTCGTTCTAGAAACTATGAAAATCTTTCCTACATTGCCTTCCAGTAGCCCAAACTATCCCTCCAAACATTTGTGCAATTTTGTCTCCTAGCCGAGCCAGACCTCGCAGAAAATCACTATCGACTCAAATTTCCCATCTTCATCCCTGAGTGACTCTTGCACAACTTTCGTCAGCAGTGCCAAGAGCCATCGTCCCACTTCCCAACCTTACTGCCTCTCTCAGTCACCTGCATCTGAAATGATCATGCATCATGGTAGACTAGGAGGTTTTGGATTTCATGTCATCTCGTCATGAGTTACTACATGTACAGGTACACCAACAAACATGGAAAGACAATGAACATGATGAATGAAGGGAGCACATGCAGAAGGACAGGTTCACCAACAGATGAATGAACGATGCATGTGAAATGGACGAATGTGATGACCATGTACCTTTGCAAAACAGATGAGCATGTCAATCCTTCCAACATGCAAGAAAGGAACAATATGTTACAGCTTCATCAATCAATCCAAGGACCATTGGAGACTCCACACACTTCGCCATGCGCAGGTGAAGCTATGATACACCTTGTAGACATCCATCACCCAACAACAATGTAGCTCGACATGCACTCTAGTAGCAACAAGAATGTACTAGCACTGTCATGTCAAGTCATGTCGAATCACATCATGAGTCATGTTGCCCACATCTCCACTATGCACTTTTTGCCAATCAATGTGATTTAACGTGGAAGTCCAAGAGACCCACTTGTTGAACAAAGAGTCATGTAAGTCGAAAATTCATGGCAGTGAAATGGTCATTAGGGTAGTCAAACAACCATAAGGGTCAGTTTCACCCTTGGCTATAAATACCCCTTCATTAGTACATGGAAGGACTTTTCACCTCAGTTCCTTCCACATAGCCAAGAGAGTTTGTAATTTTTTCTTTGAGAAGTAAGTAGTGGCTCCAATGCCCTGCACTCAGGGTTAGTGATGTATAGTGTAATGATGTATCTTGGAACTTTTGCTTAATTCAGAAGCTTGTTAATAGGTTAACACGTTTTCACACATGTATTGTATTCATTGTAAGACTGATCTTTAACACTCGTAATGCATGTTTCCTTAACCCATGTTCTACATCTGAAATGCTTCATTTGTTTTAATGCATAATCTATTAATGGAAATGTGTTTCATATGTTGTTAACATTATCTCACCCATGTAGACTGCTCTCCTGGACATCAGACAAACCTTTTGCATGAAACTTGTTGTAGCAACCATTGCACTCATTTAGACTGATCCATTGAGTGTTGTACACGTTATCTTACCTTGTATGTTGTGACTACCGCATCCGTGTGGACTGCTCCTCTAGAAATTGTGCATGTCCTATTGTGTTATGTGTTCCTATCACTGTTGGGACTACCCCCAATCGACTTGGAACTCACTCTCACCCTCTCCCTCGACAGTGAAAGAACCATTGAAACAAGTGACACTTACACTCACTAGGTATGGGAACCTCACTTCTCGAAGACAAAGAAAACCACTCTCATGTGCTTACAAGAAAAAGTTGAGGTAGATATTTAAGATAATTACAACCGAGCCATCATACCCGATGGGACTCCTACACCAAACGGTGTGAGGTCTAGTTGGAACTTCATACCGGGGAGATCCCTTGAATGTTGGTGGGTCTAGCACCCTCAACAACTTCCCATATGCTATTTTTCCCTGTATAAAAAGCATGTACACATGAGTAAGTCTATAACCAACCCATGTATATGTGTTAAAACACTAAAAAATAAATAATCTGCTTAAATTTGGGTGAATATTAAGGGTTTTACCTGTCACTCACCTACTATAGCCCGTGGGCAAACTGTTTACGAAATAAAAAAACTAGTTTGGAGAAGTATAAATAAACTTCCATGGGAAGTCCTAAGGGGAGAAGAGATGAGATATTGATATTATAGTTTATTACATCCCTGAACAAGTTTGATGAAAATTTTGTGCCTCCTACACTCCCAAGTTATAGGAAACCTTTTTTTCCTTCTTTGATATGTCCTTCATCCCTTTTACAACATCCTTGTGTGTGTCGATGGAGGAAGATTGCTAAGGCCTCGGAAGGACGCATCTGAAGGAAGGTTCCACTTGGAGCTAGGTTCTAAATATGAAGATGAAATACATACCTTTTGTAAAAGTGGTACACCATGTAGATCAAAATATTGCTCCATCTGACGTATCCAATTTACCGGATACTTGCCATCAAACTTCCTCATCTTGCTTCTCCTTGATTTTAGGAGCTCGATCTTGAAATGCCTGTAACTCTGTACTTTCAAATCTTTAAGTTCTAAAATTGTCATCTAAAGTAGCCCTTTGTGTCCTCTTTCCAATGCCACCAGTCTGACCCCAATTGAATTCTCCAATGAAGAGTTATACCAAATCTCCCACAGTGACCTAATTATAGACTAGTTCAGTAGAGCGAACTTGTACGACGTGCCACAAGTCACTGTTTCGACCTTTGGATCTGAAAAAATGCATACAAGAAACTAGAGTCTGTCCTCTTTTTGTACCTTCTTACAAAATTTCAATTTGATCCCCAGAGAGAAGGTTATGACAATTTTCCCCAGGTCACCTATTTGGAATGTAATTCAGGAGTCTGCAAAAAGACCAACTTCCTCAGATCATATCTCTGCAAATGTAGCGCAAAAAGCACTGAACTTCGGACCCAAGATTCAGAGAGATTTCTTCTAAAATGGGTATTTTTGGCGACTTCTAAAACATCACAGAAAAAAAGTTATAGCGAAAATGCCACGATGACCTGTTTGGAGCAGTGAAACCCTAGAATCCAAAGCTCTGATACCAAATGTTATGAAAACCAGCTCAAGAAAAGATAGAAAAGATAGATCAACGCCTTATAATTCAGCCTCTTCCGAGGGGGAAACCTCCATTACATTAGATAAATGAACAATTCTTGGATGATACAAATGAAAAAGACCTCCTTTCTATATAAGGAGTCTAAGGGGTCATACATAATCAGAGCCTACATAACAATAATAATGTAAGGGCACAATAATAAAAATAGTGGGCTTCTATGGGGCACAATAGTAAAAATCTGGGCACTACATGGGTACATCAATATAATAAGTGGGTTGTACTAATAACAATAAGGGGTTACACTAGTAGTATAGGGGCCTAACACAGACAATCAGACCCGATAGTCAACCCAGGACTGAATCCCCTCAAAATTTGTGTAGAGGCCACTGACCTCACTCACTTAGCTAGTTGAGGAAATTGCACAGATAGGCTATACAGACATGAAGTACATGTCCCTGTCTCCCTCAGAAAATTGCGCAATTTTCTGAGTCAATCATCCTGACTATTCATCTCAGAAATTGCGCACTTTTCATGATCAAGCCTTCCATTGCCTGTAAATCAACTCAACTCAGTAATTACATAGAGATCATAAATATGCCAGCCTCCCAACCTCATTGAAGTCTCCCTTGCCAGCATCTCCTAGCAGCAGACTACTAGTTCCCTCCAAGAATTGCGTAGTTTCTACTGCCATTGTCTCTAATGGCCAACTAGTAGTTCCCTCTAGGAATTCTATTGTTTTGGCTTCCAGTGAACCCAGTAGCCAACTGGTAGCTCCCTCTAGGAATTGCATATTTTTGGCTGCCAATATACCGAGAATTTCCCCCCAAAATACTACGAAATCCTTGCCTGCTGACCCTTCACGCATCTCAACCCACTCCTCTAGAAAATTGCACAAATCTGTCCTTCTAGCCCCTACTTCATGCTCATTCTGGAAACTATGAAAATCTTTCCTACATTGCCTTCCTGTAGCCCAAACAATCCCTCCAAACATTTGCGCAATCTTGTCTCCTAGCCGAGCCAGACCTCGCAGAAAATCACTATCGACTCAAATTTCCTGTCTTCATCCCTGAGTGACTCTTGCACAACTTTCGTCAGCAGTGCCAAGAGCCATCGTCTTGCTTCCCAACCTTACTGCCTTTCTCAGTCACCTGCATCTGAAATGATCATGCATCATGGTAGACTAGGAGGTTTTGGATTTCATGTCATCTCGTCATGAGTTACTACATGTAAAGGTACACCAACAAACATGGAAAGACAATGAACATGATGAATGAAGGGAGCACATGCAGAAGGACAGGTTCACCAACAGATGAATGAACGATACATGTGAAATGGACGAATGCGATGACCATGTACCTTCGTAAACAGATGAGCATGTCAATCATTCCAACATGCAAGAAAGGAACAATATGTTACAGCTTCATCAATCAATCCAAGGACCATTGGATACTCCACACACTTCGCCATGCGGAGGTGAAGCTATGATACACCTTGTAGACATCCATCACCCAACAACAATGTAGCTCGACATGCACTCTAGCAGCAACAAGAATGTACTAGCACTGTCATGTCAAGTCATGTCGAGTCACATCATGAGTCATGTTGCCCACATCTCCACTATGCACTTTTTGCCAATCAATGTGATTTAACGTGGAAGTCCAAGAGACCCACTTGTTGAACAAAGAGTCATGTAAGTCGAAAATTCATGGCAGTGAAATGGTCATTAGGGTAGTCAAACAACCATAAGGGTCAGATTCACCTTTGGCTATAAATACCCCTTCATTAGTACATGGAAGGACTTTTCACCTCAGTTCCTTCCACATAGCCAAGAGAGTTTGTAATTTTTTCTTTGAGAAGTAAGTAGTGGCTCCAATGCCCTACACTCAGGGTTAGTGATGTATAGTGTAATGATGTATCTTGGAACTTTTGCTTAATTCGAAAGCTTGTTAATAGGTTAACACGTTTTCACACATGTATTGTATTTGTTGTAAGACTGATCTTTAACACTCGTAATGCATGTTTCCTTAACCCATGTTCTACATCTGAAATGCTTCATTTGTTGTAATGCATAATCTATTAATGGAAATGTGTTTCATATGTTGTTAACATTATCTCACCCATGTAGACCGCTCTCCTGGACATCAGACAGAACTTTTGCATGAAACTTGTTGTAGCAACCATTGCACTCATTTAGACTGATCCATTGGGTGTTGTACACGTTATCTTACCTTGTATGTTGTGACTACCGCATCCGTGTGGACTGCTCCTCTATAAATTGTGCATGTCCTATTGTGTTATGTGTTCCTATCACTGTTGGGACTACTCCCAATCAACCTGGAACTCACTCTCACCCTCTCCCTCAACAGTGAAGAACCATTGACACAAGTGACACTTACACTCACTAGGTATGGGAACCTCACTTCTCGAAGACAAAGAAAACCACTCTCATGTTCTTACAAGAAAAAGTTGAGATAGATATTTAAGATAATTACAACCGAGCCATCATACCCGATGGGACTCCTACACCAAACGGGGTGAGGTCTAGTTGGAACTTCATACCGGGGAGATCCCTTGAATGTTGGTGGGTCTAGCACCCTCAACAACTTCCCATATGCTATTTTTCCCTGTATAAAAAGCATGTACACATGAGTAAGTCTATAACCAACCCATGTATATGTGTTAAAACACTAAAAAATAAATAATCTCCTTAAATTCGGGTGAAGATTAAGGGTTTTACCTGTCACTCACCTACTATAGCCCGTGGGCAAACTGTTTATGAAATAAAAAAACTAGTTTGGAGAAGTATAAATAAACTTCCATGGGAAGTCCTAAGGGGAGAAGAGATGAGATATTGATATTATAGTTTATTACATCCCTGAACAAGTTTGATGAAAATTTTGTGCCTCCTACACTCCCAAGTTATAGGAAACCTTTTTTTCCTTCTTTGATATGTTCTTCATCCCTTTTACAACATCCTTGTGTGTGTCGATGGAGGAAGATTGCTAAGGCCTCGGAAGGACGCATCTGAAGGAAGGTTCCACTTGGAGCTAGTTGAAGACTCAATTTGTATTTTTCCACATTTCATTTAGCTTACATCAATAAAGATATGTTGTTCTGTTCCTCATATTTATTGTGTTTATGCATTAATCTATGTTATGATTTGCTTATGAATCTTATGTTAACGCTCATTTACTCACTTGATTATATGATTTAAAACCTATATCATGAAAATGCTTTCTATTACTACTATTATATATGTTTTGCTTGGATAAGTTACAAGTTTTAAAGGCATTGGAAGGAGCTGAGGATTTGGACCCTATGGGATCAACCTTGAATGTAGGGCCTCCAGGTAATACCAGTTCTTCCTACTTCAGTATTTTAATAATTTAGACTATTTGTCTACATGTTTCTTTATTTTATATACCGTCCACTCTGTTGGGGTTTTCAACACAAGACCCTAGGGTGTTTCCACTAGCAACAGGCTAAAAGCTCATCTCCAACATGACATGTAGGGGTTGCTGATGCATTTCTAGTATGACTTGCAGTGACTAGACTTATGCCCCCAACATGACTTGCAGCAGCTGAAAGCTCATCTCTAACATGACTTGCAACGGTTAGTGGTGATTCATGAATAGAACTATTCTTCTTCTTCTTCTTCTTCTTCTTTCTCTTATTTTTAGATCTCTTATTACAAGAGGGAGGAGAAAGAGGAATCCTAGATTTCTCTTTTGAAGAAGATGAATAATTAAGACCCATTTGATGCCCTTTAAATAAAGCATTCATCTAAGAAGCTTCAAGAAAATTTGGAATATTTCGAGTGGACCATAACCAAACTAGTAGTCCAACATTCAATCTAGGAATATTCAAAGTGGCCATGAAGGGGGTACCAATGTTTCCAATGAAAGGAAAAGCACAAGGATCCTCTTTTGAAAGAGTACCTTAGTTGGCCTCCACAGGAATATTGGCCATACCCAACTTATCTGCGGATGTTTCCCTTACAAAATTGTATAAATGACTTTCCAAGGAAGAACGATGCACACTCAAACCTTTGCCCTTAAGGAGGAAACTCCACAACTTTCAAAAGAAAGATCAAAATCCTTTCAAGAGTAGTGGAATAGTTGGTCAGTCGCTCAGAATCTAAGGTCCAAAATTGATAAGGCAAATCCACCTAAATGCAACTAAATAAAAAGAGTAAAGAGCACTCCACTATAAAGTCCCTAAAGATGAAACCAATCAAGCAAGTTCGAAGTATTTCTGCTATGGGTGATGAGGACTGGACACCAAAATACAAGAAAGTGACTTAAGAGACCTTCCAAAGATAGTTTGGAATTATTACAACCCAAGACTACCAGTGGAGGTAACATAAATAGTTACACTGACTCCCAGCCAAAATCCTTTGCCGGTGCAAGTACCCGAGCTTCACAAGGGTATGCTCCAAAAGTACTAATGAACGTGATGCAATGTTTGCCTCACTTGTTGCAAGATTCCCCTCCACAACCACCTATGTGGTCCCTAGGAATAGAGACAATGGACACCAGTTTGTATCAAATGTCGGGTGGAACAGTCTCGGGCATGTGTCCAATAAGTAGGAGAGGGTGTATCTCTCCTTCCTTGCCTTCACTCTTCCTCATTCTTGACTCCCAATAATGGAGATTTCTTGGTCTTTCTAATGGCACTGTATTTCATCATTATTCAACATCTATGTTTAACAATTTGAGTGGCCTTGGAGAGTTATCTCTCCACTCACCTATTCCAAGGCCTTAAAGAGCTAGACATGTTGATTTAATTAATGAAAAATAAAAAAATGTTATAGTTCTTTTTAATTAAGCACTTGATTTTAAAAGGTTGTTCGTTAGGTCACAGGTAAAATGAGAGTGCAGCTTGTGATGTTTTGATGCAAAAGAAATCAATAGAAACTTAGCTATATCCAAATGAAGTTATTTTTCTTCGATGAAAATAGATTTATATAAATTTCTATGAATAAACTTGTAAAAAAAAAAAAAAAAAAACTTTTTTTTTCAGAAAACACACTCCACACACTCAAACTCTAACAAAAAGACTAAAATGCCTGCAGTGCAAACTATTTTAATGCAAAATAGAACTATGGTGTAAGATTCTTGCTCATACAATAAGAAAACATGTTCCTTCACAATATCATTAGGCCAACTTGACTACAAGGAGGTCACAAATTCAATGACAAACTTCCCTCGAAACCAAGCAAAACCAGTCAAAAAATGTTCAGAATTTCTCAAAAATAATGAAGAAACCGAAAGAAAAAAAATTGAGAAGAGAAAGAAAGGAAACAATCATGTGTTTGTCTTTTTCTTTTTTAAAGAACCCAAATAATTTTTTGAGAACACAAAGACTACTAATTTAATTCCAAGACCAAAAACAAGCATCAAGAGTCCCAAAATTTGCAAGTTATGCATATCATTAATATAATAAAACTTGAAATGACAAAGGACTAGAAACTTGCATAATTGATCTGAATAGTAGTATAAATGACTTTAGCAAACCAAAATAACGTCAAGAAACACTTTCAAGACTACCAAAGAGGCACTCAAAAACCATGAAAAACAAAATAGGTCAACCAAAAAAGGAAATCAAAGCAAAGCAATATGAAAGTTGGGTTATAAATGAAACTACAACCGATTTCTTGTTTTGCAAAGTCAAAAAAACCAAGATATTCTTCAAGAATCCTTGAACCCAAAGCCAAAACTAAAACTTTACTAAAAGCGAAAACCCTAGGTTGACTAGGTTTTCCAACAAGAAGAATAATAGAAACTGAAAACTTGCATGAAAGAAGAGCTTTACTGAAAGTGAATGACTAGAAAACAACAAAAGCCACAAGGAAACAATCTTTGCTAGGTCAAAGATTTTGAAAAAAATGTTCAAAATAAGGTATACATGATTGTGCAAAGACAAATTAGCATGTATACGTGACTAAAACATAGGAAACTCATGTATACGTGAGTCTCTTTGAAGAAACTAGAGTGTATGCTCTATTGTATCCTCTAAAAAGTGCGTATATAAATCTCAATAATGAAAAACAATCAAGCATGCCCTGATCAAGAAGAAACAACCCAATCTAGGAAAAACAAGAATGCTTTTCCCAATAGAGTAGCCAATTCTATTTCGAGTAGAATCACCCTAAGATCTTGGGTTGAGAACCCAAATAGAGCAGAGGGCATACAACATAAAGAGACACACAAACAGGTAGTCCTAATACTTAAACAATTAAACTTGGTGCAAAAGGTATTACTTGTAGGTCCTAGATTTGAAGTTGTTCCTGTAGGGTTCAAACCCTCTGCTTCCTCCTTGCCCTTTAAGACCTGCAATTCATTCAAGGTAAAGCATATACACCAAAAATAAATGAAAGCATGTTCATGATATGAAGGTTACACCATATAAGAATGTAAGAAGATAAGCATTAACATAATATTTTATAAGCAAATCATGACATAAATTAATGCATAAAGACCATAATCATCAAGAATAAGACAATGCCTCTTTATTAATGTAAGCTAAAGAAAACACAAAAGAACTACAACCTGAGTCGTCTTTCAGCTCCAAGTGAAACCGTCCTCTACATCCATCCTATCCAGGCCTTATCAATCCTCCTCCATAAGTATACACAAGGATGTCATGAAGGGACGATGAACATCTCAAGAAAGAGATAGGGGTTTCCTATGACTTCGGAGTGCAGAAGGCACAAGGATATCTTTAGACTTGATTAGGGATGTAGTCGATTGTCATGTTAATATCTAATCTTTTCTCCTCCCTTAGGCCTTCCCATGGACATGTATTTATACTTGTCCAAATTAGTTTTTTCAGCTAGGAAACAGTTGGCCTAGGGGCTATAGTAGATGGGTATCACGTCAAACCCATAAACCCCACCCAAATTAAGGGAGATTATATATATTTTAATGTTTAACACATATACGTGGGTTGGGTATAGGCTAAGCCACATATACACATGCTTTCAATAGGGAATAATCAAATATGGGATTTAGAACATTGGTTTTTAGAAAATGGACCAAGTCTAGTAGGGAAGGGTTGCCCTAGGCCATATCATAGAGCATCAAATCTACCAAGTGTGGTAAATGGTGCTACAAAACACCCCATAACATTATAAAATTATTTATTTTTAAATTATTATTCATCAGCATATGCAACTATGTAGAAGGAACAATATCATCACCATCATCAACGCAACAAAACATAAAGGAACTATTGAAGAAAAGCATGCATACATAGGGACATCAGGATTGGTCAAAAATGAGGGCAAAACCCACTGCACAAAAAACCCTTGCAAATTATTCTTCTTCTTAAATCATCATCAAATGATTCAAAAAAAAGAGAGTACAATGATTCATATCTTCATCTATGCAACAAAATAACTATAATATCGATGACATGACCCTCAACATGCTAATACTTGAAAACCATGATCATGAGGACTATAATGTCCTCTCACTGACTGTAGTCAACTCTTGAATTTTTTGGGTGTTGATCGAAAACTTCAGAGTACTGATAATTCATATTTTGGTCCTGGACGTTCCATTGGACATTCTATGTGAGTGTCTAAGACTAACCTGGATGCTCCCAAGTGAAATACATGCGAGCATTTTGGGCCAAAATGGACTGTGGAAACCATAGCCTCCTAGACACTCCATTAGACACTATGTGCTACCATACAATACTTCCCAGTCGCTCCCTTGGCTATACTATGTGAAAATATAAGGACAAAAATCCTTTGTTACGAGCATGCGTCTAAGACTCAAAGACCCTGACACGTGCGAGCTTCATCCCTATAGTTTCATACCCTTTGCATGAGCTTTCCTCCATCAGACCTGTACGAATAAAGTGCTTGATGTTTGTGTGAAAATAAGATTGAGGTATCTTCCATATATAGGGTTCCATGAGGGTCCACTTGATGTCGGGGCCGACATATTGAATTGTACATGGTTCCGACCTAATCCAATATACATGAGTGGATAAATAAATTCAAAAACCAACTTCTACGTGTCCAAATAAGATGATATTTAAGTCAAATTTTGTCCTATGGAAAAGATTAATTCAATTTAATCATTATCTCCATCATGTAAGCTATCCACAATGGAATTTTACCGTAGTTGCATAATTTTAACACTCCCCTCTCAGCTAGTGAGAATTCCGCTTGCCAATATCTATCCATCGAACAATATGACATCCCAGTATCTTAGGTATCATCATGTATCATCATTCACCATCTGTATCATGTAGTTTTCATGGCATGATCATCATCACAAATCATCAATGTACATCTCAATCCATCCTTTTCTTCTCTCTTGATCGTCCCTACTCATATACTGAATATTCTTAATTCTAGAAGAAGAAGAATTAGAAGGGAGCTTAAGCTACCCCCTGCTATTCATCAAGCTACTACCCAGTATCTCTACTAGTGTGCTACTACCTAAAATCTTTGTCGATAAGCTACTACCCAGAATGCCAGTCAACATGATACTACCCAGAAATACGTTATGAGGATACTACCTAGAAATATGTCATCAGGCTACTACCCATAATATCAATCATCAAGATACTACCCATAAATATGTCATCAGGCTACTACCTAGAAATATGTCATCTAGCTACTACCCAGAATGTCGGTCATCAGGCTACTACCCGGAAATATGTCATCAGGATACTACATGGAAATATGTCGTCGTGTATAATCAATGGAGATCATGTTACCAAGGAGAAAATATTAACCTAGAAACACATTGGGGAGATACTAATTAACTGGGAATATCATGTGGGAGCTATGACTACGACCCCATATCGAGAAATAGGAAATATAGGGGAGCTACTACTCAACCCATCCTATCACTTATTGATCTTCCTAGCAATGACCCTTAATAGTCAAGTGGTAGAACACTTGCATCATAATCCTAGCTTTAATGAGATACCTAACTTACCAGAGGTAAGTATCTCATGCCCCCAAGCCTCCTCATCCGTTGGCTAGATGGAGATGAATAATCCAAACAAGCCCAGGTTGTCCGTATGATGCAAACTAGGGTATACTCTACAAAGACCAAGATAGGGTGAGCTACTACTCCAACCCTATAGGTAATAGATAGGGGTGATACTCTACTTTTTAGAGTTCCCTTAACCTCGACGAGCCCTCTATCTCAATTCCATACCCTAAGAGCTCAGGCAAGGGAGGAAGATCTTATCTCAGTGTCCTCAATCAGCATTTCATTCATCATACTCATATCATCATATATGTATCAGGTGATCATCATGTATCAGTAGCAGTTGTCTCTTATTCATATATGACATCAAATCAAATATCATGTTAGAACATAAATAATCATATAAATCACAAAAGTATACCATAATCATCCTCCCTCTCAAGGAGGTGCTAAACAGAAGCCAAGGCTTGTCTCCTACAACTACATTGTCTCAATATAAGAAAGTATATTAGTATCAACAATATAATATGGGATTCTCTACCTCTCTATGTCATTGCAATGTATCCATGTCATATTTAGAAATTTCTCAAACATCTCTTCAGACACTTATTCATCATGTTTCATAAGTAGCCATGCTAGCAACATCTTACGCAACCTCAGTCGTGCTACATACCTCTTATCATGGAAGATATCATACTAAGTCAGCACTCATATGTGCTCATCTTATCAATAATGACCCCAATCAAAATCAGCATATCCATACAGTCATATAGCATATGAAGAATATCTCATAACAAGAATAGATCATCCCATGCAAGTATCTCGAAGGGTCCTCGATGACAACTCTATGCATTCAGGTTCTATGCACATCATGTATATGCATAGGTGTTCAAAAACAAAACATCAATACTTCAATCAATTGTTGATTTCCAATTCAATCAGAGTGTCAAAGGATTTTCATTTCCTCTTTCCAATAGTTGTTGAATAGCTTCACAATATAGATTATATTTTCCCAATTTCATAAATTGATTCATTCATCCTCTCAAGCTTTAGAGGCCATTTCCCTCTTACTTAGATCATCAGAGGATCATTAACTCTCAGGAGTGGGTCATCAGTGTATAAAACCAAAACCAAAATCAAAGCCATACCTTGGAACAAATCATCCTGACTTCACCAGATAACAATCAATGTAGACACATGTAGATCGGGAAGCTTTCTTCATGTAATGCTCTCTTCAAACATAATACTTTACCAAACCAACTCTCTCAGTTTTTCATAAATCAATATTGTATCATCAACTAAGTCATCTAATCAAATTCATCAATATAACAATATCAATTCATTAGTCCAGATGATTTGTAGGGCCCATATCAAGTCTTGACTTCATTTATTATTATGCCAACAAGTTGTCATCTATCATACAATCCAAATCAAGTCATTCTCATAATCATAATACAAGTCATTATGTAACAATACAAGTCATCAGAAGTGACTATGCTCATATATCATTCTCATCAAGACAATTCATTTGTCGTCAAATAAAATCATTAGATATTAGGTCAAATCTAGATTTTCTATCACAGAGAGAACTATAGTCCAAAAAAGTATCTCAATATCAAGTCAGAGTTCTAAATCATTGTCAAGCATCATGTCAAACTTAAAAATTACTTTTCTATATCAATGAGCCAAATCTCTTGTATCACAAATTTCAATGGTTAAATCATAGTGGCATATTTATATGCTTATCTCAGTCACCAACAAACACAAGTTCATATTATAGAAAATATGTAAACTTTTCCTTCTCGAAGATATTTTTATATTCATATCTATAATATTGACATGCTTCAAGTGGATATTTGGTTTTATGCACAATACTTCACTCTTCTGTGATTAGTAATTCAACTTTAGAAATCATTTCAGAGACAACTAGATTTAGACTACAGAGAGCTTTAGAATACTTCAGATGATGGTCAACTATAGTTAAAACTATGGATGCTTCCTTTAGCTTAGCATAGGAGCATATTTAGCTTCATTGATGCTACCTTAGCCTTAGCATATGTTTGTCGAGGGATGAAATATTCTTCTTTTGTGCCTACGTCCGAAATAGAAACCCTAATTTGGTGTGAGTTTAAGATATGTGAGTTTGCTGCAACTCAATAAAATCATATGCACATAAATCATACTTCAACATACAAAATGCAAATAGTAATATGAGTAAGAGTATTAAGAAGAGATTTTCCCTCTGCCTAGTAATATACTTCATTCATCTTCATTCATGTTATCAACTTGTCTCTACAAGTATCACACAACAACAAATTTGTTAGATCATAAACATATATCTATCATGGTCATCAACATCATGTCATCAATCTTTCATCGGGAGTTAGACTTGAAAGATTAAACTAGCAGACACATGTGACATGATATCTCAAGGATCATGAACAATAACACTTTCTATAATCACATTTCACCATATGCTACAATTACTCATCACATGAAGATATGACCATGTTACACTTCTCTCATCATATTATCATTATATGTTGGGTGTGTGTCATATTCTTTCCATTAATATCCCATCTTAGGGGTCAAAAGGGGGACTGCATGGGGCAGTGGCCCCCTTGCATGGGGTCGAGGGCAGCACTCTAGGATTTTCTTTTTTTTGGACTCTATATTAGGTGGGAAGACCTACCTATGGTTTTGTGCATTGGTCTTGCATATGGTTTTGGGCATGATGGTTTTTTTCCCATGGTATCTTATAGATCTGGTCAAGGAAACTATGGTTATATTCTAACCTAGGGTTAGTGGATTGGGGTTTATGAATGCTTCAACATGTGTATATATGTATTGTAACATTGAAATGAAAATCAATCTCGTAGTCCTAGATTTAGGATCCAGGGGAAAATCTCTTTGTATTTGTTTGTGAATCTCGCCATTGTATATTTTCTATTTTTTAAGAATTTGTTTGTAGGTAATTTTCGTGCAAGGTTAAAACATACATTTGGTTTCAAGTGGAGGCCTTTTCTGCTAAGGGGCTTTTCTCTGGCTTATGGTAGACCCTATTTAGTGGCAGATTTGTGGGAGAAATTCTTACAGTGAAAGAAGATGGTGAGCAGTGGAAAGATAAAGATCAATAAATTTAATGTTCAAAGTTTTGAGTTGTGGAAACTCAATATGGAGGATCCGCTGGTGGATAAAGATCAATGGAAAGTGGTAGATACAGGTACTAACCGAATGGAAATGTCAGTGAAGATTGGGTGAATTTGGATGAGAAGGAAAAGAGCACAATACAGTTGTGTATCTCAAATTCAGTATTATTGAATGTATCATGGGAATTTATGACGAAGTCTTTCAGGGACAAGTTAGGGACACATACCAATATAAGTCTCTAGTGAACTAATTGTTCCCATGAAATATTCTATATAACCCGAGGACAAATAATGAAGACTCGGTGACAAAGCATCTGAATTCCTTTAATATTGTGGTAAGACAATTGTTATATGTTGATATTAAAATTTCATATGAAGATAAGTGCATCATTTTGTAGTGTTCTCTAATAGATTCTTGGGATAATATGGTTGTTGCAATAGGTAGCAATACAACTACCTTGAAGTTTGATGAAATAGTCTCATCCTTACTGTTGGAGAAGATGAGATGAAAAAATATGGAGGGCCATAATCGAGATGCCTTATCTATATGAGGGTGGTCCCAAAACATAAACAAAATAAGTCCTTGATTGGGAGATCTAAATCTAGAGGAAGATCTAAATCTAGAGGAAGATCTAGATCTCCAGGAAAACATATAAAGGTGTGCTATAAATGCAGAAAGGAAGGGCACTTCAAAAATAACTGTAGATATTTATCTCTTGAGAAAGGAAAGGGATCTCATGATGCTCCTTTTGTAGAGGGAAAAACCACCATAGATCAAGGTGGGGATGTGTACTTGATTTCTTCTTCAAGTACACATGTAGATCATGAGGCATGGTTGATTAACTCAGGTGCATCAAGAGTGGTTCTACGAGTATCAAAAATATGATGGTGGTGATGTCTTCTTAGGGGATAATAGGCAGGCTAGAATCATCAGATGTCAAAAATTCAAGCTGGATTTGCAAGATGGAAGGATTAGAACACTTCCTAATGTTCTACATATTCCCACATTGGCCATAAATTTGATTTTTGTAGGAAAGATGGATGATGCAAGTGTAAAAGCAATGCTTGAGAAAGATACATTCAAGATGGCTCGGGGAGCACTAAAATTTATGCGAGGCATTCAGATTTGAAATCTGTAAAAGCTTCTGGGTAGTACTGTTATTAATGGGTGTAACATTTTTTGTAGTTCCTGGAAGTGGAGCAGAAAATATAGTGGTCTCTCGAGAAAAGGGAATGCTATGGCATCAAAGGCTTGGGCATATTGGAGAGAAGGGCCTTTGAACACTTCATGGTAATGGTATGGTAGAAGGTATGTATAATTTCTCTCTCAATTTTGATTCATGTGAACATTTTGTATATGGGAAGGAGAATCGAGTGAGTTTCCCCTCTAGTGCTAAGAGGGCAAAAGGAATATTAGAGCTTTGGCATAGTGATGTGTTTGGACCTGTGTCGGTTCCATCACTCCATAATTATGTGTACTATGTATCATTTATAGATGAATTATCAACGAATACATGGATATACTTCCTCAAGAAGAAACCTGAAGTCTTTGATAGGTTTAAAGAATTTAAGGCTATTATGGAAATCCAGAAAAAGAAAAAGATAAAGGTGTTGAGGACAAATAATGTTGGAGAGTTTTCCAAGAAGGAATTTGAAGAGTTATATAATAAGTGTGTTATATCACAAAAAAATACCACTCCATAAACGCCTCAGCAAAATGGAATTGCGGAAAGAATGAATATGATTTTGATGGAAAGGGCAAGAACCATGCTCAGTGTCGTCAGGTTAGGACAAGAATTATGGATAGAGGCAGAGGAGACTGCATGTTAGCGCATTAATATATCACCTTTATGAATGTTGGAGGATAAGTCTCTATATGAGGTATGGAATGGTAAGAAACCCTCTGTTTCACATCTAAGGGTATTTGGCTGTAAT
Source organism: Pinus taeda (assembly GCA_000404065.3). NCBI lineage: Eukaryota > Viridiplantae > Streptophyta > Pinopsida > Pinales > Pinaceae > Pinus > Pinus taeda. The sequence goes on along the minus strand of APFE031676771.1, from coordinate 8,579 downwards.
GCATATGCACATGTTCTAAAGGATAAAAGAACCAAGTTCGATAGTAAATATGAAATGTGCATCTTTATTAGGTAGAAGGATGCTTTAAAAGGTTATAAGATTTGGAATCCAAAAATAAGGAAGGTTGTGTATAACTGAGATGTGGTGTTTATAGAGGTGAAATATGTTATTAAACATGAAGTCCTACCAAAGGAACCTCACAAGATATAGTTTGATCTAAAGGAGGAAGAATCAGACTCTACAAAAGAAGAGGAATCAAAACGTGAAGAGCCAGAAACTCCACTTGTGAGAAGATCAGTTCAAGAAAGAAGGTAGGTAGAAAGGTATAATCCACTTTCTTTCCATTCAAATTTTTCTTTATCTATTATTAATGATGATCCTAGAACTGTCAACGAGGATGGAAAACTATGGAAAGAGGTGATGGTTGATGAAATGGAATGTTTGGACAAAAATGAGGTGGTGGATATGGTGGAGTTGTCGGCTGGAAGGAAACCCATTAGAAGAATATGGATGTTTAAGAAGAATATGAATGAGGAAGGAAAGGTGGAGAAATAAAAATCCCAGTTGGTAGCAAAAGGTTATTCCTAGGTGTCGGGAACTGATTTTCGTGATATTTTTTCTCTTGTTTCCAAGGTAGCTTCTATTAGATTATTTTTATCTATTGTTGCTACTTTTTATTTTGAGGTAGAAGAGATGGATGTGAAGACAACATTTCTTCATGGGGACGTGGAAGAAGGGATATACATGAAGAAACATAAAGTATTTTTCGTGAGTGGAAAGAAAGAACTGGTATGTAAATTAAAAGTGTCTTTGTATAGGTTAAAACAATCACCAAGGATGTGGTATCATAATTTTGATACATCTATATGGGCACTTGGCTTCACTAAAAGAAAAGTAGATCACTCTTTTCTTTTAAATTAATTGGTGACCATGTTATTTATATGGTCTTGTATGTGGATGATATGTTGCTAATTGGAAATGACAAAGAAATTATCTAGGCTTCAAAGACCCAATTGTCCTCCAAATTTTACATGAAGGATCTTGGTGTTGCAAACTATATTTTGGGCATGGAAATTAAACGAGATCAGTCAAAGAGGAAGATTTGGTTAAACTAGAGGAAGTATGTCGAGACAATACTTTAGAGGTTTAATATGTAGGATACTAAATCGGTAAAGGTTCCCATTCTTGTAGGTGTAACGTTATCTGCTGAACAATTTCCCAAAACACAAGAAGAGGAAGAGAGCATGTCCCGCGTTCCATACGCAAGTGTAGTCAGTAGCCTGATGTATGTAATGGTATGTACTAGACAAGACATTACACATGAAGTGGGAGTATTAAGCAAGTTTATGTCAAAACGAAGGAAGGAGCATTAGACATTAATGAAGTGGGTTTTCAGGTATTTTCATGGCACTAGTGAAGCGGGTTTTTAGGTATTTTTGTGGATCAAAGAAGATTTGAAAGTGGGTATTTGTTTAACCTATTTGGAGGTGCAGTCAATTGGATGAGCAAGAGACGATATGTAGTGCCATTTTCAACTATAAATGCACAATACATGGTAGCCACTCATGCAACTAAGAAATCATTTTGGTTACAAAGATTGTTTTCAAGTATGGGGTTAGTACAACACACCATAAGGATAGAATGTGACAGCCAAAGTGAAATTTTCTTAGCAAAGAACCTTTATTATCATTCAAAAACAAAGCATGTTGATGTTGAGTATCACTTTGTGAGGGATATGGCTAAGGACAAAAAGGTGTTGCTGGTAAAGGTGGACATTTTGAAGAATGTTGTAGATGCATTGATGAAGTATGTCAGCACTGAGAAGTTTATTGGTGTTGAGAAACAATGGGCATTGTAGGGTTGGACCAATGACTAAGCTCTCATGTGACCCCCTATGTGGAAAATAAAACAAAAAGTGGGAGAATGTTTGGTGTGTGTTATATTCTTTCCACAACTAGCCCAACAGGGGGGGATAGTAGCCCCATCACATGAGGTCTGAGGCAGTGCCCCATGAAAAAGAAAATGGACCCTATATTAGGTGGGCGGACCTACCTATGGTTTTGTACATGGGATTTTCACATGGTTCTAGGCATGATGGTTTTCATCCCATGGTATCTTGTAGATCCGGTCAAGGGAACTACAATTATTCTCTAATACAGGGTTAGTGGATTGGGGTTTATGAATGCTTCGACATGTAGATATATGTACTGTAACATTGAAAGGAATATAATGCGAAATCAATCTGGTAGTCCCATTTTTGTGATCCAGGGGAAAATATTTATGTATTTGTTTGTGTTTCTTGCCATTGTATATATATATATATATATATAATATATTTATATATATATAATTATATATATATATATATATATATATATAATTATATATATATATATATATATATATATATATATATATATTAAGAATTCATTTGCAAGTAATTTCTCTATAGGGTTAAAACATATGTTATCAACAACATCAACTTGGTTCATTCAATAAAACTTTATCAAAACAATGAGAGTGTGAACTCTTCCATGAGCAGAATAATATCATGTATAAGAATCAAGGAGCTAACCTTGTATGTGAAATCCATCATGTCTTATGCATGTAAAGTATCAAGATTCAAGGTACTAGCTTTCTTTATGGGATCAAAATATTCAACATCAAGTATATCAAAGATCAACATAGAATTCAAGAAGATCAAAAAAGTGTTCAATAGCAAGTGCACCATTTCATCATAAATCAAACCACCTTCATATGCATGTATAGACCATTTGAGAAGGATGCATTCTCAATAGGGCTTAACAGGTGAAACATGATAGTGAAATAATATATCATGCATACCTTGAAATATTCAAGTACGTGTGCACCTTCTCATTAGATATAGGTAGCTTGTAGCACTTTGTCATATTTTCATGTAGTGCCTCTTTACCCTTTTCTAGCTCTAGCCACCTTTCCTGCATTTCAAATGATCCTCAAGAAGGATCCACTTATCACAACTGGTCGAAGTTAGAAACATCCATATATTAAAATACACATGTAGGAAGTATAGAAAAAAAATCGGATCCATAAGTCTAAACAAAAGCAGGGAAATAAGGAAGCATCATAAGAAATACTTATATTTAATGAGAAGTGATCCTCTTCCTCTTAAACCAAGCTTCAAGAGCCATCAACGTCCACTGTCCACATACTAATTTTGCCTTCACTTATCTAACCAGGACTATGAGGGATTATCCCATCTAGGGCTTAATAAAAAATTTCACTAGTGCTTGAGCCTCTTTACATTGACCATACTATATCTCATGTCTTTTCCATAAACTAGTGTTTTCTCTCAAACCCCAACGTCATAGAATCCATCAAAACCTAATAATTAAGTTGACTAGGGTTTTCTTAAAATCCTAGAATTATTTTAGGTCTCCACCATACTCTTCTTGCTTCCATCAATGGTGTCATCATCGGGGTGATCTCCATGGATTTTCTTTAGCCTAGCTCTAATTCCTTGTTAATTTTTCTTAGTGCTACATTGTTCTTTGCTTTGATAATTTCATTTCTTCATTAACACATTAAGTTCATCCCATAAAATTATAACATTATTCATATTTATACCACTATTCATCAACATATGTGACTATGTAGAAAGAAAAATATCATCATTAATGCAATGGACCATAAAGGAACTATAGAAGAAATGCATGCACACATAAAGACACCAAGATTGATTAGAGACTAGGGAAAAACCCACTATGGGGAACCCTTGCAAATTATTATTCTTCTTAAATCTTCATCGAATGATTTAAAAAAGAGAGTATAATTATTCCTATCTTCATCTATGCAACAAAATAACTATAACATCCATGACATGACCTTGAACATAGCTATACTTGAAAACCATGATCATGAGGACCATAATGCCCTATCACTGATTGTATTCAACTATTGAATATCATTGTCATTGAGAAGAAACTTCAAACTACTAATAATTAATCTTTTGGTCTTGGACACTCCCTAAGCCACCCTATGCAAGTGTCTAAGACTGACCTAAATGCTCCCAGGTGAACTACATGTGAGTGTCTGGGACAAAACTGGACTGCAGAAATCCTAGCCTCTCGGACGCTCCCTTAGACACTATGTGCAAGCGTTCGAGACTTCCCAAACACAACCTTGCCAATAATGTGTGAGTGTTTAGGGATGAAAATCCTTAGTTACAAGTGTGTGTCCAAGACTCAGAAACCATAGACACGTGCGAGCTTCATTGTTGTAGTTTCAGACCCTTTGCATGAGCTTTCCTCCATCAGACCTATGTGAACCAAAAAATATAAGAGAGAATAAATTTCTTGATGATTGTGTCCAAATCAGCTTGAGGTCTCTTCTATATATAGGCTTCCATGAGGGTCCACTTGACATTGAGGCCAACCTATCCGATTTTACATGGGGCCAACCTAATCCAATATACAGAAGTAGATAATTAAATTTGAAAACTAACTTCTGCTTGTCAAAATAATATGTTCTTTAGGTCGCTTTTGGTCCTCCCAAAAGGAGGAATTCAATAAAACCATTATATCCATCATTTAAGCTTTCCGTAGTGGAATTTGACCACAATTTCGTAATTTTAGCATGGTTAGAAACACTACATCAAATTCATAAGATCATAGTTGAGGCTCTAACCAGGTCATCTTCCTTACATGCTAATGAGCTCATTTGTTACCATCAAAATTTTTGACACTAGAAGAAGGGCCTAACGACTTGTTGTCTTTTGGAGTTTTTGTATTATAAAGTTATAAAGTTTTTATTTAATCATAATGGCTCCATCCAAACTTCCCATTTGGAGTTGTATCTCTACGCGTGCATCCACCAATACTCCACCAAAAATAGTAAGACATTTGTCGAAGGTAAAATTCAGCAGTAAAAGTAATTCTTCTAAATTTGATCATTCCTTACAATTTATTCAAAAAAGAAAAAACTCAAATTCTACTTTTCATGATATTGATGAAGGTATTTTATGTAGAATTTGTACTCTTAAATTCTGGGGAAAAGCCAAAAGATGGTGTCAATCTCTTCTAATTGCCTCTATTCATAGTTGGGATAAATTTATCACAACATTCCTTTATTAATTTTCCAAACCTTATGATTATGAATAGATATGTGATGAGCTTGAATTTTTGCAAAGGTTTCGAAATGAATCTTTCATATATTTTATTGTTAGGTTTTTATTAAATTTCTTAAGATTCAAAGCTAAGGATAAACCTTCATATATTAAATTGATGGAATGTTTTGAATATGTTTGTTATTTTCCTTGTATTTCTAATCCACATGAAACAAGTTCAAGCTTAGATGAATCTTCTTCAGCTTTTATTAATATGATTGAAAATTATGATATGGAGGTGCATACTAAGCATGATGAAGTTGCCTCTACCATGTATGATAAATTTATTCATTTGGTGCACACCTCTTATACAATTAATGACTATCATGGTACTCTCCTACATGTCAATGAATCGCAATCATCAATCTTGGAAGATTTGGATAATCAATTATAAGAAGATACAAACAACAACAAACTTGATGAAATAAATGCCTTAAAATATGAAAAGCACGCTGAAATAAATTCATTACATCAACAAATAAATCAACAAGTAGAAGAAGATATTGAAGATTACAACAACATGCAATCAGCCACAAAAATTTCTGAATTTCATAATGTTGATCAAATACAAAATTAAGGAAACCGGGCAACAATCTTCAAGAAAGCATAAGTAGACAAATGAATGATAGAACTTTTTAAATTCACAATGAGGAAAACACACAAGAAACTACAAACTGAGATATTTTTAGGTTTGTCTCTTTAAACTCTCATTTCTCCCTTTATCCTGATATTTTTGTTGATAGTAATTTATCCCCTCTTTGCATTAATATTATTCCAAAAATAGAGAGGTCAATATTAATGAATTGCCAATTAGTTTTTATCAAGGTATAGAGACAATCATTGATCATTATCCTAACATTTATGAACATTTACTCAATATTCCTTTTTTTTTGCTCCATCATATGGGAATGAAGAGAATTCTAGTGAATGTAGTGAAGTCATTTATGATGATTACTTTGAAATTGAGGATATTGATTTATCTTAAAATTCATTAAATCCTCGTGATCAAATTCAAATCATATTTGAAAATGCAGAAAACTCTAATTTATGATTCTTATAATGATCAACTTCTCACTCCTATTCATAGTCTTGAATCTTTCTCTCTTACAAAAGTTGATGTTGATGATCATTCTAATTATATTATTTTGGCTAGTTCTCATGAGAAAGAAATTATTTCAAATTATTCTGAATTTTGTAGTAACATTAATTATAACAATAGTTTAAATTATGAGTTCATTTCATTTTTGTTCTTCATCTATTTTGGTTGATATTATCTTTGTTTTCTGTTTTCTTTTTTCAATTTTCAGATTTCATCTACTCACATATTGAGAAATTAAGTGTTGAAAATTTGCAATGTGCATTGCTAAAATGTAAAGAAGAATCTCAACATTTAGATCATGTCCATCAAGAACTTTTTCTCTTCAATTTATATTTGATGGTCATATTTTATTAGCTTACTTTTCCTTCTAGAGTGCTTCTTCTACATGAATCAACACTTGTGAGTGCATTGATCTAATCTGACCACCTATCTAACCAAATTGATTATCTTCTGATAGATTCATTAAGCTCCCATCTGAAATTCACTAATCCATTTCAAAGTTGTTTGGAAGCTTCATTTTCACAGAATATTGCTAATAGTTTGTCTTATGTACATAAAACTAATGGTTGTTCAACTTCTCTTTCATTTAACCTCTTCCATTCTCTATCAACTATTCATCCTTATTTTTATGATCCCATAGAGATTTGGTTGGAGGAAAATTTTCAAGAAAAGATGATTGTAAATAAACTGACTTCTGTAAATATGTTAGAAATAAGCGTACATACTGTATTCATATTTAGCTCTCTTGGTCTTATTGTAATTGTATTTTTTCTTCTGATGTTTGACATGTACATACATGTAGGAAATAAAATACTTGAATGGTTACATTGGAGGTATGACTATGCCTGATCATGTTTCCTCTCATGTAGTTAGGATTAGGAATATATTAGTTTAAATTTAGATTAATTTTTTGTTTGTATTTTTCTTCATTAAGTAAGTAATGAGCCCAAGTATTTCCCTTGGTATTATCTTTCATTTCCTCCCAAAGTGCCTTAGAACATAGAAATTTCATTTTATCATCAGATCATACACACTCATGATATGCTTGAATATGTTTATTTGCAAAGCTTCATCAAATTGTTGAAAAAAAAAATTTCACGACAAATCATAAATGGTGAAGCCCTAAAGAATTATTACAACTAGGAACTTTTGTGAATGCCAAATTTCCAATTCACAAGTATTTTTAAATGGTGGATTTCCCCATGTTTTTCTCTCAAATGAAAATATGAAGTGAATTGCAGTTTAATAACTCATTACTTAACAACTACGTTAGATCAATAAGTAGATGATTTTGGAACATACACAAATTTTTTAAAATGCATGGGAGAATTTGAAGATTCATGAGGTAAACTTGCAATCAAATTCTTCCATTTATGTATAAACACGTTCATCTTCATCTTGGTGAGCTCCAGTATTGTAGCAATAATGCTACAACTCCTGAGGCTTCCTGTCTCTCATTTTATCAACCCGGTTGTTCGTACAAACTTGGAAGCGACGTGCTATATGCACAAGTACTAGCTCTTGTCGCAACTGTCACTTGGTCAGCTAGCACAAGTCCGCTAGGGCTCAAGCCAACTTCTATAAGCTCACAGAAGAAGCTTTATCAATGATGGACGAAAGCTAGCTCAAAGGAGACTAAGCTACTTGACAAAAATGAACTAAAAGTAAATCAAAGCATGTAAACCTAGGAAACCCTAATTTAACTAGTCTAATCTTTATAAAGCAATGAAGATGAGTAATACTTCTACCAATGCTGCTACTACATCTAATAAGTGGAAATGCATGGATCTAAACTACCGGCATTATAAAAGACATGTTTTTGTACTTTTCATTAAGTAGGTGGAATGATTGTGATTTTGTGCTTATTAGGGTTTGGTTGTGCAGATTGGATGGAGAAGGAAGGAAAGCGTGGGACGGGTTGGGGAGGCTAGGTGAGGTCCCTATGGACCCTTGGCATTCATCCACAGAGGTTTTCCACGTTCAGAAGCTCGGCAACCGCGTGAATGACCTCCTACAGGATGTTTGCAGGGGATCCTACAGGATACTCAGGGTTTTCTACAGGATGTCTCTAAACTGCTACGCGATGATCTACCGTGAAGGATTGAAGTGATGGAAAAGTGATGGAAGGGTAGGAAGGGATGTGTGAGGTAGGGATCAGGCTGGTGATGGCTCAGAAGTGGAAGGATGAGATGGGAAACGGGTGTAGGGAGTGTGTTGAAGTGATTTCTGTGAAAGGTCAAGGGATGAAGCTACGTGAGGAATGGGAGACTTTTAGGAAAGGACAGAACGCAGTGTAGGTCAAGGAAACGTGGTTGCATGCAGGGTCAAAATGGAAAG
>APFE031676769.1:49002-80031 GCA_000404065.3 Pinus taeda | reverse complement strand
TCTAAAAACCTACCACAGGGTTAAGAAGGATTTTTTTTGGGATGGCCTTAAATCGGATATTCAAAATTTTGTGGCAGAATGTTTGGTTTGCCAACAAAATAAAGTTGAAACAATTAAGACTCCAAGACCATTAAAACCTTTATCCATTCCAAGCCAACATTGGGAGTAGGTTTCAATGAATTTTATCACAGGTTTACCCAAGTCTGAAGGAAAGAATGTTATCATGGTGGTAGTGGATACACTTACCACGTATGCACACTTTTGTGCATTATCTCATCCATTTAAAGCGAGTACAATTTCTACTGCATTTATGGAAACAATTCAAAAGCTACATGCAAACCCAAAGATTATTGTAAGTGACAGAGATCCCATTTTCACTGGAAATTTTTGGACAGAATTATTTTCTTTTCTTGGTACTTAGTTAGCTCATAGCTCATCTTATCATCCTCAATCTAATGGACAACTGAGATAGTACACAAATTTTTGGAAGGATATCTTCGTTGCTTTGTATCTGATAAACAGACACAATGGGTCAAATGGTTGCCTCTGGCTGAATGGTGGTATAACACTTCCTTCCATACTGCAACAAAAATGACCCCATTTATGGCACTTTATGGATATCATCCACCATTCACCACATCATATTTAAGAGAAAATTCTAAGGTTCAAGCAGTGGAAGATCACAACAAGCATCAACAACAAGTTCTCCAACTCTTAAAGGATAACCTCACCTTGGCACAGAATAGAATGAAACAGCAAGAAGATCAACATCGCAGCGAAAGAAGTTTTGATGTAGGTGATTGGGTATTCCTACAGCTACAGCCATATAAAAAAATGTTCCTCAAGCAATCTAAGAAGGATAACAAATTATCACCAAAGTATTATGGTGCATACAAGGTGTTGCAAAAGATAAGTACTATGGCATACAAATTGGAGCTTCCTGCAGCTTCTCGAGTGCACCCAGTTTTCCATGTTTCATGCTTAAAGAAGGTTATAGGTGACAAGCTTCCAGTTCAGACAATATTGCCAGAACTTGATGAGGAAGGAAAAATCATATTGGAACCTGAAGCAGTGAAAGAAACAAGAACCAACTACAAAATCAATCAATTTATGAGTATCTCATCAACTGGAAGAACTTACCTGTTGAAGATTGCACATGGCAAGGTGAGAATTTTATATAGAAGCATCCAAAACTACTCAAGCATTGAGGACAACACTTTTTTGAAGGAGAGGGGCATGTTAGGTCTCTATAATATTAGTGATCCCCTCATTACTATTGTCGTTGTATCCCTTATTGTTATTATTGTGCCCCTATTGTCCCCAAATTTTTTTACTATTGTGCCCCATATCTATTGTTATTTTTGTGCCTTTATCTTATTAATATTAGGTTGGCTTGTTTATATTGTGACCCCGTAGACTCCTATATATAGAAAGGATGCTTTTTCATTTGAATCATCCAAGAATTTTTCATTTGTGTAATATAAAGGAGGTTTTCTCCTCGAAGAGGCTTATTTTTAAGGCGTTGATCTATCTTTTCTATCTTTTTGTGAGCTGGTTTCATAACACAAAGACAAAGGCACAGGTCCGACTAGAGCTTGACTCATACTTTAATGATTTGATGTGCATTGAAACTAGCCTAGACTTTCCCATCAGTGCAGACATCATGCACAAGTATGTTGTTGGTCCTGCCGCATTGAAGACAATGATGCACATGCTTTCAGACGAGTTGGACAGAGGAGCCTGAGTAGTGTACCTAGATGCTATGGAGGTAAGAGTCAGGTTCTAGAAAAATGTCACCTTGGAGCACATAGACACCATCACGGACTACCGGTCTTGGCATCAGTACGCTACTGTCAAACACAATGAAGATGTCAAAGAGTTGGTCTTCCAACAGTTATCTGAGTCATAGTGATGTCTACCATGGCTTGCTCAAGCCATTTTGTCTCACATGGGTACATGTGCATTGTGATGTAAAGTCTTGTCAAGTGTAAGTTCAAGTGTCGATAGTTGGATGTAACAGTCATAGAGTAGATGAAGAGTCATGAGCGTAGATGAACTGTCACAAAGGGGAATGTCAAGGGTCACCCCACCCTTTGCTATAAATAGTCCCTCATAACTTATTGTAGAGGCTTTTGGTTAGCCACGCTTCTAATAGGACCATCTTAAAGAAAGGTTAGACAGTATTGTAATGAGCCTTGGCTTCTCCACTGTGCAGAGCTAGTACATCTCTTTAGAGGAGCAAGCGGTTGTGGTTGTAACGTTCTGCTGTCGGAACTAGTGGTTGGACATGGATGTATTGTATGACTGGAACTTACACTTCTTAATATTAAAAGAGCCAGCACTTTTCATGCATATGTTGTATTGTATTCTATGCTATCTAGTTTACTCTAAATGATATATGTATATGTTTTCTTACACATGCATGTATAGCTATGTATGTATGTATGTATGAATCTTTCTTAAATGTGTTGTTGGTTTAACCATCACTTTGGATTGCTAGCTAACTTTCCTTCCATGTTGTGATGCATCTTTGCTCATGTGTTCCTTCTTAACTCCGTGCTATCACCGGTTTCCAAGGGCCACACTCACCTCAACCCCCATGTGTTAGAACCTCTCATGCACCTTCCTTGGCTCACTGCATATGTCACACCCTTTCTACCAACAGAGTTATCTTACTTTCCTCTATGCGAAATCATGGTCAAGGCATTACCGTGCGACCCATTGTTGGGACTCCTACACCAAATGTTCTAAGGTCTAATTGGGACTTCTTACCAGGGAGATTTCCTGACATGTTGGCGGGTCCAGCACCGTCAACATTTCTGGTGCTAGAAGGAGGGCCAGATGACAAGTTGTGTCCTCTCATCATGTTTTGAACCTTTGCATATCTATCATGGATTCTTGCACTCTTCTCCCTCTGCGATGTTTCTCGAATCATGAAGATGTCACCATCACAAGGGATTTCTTTGATCTCTTGTCCACTTACACATATGATGGTGAAGGCGAAGTGGCCTGGCCTAAGTTCTTACATGACTTTCTTTCCATGCTTCATGAGGAAGATGGATGTTCTGACGAACATGCCATCTTATTTCTTGCATATACACTTCACGAATCTCCTCATTAGTTGTTGTGCAGCCTACTAGCTGACAGTGTATGATATCATTGAAGATACTTTCCATCATTTTTATCTAGACCATCTTGACCAAAAACTGCTACAACAACAAAAGTCTCTGAATGAATCCACTATGGATTTTTGGCAGTGCTTCCATGATTTTCAGTTTCAGGCTCCGAAGAGCCAGATGAAATTTTTCTATATTTGGGACCGATTTGAGTATTGCGTTAAGAAATCTAATTTTCCCAAGAAGAAGTTTGAAATCAAGCCTCACTCGACATTCTTCAGTGATGGAGTTGCACAATCACAGACAGAGGCAGTCACTGTCACAAGTGATTGTCGATTTTTCCCTCATCAAATAGCCCCACCACTGTAGTGTGATGTGGGAGATCATGTTCACACACCAGTTTAGCTATCACATCCTCCCAACCTCACTTCGCTTAATTTTCACGTAGATTTGGTTGTGAGTCCATCGAGTTGTCACATGCACTTTCTTCCACAACCTCTGTCTTCGTACTCGGCTAATCCTCCGATGATATTGTCTTGTGTCCTTCCATTCCGGTCTCTACACTAGTTGTGAACGAGGATCAAGACATCGACGGAGTTGGTGTTGTGAAACCAACATGTGCTATCATTCATGAAGAGTATGATTGGGATCTTGAGCACTGACACTCCATGAAGGATGACTCCCTTCTGTCTGAGCCCCCTCCGTTCTTTCCTGAAATTTTTGGTGAGCCTACCATCCATGATTTTGCATGTGTATCTTCATATACAAATGCACCATCATTGATCACTCGCGGGACACAACGGATGTGAGTTCATCATTCGACAACGGAGAGGATGAGTTATTCATTGAAAATCCACTTGATTTTTCATCTGCCTTTTCCGGAAACACAGATGATGAATTTGTTTGGTTTTCATCTACCCCTCCGTTTGATTCATTAGATCATGAGGATGCCGTTGAAATCATTGATTTTTCTTATTGTGGTTTTCATGATCCATTTACTCCCATATTCAATCACGATCGTGATTCTATCGCAGTCAATTTTTCGAAGCCACTGGTTTATGATGATCTATCTAACGATGAATTTAAAACACCCAAGACTATAGAGGCACTTCTGCCCAAGTTGATGGTTATGTCAGGCCCTCGCTCTCTTGGGTTTAGTTTCACTTCCGATCAGGAAATTTTTCAATCACACGAGGTTCCTCGTCACTCATTTGTATGCATTGAAGGTCAATCTCACACAGAGATCATGCTTCCTCCACTCGAACTACATGATCCCATTTCTCATGCACTGGAGGAATCTTACATTGCAAGCACTCGTGTATGATGCAAGTTGTCTTTGTTTCTTCCATTTTCTTGCATTTCACAGTCAAGAATGTGTGCATGATTCACAGCTACACACAGTCTCACACAACACCGCGGTATGTCCACAAACTGATCGTCATGTACTTGCACTCACTTATGTCCTGTGGGCACTTTGAAACATGAAGTTTGTTTATCTTCATTGTTATATCTTTCTCTTTTTTTGGTTCACACAACTAGGTTTCTCGCAGACCAAGCCTTCACCAACGTGGGTCAACCAATGCGTCGGTGGCTGCATTGGAAATATCATCTCACATGATCAGGCCCATGCATCGTTATCTTAGGAGTAGGAGAAGTGTTTGCTTGCATGCTTGTCTGCTTACTTGTTTTGTTTGTTTGTTTGTCTTCTTGATTGTTTTCTTATTCACTTTGCTTTCACGTTTTCTTTTGCTTCCGCTTTTCTTGGTTGTTTGTTCACTTGTTTTGTTTGTAGGTCCATTTCGCATGAAACCATGTATAACTCTTGAAACAAGCTGGGTAAATTACAAGAGGCCTTGTACAACTATCACTACTTGGTTATCTGTCATCCTGCCTTTGTATGAAGAACTTGTTATCTTTATTCCATGATGCATCGAAGGAAAATATGTATTGTTCAAGGTGAACCTTGGTGAGAACACAAAGCCTGCACGCTAACTAGTGTCACCTACTCTAGTCGGTTGTTTTTGGGTTAACCCTTGTCAACTCAATCAAGTAGAGTAAGGTGAGGGGAAAAAACTTAAAAATCACATCAAAGGTATATAATAAAATACTTCTCTGAAGTAACAACCTCTTCTACTCTCAATAAGTCGGGATCCCTCTTCCTCCTTTAAAATGAATAAGTGTTATGCACAGTTGTGAAAAAACTGAAAAGTGAAAAATGAAAAATGAAAAAGATGAAAGAAGAGAAAGGCTTCCTGCGCAGAGAGGTGACGAAAGTAACTCCATCAGGGTACTGACCAGGCTCCTTGGTAGCAAAGTGATGCTTGTGTTCCTGCGTGACTCCACCAGGGTAATGCCTAGGCCTGCTGGCAGTGGAGCAACACCAAAGATGAAGCTAAGAATCTGACAATTATATTGCTTGTGCACTAATATACCCCTCAACCCCAATCGAAACATGGATTTCCTTGGCATGGAATGTGTGTCAATCGACGAAGGGTTTGGCAGTTTCTACATCTTACAATCAAGCAAGTGTGAAACCAAGACGAACTAAGAACTGAACAATACTTCCGGAGGTGTCAGACTTGTTTTTCATGAACAAGGTCCATTCAGATACCTGGAGTTATACCAGTGTGTCACCAAGTGTTGTAGTGGCTACAACCACCCTCCAAAAATTTTCCCTAGCTTTGTTCCTGGAGCCTTCCTAACAACCTTTCACAACAACATGTCTTGCTTCGTCAAGTACACAAACTTCAGTGTTTTTCTTATAGAAATTCAACCTGTCTATCAAAGCTTGATGCATTCGCCTGATAGGTTGTTCCTTCGGACTTGGTCAAGCTGCAGGTTGAGAAACCCCCTCAAGAAATTACGCAATTCTAGAGGAAAACTAGCCTTACCTCCAAAAATTGTGCAATTCAGTCTGGCAGCCTGTTGGACTACAGAATTGCACAATTCTGCCAGTCATGCTTCATCTAGAAAATTGCGCAATTCTTCCTAGCAGGGTTGCTCAACCCATGAATTGTGCAATATTGGGCAACAATCAGCTGCTCTAACTAGAAATTGTGTAAATCTCTTGGGCAACCATCCCAACTCCCATCCAGAAATGGGCATTTCCTCCCAGCAGCTGAGCAACCTCTTGCATGTGCAGCTGTGTTGACCAGTTCCACCCGGGACCAAGGAAACTTGACTTGCACGCATGGCTTTATTTTTCCCGGAATAGAAAAAGGAAACATGTGAAAATCATCCCTTGATTCAAGGAACTATCTTTAGCAGCTAGAGGTTACATGCAAAGATTTTTTAGAATCTTTCCTCCAAGTGTTGATTTTTCCTAGATTTGTGGCATGCACATCATGAGCCCAAACTTATTTATTTGACGCATCAGATCTCACTCTTTCACATTTATCTTGGAGCTCTGACATCCCATAGCCCATCCAGGACTCTTTAACACATCCAGCTTAGCTATTCACGGGTAAGTGGTCTCAATTGGTCTTTTTCAGCATTTTTGTCGCTTTTTGTGTTTTCGCTTGTGTGAGTGTTGTTTGCTTGATTTCTTTGAATTCTTGTTGTCATTTACATGCATACTAGCTTGTACTAGCACTGTTTCAGTTTTCATTGCTATCTCACTATTGTCACATGCATGAAACTATTTTTCATGAACGATCATCGATTCGGCTACTTGCTTCACCCACGTGCATGTCATTCTTTTTTCTAAATCTTTCATTCACTATTGGCATGCACGATCATTTGCTTTTGCCTACACTCAATATTGCCATGCATTCAATTTCAAATTTGCATTCAGTTTCCTGTCAGTGGGTCTAGGCAGCCTTGGCCCGGAATCTACCTTAACAAGACAACATGGTGCAATCCTCAGAGGGAAGGCTCTGCCTTCCTCTCTAGAAATGCACATTTCTACCCAGCAGTTGTTCCCTAGGCCTAATTTGCACAATCCTAAGGGATAGTGACTGTTGGACTAGAAAATTGCGCAATGCAGTCACTAAGCGTGCAGCCATTGTCAGCTCGAATTTCGCATTACATAATTCCAACAATCAACAGTCAGCCTAGATTGCGTATTGTACAAATCCAGTAGCCAACCAGCCTCCCCAGACAATCTAGACTATTTTTTGCATAACTATCCCAGCCAATCTCCCAACCTCCCAGAAGAAATTGTGCAATCCCTGCCTATCAATCCCCAAGTATGTGTTATGTCATTCCTGAATTTTCTTTGGTTTTCATTGACAAATTTCTGGTCATGCATGTCACTTTGTCTCCAGATCTAGCAGTTGTTCATTTGCCTCTTAGCAGTATAGGATCAATGGCCTCCAAGAAAGGAGGATCAGAGGACACTGATGAAAGTGCAACTGGAGCAACAGTTGAGCGAGTGTCCTCAAGTCTACCGATCTATGAAGATAACAAGTTGTTTCTAGACAAGGACATCAAGCTGAAATGGAAAGAGGTAAATGATGCATTTGCAGGCACATTTTGGGAAGACCTCGAAGACCGTCAGGTATACATGAACATTCACAAGTTTGGCTTATACCGGATTGCATGCAGATACCCCTTGTTCCCATGCGTGAACATGATACACTAGATCGTCTCGCACACTGGTCCCGAGATGATGACCTTGAGCAGTGTCAGCAGGACAAAGATTGCAACCTTCACGGAAGAGGATTATGATGAGATGTATCAGATGTTAAAGCCCGTGACTATCATGAAGAACTTGGTAAAGGAGCCGGCTAGATTCAGGATGACACCCAACAAGATCTACAAGACAAAAGATACTACAAAAGGCGTATCAATACTTGGTCATTTTCACATGTCGACTGTATGGCCAAGAAAGCACAGAATCCTTCCCACAAAGTTGGGTGATCGCACTGGACCAACTGGCCAAAGAGAGAAAACCATGCAAATGGTCCGACATGTTGGCTCATCAGCTGAAGGAATAGGTAACAATGGCTTAACAGTCACCTAAAGGTATGCAAGAGGAAATCTATATGTCCGCCTACATCTTGGATGCAATCTGTGCTCGACAGGAGTTCTCGGGCTTGAAGTGGGCATGGTCACCAGTGGAGATTGTTGTGAACACGTATTGTAAGTTTTTGTCTGAATGCAGCGTTAGAGGAGATATCACATGGCTATCCGATAATTGTTTTACCTCGGTTTACAAGATGATATTCAAACAGGATCCACCCTGCATGTCGAAGGTAGCAATGGAGGCATTGATAGACATAGCTGATTGGTATGCCTCACCGTCTGGTACCTTCATATGAATGTACAGCACAAAGAAGCCTCTGCATGTTCTACCGAAGTTTTCCTTGGACATACTCATCATGCAGGAAGTAGCATAACACATCTCAGCAGGATTGACAGCTAGGCTGCACCGGAAGAAGAAGGCACCTTGGCCCACTGTTCTACTATGCATTGGGTTATATGAGATATGGATTTTCAAGCATGCGGATGTCGTAGAAGAGTAGATGAAGAAGTATCCACTCGACCTCCGAAGTTACAATCTGTATGACCCACATTGTATTATGAAATATCATTGCACGAGAGTACAATTCAACTGGATCCACGGGGCATTTCATTGGGCGAAGGAGGACCCATGGAGATATTTCTACAGTGTCTCTAGACCCAATGAATAGGGCGGCTTCTCTGTGGAGTGGTTAGCAAAGAAATGTGAAGCAGCATCCTCGAGAGCACCAAAAGCAGTAGCAAAAGTAGAGGTGAACATACCAGTGTGTGACAAGGGCAAGAGAAAGATTGTCGATCGCATGGAGGAAGAGAAAAGCTAGAAGTTCTGAGCATATCCACTTGCAGAGGAAGCAGTTATGGATATAGAGGCGAAGAGGCAAAATTGTGATAAGCAGAGGGAGAAACGAAGGATGGAAGAGATGGAGAACGAGTTGCATGAGCTGAAGGAGCAATTCCAAAAGGAACAAGAGTTGCACAAACAGGAGAGGGAAGCACAACATCAACAGGTACGACAGGGGGCGCAACATATGCATACGAATGAAATAGTGCCTATATAGGTAGTGGACTCGTTAGAACAGTTGGTATAAGGCAGACAGGGTGAACCATCACAGGAGAAAGACTTCGCTCGTGAGAAAGAGAATTCATTTCAACAGTTGGATACAGTTATGGAGCAACAAGAACTAGAACAAGACATCAACCTCATGCCTCATCACCAAGAGGTCGACTTACCTGCTTCACCACATCTAGAATATGAGAAAGTCTCAAGCGACCAAGGAGGCACTGAGATCCTTGGAGATCAATCGGAAGAAGAGATGCATAGCATCTCATTCGATGAGTCTCAACATAAAGTTGTGCAGTATTGCAGAGTGTTGACTCTGGATGATCATACATATCCTGTGCAAGTTAAGGAACGAGTGATCATGCCTGACATGCACAAAAATGTAGTAGCCGTGGTCGTTGCTACCAGAGTGTATGCCAAAGCCACTAGCTTAAATGTTATCTTCTTGATAGCTGAGAATTAGCAAATGGCGAAGGAACTTCAAATTTCCAAGCAAGGAGGAGAGTTGGTTACAGCATCCACCCGAGAAGAATTGAAGAAAGCAATACTACATGAAGTGTTGTCACTTGATATAGTCATGCGGGCGTTGTATTCCAAATTTGGTACTGTGCATAAGGCAGTCATCCATCTCAACAGGTAGCAGTCATGATGTGCCAGAAGAGCATGTATCTTGTCGAACGTGCATGTGGTTGTTGATTACATGAAAGCATGTATGATGAGATACAAGGGAGCCCTGCTTCACTTGCCTAAGATGATGAAGCCCGGAGCGGTCAAGCTGAAGGCAGTATCCAAAGTCAAATCCGAAACTATGAAGAGCTCCTACAGCTCATCACTAGTATATAGGATTCCCATACACGTGTATTCAAGAGTATGGATGTTGTGGTGTGCGCACATTTGATCCCATCTATTGGTACTCTCACCGAGGCAAAGATAAAGGCATAGGTCCGACAAGAACTTGACTTGTACTTTAACGAGTTGATGCGCATTGCCACCAGCCCATACTTGCCCATCAGTGCATACATCATGCACAAGTATGTTGTTTGTCTGAGCACATTGAAGACAATGGTGCACATGCTTTCAAACGAGTTGGACAGAGGAGCCCGAGCAGTGTACCCAATTTCTATGGAGGCAAGAGCCAGGTTCCAGAAAGATGCCACTTTGGAGCACACAGACACCATCGTGGACTACCGGTCTTGGCATCAATACGCTATATCAACCATAATGAAGATGTCAAAGAGTTGGTCTTCCAATAGTTATCCAAGTCATAGTGATGTCTAGCATGGCTTGCTCAAGCCATTTTGTCTCACATGGGTACATATGAATTGTAATGGAACGTCTTGTCAAGTGTAAGTTCAAGTATCGATAGTTGGATGTAACAGTCATAGAATAGATGAAGAGTCATGAGGGTAGATGAATTGTCACAAAGGGGAATGTGAAGGTTCACCCCACCCTTTGCTATAAATAGTCCCTCATAACTCATTATAGAGGCTTTTGGTCAGCCAAGCTTAGGATAGGACTATCATAGAGAATGCTTGGACAGTATTGTAACGAGCCTTGGCTTCTCCACTATGCAGAGCTAGTACATCTCTTTGGGGGAGCAGGTGGTTGTGGTTGTAATGTTCCGTTGTTGAAACTAGTGGTTGGACATGGATGTATTGTATGACTGGAACTTACACTTCTTAATGTAACAAGAGCCAACATGTTTCATGCATATTTTCTATTGTATTCTATGTTATCTGGTTTACTCTAAATGATATATGTATATGTTTGCTTACGCATGCATGTATAGCTATTTGTGTATGTATGTATGAATCTTTCTGAAATGTGATGTTGGTTTAACCATCACTTGGGATTGCTAGCTAACTTTCCTTCCATGTTGTGATGCATCTTTGCTCGTGTTTCCCCTTCTTAACTCCGTGCTATCACACGTTTCCAAGGGGCACACTCATTTCAACCCTCGTGTGTTAGAACATGTCATGCACCTTCCTTCGCTCACTGCATATGTCACACCCTTGGTACCAACAGAGTTATCTTACTTTCCTCTGTGCGAAATCACAGTCAAGGCATTATTGTAGGACCCGCTGTTGGGACTCCTACACCAAATGGTATGAGGTCTTAGGACTTCTTACCGAGGAGATCCCCTAACATGTTGGCTTGTTCGACACCGTCAACACACTTGGAAAGTATGTTAAAAGGGCATAAAATTAATAGTGAAACACATAACATGGACTTTAGGAATTGGAAAGAAAATCAACATATGGGGGGATATTAAAAGTGTCAAAAAAATCTTAGAAGCAAGACAAGACCGAAAAACGTTAGAAAAGTGGATGAAAGACGGCAATTTTTTGCATTTATGGGACCGTGTCTAAGTGGGATGAAAGCAACAGTCCAAGGAAAAATTGGATTAATATCAAAGTTCCAGAGGACTTAAGTTCTTCTTACCTCTCCTTCCTGGGTGCACTAAAAGGCCATGGTCCAGTAAGCAAGCATTTTGAAAGCGAAACATGATGGAATGAGGAGAACAAGGTTTTTTCTCTGTTAAAAATAGATATGATCTAGCAAAGGTCAAATTTGGAAAATCTCACGCATGCAAAATATGGAAAACAATATGGCACAAGGATGGAATCCCAAGAGAAATGTATCTTGTTGGCTACTTGTGCAAGGGAAAACCCTCATATCTAAAAATCTAAAAAATAGAAATATAAAGGGTCCCTCAAGATGTGCACTATGTCAGAGCTCAGAAAATAACATTTTTCATTTATTTATGGAATGCACCTATGTAAAAAATACTTGGGAGACATCCCTGGAAGAGCTACATATCTTCAGTGAAATTCCTAAATATTGGAACTCTTTGTTTAAAACATGATATCAAGATTACAATTTAAATATAAGAAGGAAAAAGACCCTTAAACGAGCTGTCAACGACCTCCCAAAATATATATGTTGGAGAATTTGGTTAGCAAGGAATAAAGTCATTTTCAACAATAGATTTCTCCAACCTCCTCTCTCTCTTGCAAAAGCAAAATCCCTCTTGTTTGATGTCGTTCCTTCAGTCAAAATACCAAGTAAATGGGAGGAGAACCTTAGTATAACAGAGCTAAAATGGCTTAATCCTGGAAGTATAATCAACATGGGAAGATTTAGACGAAAGATCCCTCAAAAATAGGAATTAATATTAAGCCAAGATGATTTAGAGAAGTGGAAAAGACATAATGGAAGCTAAATTCCTTAATTCGGTGGATATTATAAAGGATATATCAACACATCTAGAGTAGGAGGCCAAATTAAAAATATTGCTGGAAGTATCGTTTTGACATATTCCTAGGGTCAAGGAAATTACATCAATAATGGTGCAGAGGCCTTAGCTCTCTGGAAGGGATTAAGGAAGCCATCATCAATGGAAACTCAAATTGGGAAATCCAAAATTTCAATAACGGTTCAATGGATGAAGATCTCATTCTAATATGAAAGAGAATATGGGCTTCTAAAAATGTGTTCATTCGATTAGAGGGATTCCATGTTTTTAGGGACAAAAACCAAGTAGCCAACAAAAAGGAAAATTAAGGCACTCATTTAAGTTAGGGTATCATTCTAATCAATGACCAGGTAAGTGGTGAAGATCCTCCATAATGGATTTTAGATACATCTCCACCAGGAGCCTTCAAAGCTTGCACCCTCTAGTAACAACAATAAACATTCCCTGCTCCCAATACAAAGTCATATATCGTCAATAACCATGCTTCTCAATGTCAAAAATACTTGATATCCTCTCTAAATATTCATCTATTCTCCCCAACAAGAAATGACACCTCTATGATCCTTGATCATATAATTATAAAGTCGGGAAAACATACCTTGATTATTATTGGATCAAGTAGTGAGGATGAAACAACTCTCTCAAGAAGGATTGTGGATGAAACAACTCTCTCAAGAAGGATTGTGGATAAAACATATGGATTTTATTATGGAAATTTTGATAACCATCAAAAACCTACCAAAGAGCCAAATTTTAAAGACAAAATGTTCTACAAATGTTAGCAAAATATTCAAAGGCTGATTCTCTATTTGGTGGCACAAACAGTCTTCTTAACTCAAAGATAGAAGGCTATTGTTGGAATGTCTTACTCAAACATGAATCTATGATGATATAATACAAAAATTGGATAGTCATGTTACAATATCGGGTTTTTATTGTGCTCCCTTATGTGGAGGTGTTGCCATGCAATCTCCTGATGCATTGGGGCACTCGTTCTATCCTTTAATGATCACTGAGATACAGAGATCCCCCATCATCAACTGACAACAAATATTGCTCCACTTAGTCCAATCAACCAGAGAAAATATGGAATTCAAACAAGAAGGTATAAAGGGCCAAACAAGCAAGGACAAGATGAAGTATTTCTCTGCAAAATTCTCTTAAAAATATATGAATGTTACTAACTATAAGAAAAACTCTTATGTGATCTCCTCTGCTAAAACATGATGTACTATTTATTTTTTTGGGTGGACATTTTTGTGCCATTTTCACTTATAGGTCTTCAGGTGATCCAGAAGTATCTCTGAGAAGCTCAAAAATCAAGTTGTCAAATTGTCTTTAAACCGATGCCATTATGAAGCGATCTTCAATATGATTCCAATGACACTTGAATCGCGTAAACCAAAGTATGTATGGAAAATATATAGTTGTTTAAAATTTTTGGGATGGGGCATAAAATTTAGGTAGAAGTGCCACATGGCACTCCCACAAGATGACACAAGGCAGACAGCTGGGCTAATGACATATTGGCACATGGAATTGCATATAGTTGAAAGTGTGATGGCGTGGCATTTATTGAGCAGATGACGTAGCCAATGATAGGCTGACATGTGTCTATTGACCAATGACATGTACATTGACCAGTGGACGCAACAGCTGACATGTCTAGTGACAGGGCAGGTATGTGGACCATTCTAGAGCATACATGTGGGCATATCTGGAGTGGACACATGGCATGAGTAAGTTGGATGACTTGGCAAAAATGGTATTGACAGGGTTACATGTGGACCAATGGTGCAATGCCACATGGCCCAATCAGGTGGCACCATAGTGACAGTCAAAGTGCACGACCTAGGTCAAGAGAAGTGTTTACCTACAAGCTATGAGTGGTGCGCCCTACCATTATGTCATCGGTACGTCTTGTTAAACAATGGTTGTATTATTATGTTTGAAGTTTATAATATGGTTTGGTGGAAAAAAGGGTGGTGGAGCCACCAAAGTTGGAGGCCCTGCTAAAAATAGAACTAAGTTGTAACCTCTGATACATTTAATATGCCATCGTATATTTCTTGGCATATTGTTGGTTTATGACTACCAACCAAAAATCACCAATTTGGTAACTAGTTGCGCAGGGATTGAACATATATATATATATATATATATATATATATATATATATATATATATATATATATATATATATTATATAATATATAAATATATATATATATTATATATATATATAGAATATATATCTAAAATTGGAGTAGGTGTATTCTTCCTCTTTTCCAAAATCAAAAAAAAAAAAAAAATAGGACCATGTTGACGCTTTGCAACGTAAAATGGGTCTTGAAATAAACATGTTTTTCTAATGTCTCTTCAAGTCATGAATTATTCTTGACATGTAACTTAATATAAGCAGCATAACAAGTTACACATAACTCGTGCATGAATAATGAGTAAATAGCAAAATATTTGTTGACGTATTTCACCCCTCCTAGCCTACAACTCCGATCCTACCAACATAGCTAGACCACTCATATATTCAGTAGAAAAATGGAGTACATAAATGTTTTCTAATGGAATCATGTCGCTATTACCCCTACAAGGTAATGTTCTCCCATAAAGAACTCTCACAAATAGCAGCAACATAAAGCATCTCCTACGAAGATTCAATATTGCTACACTTCATTTTATCACCATGACAAATGATCATCAAATTGGATCTCTCACCATCCATCCAAGTGTCATGAAGCACTCCCTTACAAGTCAACAATTTATCTACCTTGAATAAAGTATAAATTCTGGGAAACATGGTCCATAAACCCACTTTTAGTCTCTTGTGCAATTTCCTAGTCAGTTTTTGTCCATACGCAATTATTGACATTGATCCATACGTAGATGTATGCTTTGTCTACCACTAAAAGGTGCGCACATGACTCAATAAAAATTAAAAATTAAAAGTGAGATCTAGAAGCATTGTTGGGCGAATCATTCCTAACAAAAAACCTTGAACTTATGTTTATTCAAGCCTAACCTCATTTTTATGGAGCTAATCCCCATTATTTAAGGAGCCATCATCCCTCTTTTAGTGGATCTCATCCTTGGACTAAGGATCTCAAACTACTTCCTTTTGGCCTATTAATCAAGCCATAGGTGGGGGAGTAGAGGGAGGTTTCTAAGAGTAAGTTTATGCTGGAGAAATTAGGTTGGAGAGCTTATCATTCTTAGAGAGGGTTGAGATCAATGGGAAGAGCTTCACAACATCAAGGCATAGGTCTTGTAGCTATTTTATGTTTCTAAAATTAATACAAACAAGCCTTTCTTCTCACTGCATTTTTTAATGGATTAATTGATGAATTTCATGGATAGTTTATGTTATATCTATTTGTCCATTGGAATGATGTTTTTTACTAGTCTCCTTGATCACCAGTTTGAATTATTGAATCATTTATGTTGCATATGCCTTTGATCCTTTGTTGTTTCCATGTGTGTAGGTCTGGATTCAAGCATGGAGGAGTTGCACTCAAGCACAAAGGGTGATCTTCATCAAGCATATCGTAATATGGTATGAATTTCCTTTTCTCACCTTGTTAGCTTATGATTCAAGAAAAGACAAATTCAAGGAAGGAATTAGCTTGATTATTTGTTTCTTACTAGGTTTTATTGGAAACCTTGGGAGATCGCTTGTGTCTGAAGTTGTGATTAGTCCTCGTAATAAATTGGCGACTCCACTAGGTAACGTCCTGTTCTCTTATATCTCCTTTTTTTTATTCTCGAACCTTTTTGATAACTTTATCTGAGTCTTGACTAGTTAATGATATTTCATATTTTGTGATTTGTTTGGATAATCTTTTATTTTTTATTTAAGTTTCTCAACCTACGTGGTTTCTATTTAGAAACAAAGCGCAGATCTGCACAAGTTACCTTTAGCACCAATGCGTATACACACTGTACTATATTGTATGCCTGTGCATACTCTGAATTTTTTTAAAAATAGTTTTTCCTCTCATTAAAATCTGATTTTTTTTTTTAAGGTTTCATTACACTTGTTTATGCCTCTAGGAAGTCTCTGTATGTTTGATTAGGTGTTTTGAAGGCGTTTTCTTGAGATTTTTTTGTTTTCAAGGATTGAAAGGTAGGGTTTCTCAGGAATTAGTGTTTTGATGAGATGTGCTTCTTGTGCTGCATTGAAAACAGGAGTCATTTTTATCCCAGTACTGAAGTTTAATCAGAATTACACTTTAAGCGTCGATTTCATCACATTCATTCAAGCATTTTCATTTTAAGGATTTCATTGGGTGTTTTTAATTTGACTTCCTTTGGTTATTGCTCAAAGCTCTGTCTGAGTTTCTTAACAATTTTTGCATGTTTTCACTTTCATTTTTGCAAAACAAATTCCACCTCGGGGGGGTTGAATTGTGTCTGAGTGTTAATCATCTTTAACTTTCATTATTTTTTATCTTTGGAATTTTCACCCAATTTCCTTTACTTACACTTGATTGGTTCTTTAGTTTTATTGGTGAAGCGAAATAGTCTTGTTGTTCTTTTGCTGATTTGCAATCATCTTGTGTTTGTTTTGAAGAATTCTCTTGCATAGATAACATTTGCATGGTTAGAATTATCATTTCATGAACATAAATTGTAATAGACTACATTTCCATAGTGTTCACAGAAATTATGCATAGTTTTCAAGCAAATTGTGCATAGATAACATTGCGTTGTTTGCAACTTAGAGATTTGAATTGCATTGAAAAAATTGAAGTGGCACATTCTGGAGTTAATATTTTAAAGAATAACCTCTTTACTTTAGCTAGAATTCATCAAAATGAAGAGATTACAAATTTCGTATTTGATGTATTAGAGTTTTGAATCAAGTCATAATACCATCAGTTTCATGTCCATTTACCCTTTAAGTAAATAACAACTTAATAATACAGTGTTAATAAAATTCATCTAGAATTTTTATTATTTTTAGGGCTCTTTCCACCTATAGTAGATTAGGTTGTAAGGATTTAGAATAGGGAAGTAAGTAAAATTTCCAAGTCTACAGACGAACATTAGAATTTTGCAATAGGGAGATAAATCTAGTTATTACAATTTTGCTCTTGGAAGCTCCCCTTACAAAGGAGTCAAGCATGAGATCATATCAGACCTGGTGAAGTGATTGTACCCACTTCATTGGCTATGGTATAGTGATTTACATGTATTACAAACAGCGCCAGAAGGTACTTGGGGTCACTTGAAAGTAAAACTCCAATTAACCATGTTGAGGATCTTTCAAGGGGATTAAGCTTTGTTACTCTGCCCTTATGTGTATTTTTGATCTGCGATTGTTCCCCCAGGTGGAATTGATGTAGTTGGTAACCATAGATACCATAATTGTAGGGCTATTACCCGAGGTGAAGGCAGAGGGAAGGTCTTGTTGTACCTGGAACAGATGTTGACTAGACTCAATTGGACATTTTGGAGGGTAATATTAACTCGAGATGGCATAAGTGATGTTACTTGCACCGGATTGTTTCATTAAGCAGTTTTTCAATATAATTGGTTCCAACCAGTCTATCATTATTCAATTCTCACTTTGATATCTACAACATTGGATTTCATTATCAACTAGTGATTTCACAGTGAAAATTTTGTTTGCATGGTTTGCCTCTTTAGATTTACTAGCGTGTGTTATATGTTTGCTTCTATTTTTTTAACGATACCTTAGTGTGGATTGTGAATATTATTTAATTTTGATAATAAAAACTTATTTGGTTTGAATCTAATGGCTACCAATTCGAAAGTTATCGACCAAGGAATCCCCATTAATGAGAATCTTAATCATTTTCCCAATTTTGGAAATGTCGGTCCTCCTTATATGGCCACATTATCACTTCCCGAATTCACGATAGGTTTACCAATGTTGTTTTTTTCAACTTATTTAATTCCAAACACTCCAATTGTACCAGCTCAACCAAGTTTTCATCTCAATCGAGTTCACCATCTCAACGTCACCAACTTACTTTTGACCCTTTAACTTCTTCATCCAACATGTCCTCCTCCCTTTACTCCTCTTCACTTGGTAAAATCTTGATGCTAGTAACCAGGTGACTAAGAAGAATAAGAAAGGGAAGAAGAAGAAGCAATCTGAGAAAGTAGTTGACCAACCAACCATGGATGTAAGTATTGGTAATGTTTACAAAACTTTTAAAATCCATCATAAGCCCAAATACCCTTGCAATATTTGTAAGGGTGGCCGCTTCCTTATCAATTTTCCTGGTATTCCTAAGGTTTTGGAAGTATGGTCAAATATATCTCATCAAATTCTTATTGATCCATCAACGAGTCATTCTCAGATTCCAAGGAAAAAGGTTAAATTTAGGTAATCTTGTAGGTTAATCAAAGGGACTCATCATAGTCACCTTTTCCCTCACATGGATTAAGCCTCAAAATTGTTGGAAAAACTTATTGTTTCACAGCAATAACTTCCAACTAATTACTACAAAATTTCTCCCCAACTACCATCAGTTGATGAAGTGATTGATCTAAATCCAAGTACAGTCAATCCCATTATTCCATTGGAGATTGAAACATGTATCACTCGGGTTGAGGACCGTTTGTTAATCAAGTGATCGAATTGATTCCATCTTTGGTCGATCCCACTCTCCCTTTAGAGAGTGAACTTCATACCGCTCATGTTCTTCATGTTACCTCATATTCTTCTACAATTTTATCTATTTCTTTTGAACCCCGTCCATGTAATGAGATTATTTCTTTTGATTAGAGTAGACTGACAGAACCTCGTCCTTCTTCCACCCCTTTCCAAATCATTGTGGAGGCTTATGGTAAGAATGTGTGTCACACAAATGTAGATGAAGGTGCTTTTGTCAGTATTTTATCCCTCATCCGCTTGGCAAGCTCTGGGTTCCCTCAGCTTGTTCCTATTAGACAAAATATTTTAGTCTTTTAAAGAACCATTAGCAAGAATTTCGGGATCCTTCCTAAGTTACCTATTACTCTGGAAGGTAAAATTTTATGTATTGATCTTATGGTAGTCTAAGGCCCCTTAGACTTCAATTTGTTCCTTGGGCGAGACTATGTCTATGCCAAGAAAGTTGTCGTATCGACACTCTTCCATGTGATGCCCTTCCCTCAAAATGGAAACATTATGATGATTGATCATCTATCATATGTTGATCTTGCTTCGACTACTAGTCATCTGACACCCTTGAATGTTCCTTATATGGAAGTGGTACCTACCTTGTCATGGGTTAATTATGTGGCAACTTGTCCCATGTTTTCAGTTACCGATGCAAGAGAGCCTCTCACTGTCTAGTCGACTTATTTTGACTTAGATCCGGTAACTGACATGGTCAAAACTTCAATGGGGGCATTTGAATACAATTTTCTTATCCTTGTCGATCCCCTTAACATGTGTTCCTTCCAGAGAACTGTTGAAGACCTTTTGGAATCCATGATCAAGGGGTGTCCCTTGACATGTGTTTCTTCCATTTGGAAGCCATGAAAGAAATCCTTATGATGATAATTCTTTTACTATTTCAACCTCATTAAAAAATGAAATAAGTCCCCTGAGCATAGTTCTTTTTCTTGTGCCAAGCTCGTTAAAAAATGAAACATATCCTTATGAGGATAGTTCTTTTACTATGTCAACCTCATTAAAAAATGAAATAGGTTCTCTGAGGATCGTTCTTTTACTATGTTAACCTCATTAAAAAATGAAACAGGACATTAGGAGCATAATTATTTTCCTGTGTCAAGGTTGTTAAAAAATTGAAACAAATAATCCCCTATATCTTTAACTAGATCTCATAAATGTTAAGTTGTGTCTTTCATCTAATCTCATAAAAAAGACTTCATTACATTGATCTATTAGTAACCTATATTCTACTTAGGTGAATGAAATGACTTTTGGCAGGCATGAAAACTTATCTCAAGAATAGTTTCCTGTTTGTTTCAAGCTTGTGTAAAAACGAAACCATTCTCTAGCATATTTTTTCTCTGTTTCAAGCTTGTGTAAAAATCAAACCACTCTCAAGAAAAGTTTTTCTTTATTTCAAGCATGTGTAAAAATGAAACCAATCTCAAGAAAAAATTTCCTATGTTTCAAGCTTGTGTAAAAATGGAAGCTATCTCGAGGCCATTTGGGTTATTATTTTCAAGACCAGTTAAACTCATGAAAATCTCAAGCGTCTTTGGCTATCTTTTCATGCTCATACAATGTACATGGAAATCTTGAGTTCTTTCCATCTTTTCATGATCGTTAATTAAATTGAAAGTCGGTAAGATGAGTATATTTTTATCACTTTCTCGAGCTCGTTCAAACTTACGAAAAATAAAAACCAAGTTCTCTTTACGCCCTTTTCAGACTCCTTAAAAATGAAAAGATCGTCGAGTACTTGATTGTTCTAACTCATAAAAGTAAATGAACAACCGTCTATTCGGTATAATTTTACCCCTTTTACGGACTGAACCAAACTACTTACAAAAATGGTATATGTTGAATAACCATGGTCAATAGAGTTCCCTCCTGGATTATTTTACCCCTTTTCAGGCTCGACGGACTCAATTTACGAAAAAGGAGATTGTGGAGTTTACTTATGTTTTTCTCCTAACTACCTAAAACTTAAAAACAATGAGCTTTACTTTCTCCATGCTCGTTAAAAATTTACGGTGAAAGAACGGAACAAATTTTCTTTTTCATGTCTTTTCAAACTCTTTAAATATGAAAACAACATCGAGTTACCCCTTTACTAGACTCGTAAAATCTAAACAATACAAGACTCATTAAGCATGATGAGATCAAGCCTATCCTTCCTAGGGTTCATTAAAAATACTTCAAGTGACTCGTCTGAAGGATGAGCTTACAAGCCAAGCATATGTTATCATCCTCAATCTTGACAAAAATAAAGAGGTACTTGCCAATAATGGTGGGGAAAATTGAGAAGAAAAGTTTGTTTCTTGTATTTCAGGCAGTATGTTGCTCTTGAACATGACACTCCATCACATATATGTTCGGGTTGTCTCATAGTTAATCGGACCTCATTGAAAATATTCAGTTGCTTTTGGGTATTATCTTTGAGTCAAATGTTGCCAAGTCATTTTGTCATGTCACCAATATGTTCAAGAGAAGTTTAAACCTTAGTTAAATTTACCTTGCAATTTGTAGCCTTCAACCATCGACCATCCCTGAGTCAGTCCTTGCAAACTATTATTTAAAACTTGACATTGAGTTTCATGTCATAGACCCTCCTGCAACGGGTCACTTCCTATCGACTTAAGTTCATTATCTAGGAAGTTGATCTAGAAACCCTTTTCAATACCTTGGAGCCTGCATGCCATAATGGAAGGTTTCTCATCATTGGTCTTCAACCGAACGATTCTATGAATGTTCGACTTTAGATCATCTTCTCGCACTCTATAGATTGTACTGAGAGTACATTGAGGACCATTGTCATTAATGGTGGTTTCTCTCGCACTTGTTAATGGTTCACATCATTGACTGGCAATCAAGTGGTTTCTGCCATGTTCAACTTCAAGACATTTACTCGCATGGTTAGGTTCATACTATGGATCAAGAGATGGAGATCAAGACCCTAGATCTAGTGTCATACATCCAGGCTGCGAGGAGTTTTGCATTCATGATTATACAAAGAGTTTTATGTTTGATGGTTGCGTCCATCCTATATCTACTTTGACAATATGTATTTCCCTACTAATTCATCGAGTTTTCTTTATTCATAGTATGGGAATTCCTATCTCAGTGATGATTGTTATATTCATTGTAATCCTTGATTGATTGTTGTGGGTTTCCAACCATGATCTCTGGTCCAATCCTTTATATGATAAAGTACTTAATTCCTCAAACTTTTTTGAATTTCCACTTTAGGGGGAAATCCGTTACACTTCATTTTTTCATGTGACAAATGATCATCAAATTGGATTTCTCTCCATCCATCCAAGTGTCATTAAGCACTCCCTTGCAAGTCAGCAACTTATATACCTTGAATAAAGTGTAAATTCTAGGAAACATGGTCCGTAAATTGTAACACTCCCTCCTCCCAAGTCCACCCAAGCACCCAACCAGTCAGGAAAACAGGTAATGAGAGAGGTTACTATAAGGGATTCAATATCCTTGGTTACCTTAAGGAAATGGAATCAGCGGAACTCATCAAACAAACCCATCCACATCAGCAATTACACCCCCAAGAGACATGTCAGCCACTCAGACGCCATGTCCCTAGTTCTGGCTAATGTTTTAAGCCTCTTAACCCAAACTCACTCTCATGTTACAGGAAAGACAGAGACCAGCAACTCAAAGTCACTCTCATAGGCCTTTGTGCAGTGACTGTGGACTTTTTCTCAACAGACGTGTGTCAGCGACCACAAGATTTGAGCCACTTTTCTAGCCCAGAATCTCGGCCTCTTCCCAAAACTTTCTACAACCTTTTAAAATCCATCAAAGACATGATAACAATGCTGATAAAGAAAAAATCAACTCAGGCCTAGGCCTGAGCATCCCCAACCGGGACTAACATTATGTCAAACACTTGGCATCAATGCAACCTACAGGTCTAGGATATGAGACAGAGCATAAATGACTGAAAAAACTTATGAAACATAACCAGAAGGATCACCTCCTTCTCCATTGTACTATTATATCATCAATTAGGTCTTCCATCCATCCATTTAATGATTAAAAATAAATACATGAAATAACCATGACATCAACCAATCCAATAACCATGCTTATAACCAGCATTAAACCATATAAATATTAGAGATATGATAGCCATTAAATCCACATATAAACAAGTAAAAAAGTAAGATAACTTAGCTTTTATTAATCATAGGCAAATCCGACCAGGTTCAGGACTTCCACGTACCACCCGACCATAGACATGGCTTAACCAAATCTCTCTTTCAGACAGACACCCTCATGCCATTTTCCAACCAGGAATGTGGGATCTCATAGAACAACCAATCCAAGAACAACCAAGGGAATCCATAGGTTAAACCACCTCCACCCTCACCAAACCGTGATCACTAGTTTGAATTATTGAATAATTTATGTTGCATATGACTTTGATCCTTTATTATTTCTATGTGTGTAGGTATGGATTCAAGCATGGATGAGTTGCATTGAAGTACAAAGGGTGATATTCATCATGCGTGTCATAATAAGGTATGAATTTCATTTTCTCACCTTGTTAGGTTACGATTCAAGAAAATATAGATTGAGGGAAGGAATTAGCTTGATTGTTTGTTTGTTACTAGGTTTTTTTGGAAACTAGGGAGATTGCTTGTGTCTACACTTGTGTTTAGTCCTCATAACACATACTCCAACTGAAATGAGCTAAAATGAGCATGTGAGCACTTCAATTTCACATTGAAGCACATAAATAAAAATTCCCTCAACATAAAATAATGAGAAAAGTAAATATGAGTTGAACCCTACAGGTAACAGTTGTTGTAGTAGACTTCTAAAGGTGAGAAAACCCCTGCAAGGCCTTCTCCATGCTCAAACACCTTCCAGAGATGATTCCAAACCTTGATTGATCCATACACCCTTAGTCTAAAACCTGTAAACATACTACCTAGATGTGCTCAAATCAAAAATTAAAGGTCACCAATGGATTCAGAACATCCAAAACCCCTAAGTGGGCTCTTTCTAAGCTCAATTTGGCCAAAAACTCCCAGAGCTTTGGCTCCCAATCTCTCATATGAGTTTTATTATTAGTTGTCGTACAAATTGGACCAACAGCCTAATTGTCCTACAAATCCTCCCTATTTTTCGCTAACCGCGCAACAAATTCGCTCTTCGTTGGTGTAATTTGTTGGAAATTTAATTTCACCAATAACCCTTAAGCTTGAAAAATAGGGTCACATAGGCCACATAGGGTCATGGGTTGGGACTTAATGCCCACCCCTGCCGGCCTAGCCCTTAAATCTCAAGCACATGTTCATGTGGGCACCACAGGTCCAAGGACTGGTCTAACTACCTGCACTTCCTGTTGGGCTACTTAAACTTTGGTGTGTGGCCGTGTGCAGTGGCATATGACCCTGGGGTTGGCCCCCATCCACCAACACTTACCTCTGAGCGCTCCTTCCTTACACGTTTGGTTATATGAGAGGGGTGGTGAACATGGCCTAGGGCTAAGCCCTGAGCCCCTTAGTCTCTTCTTTCGTGGTCTCATGGGGTGTGGTGACCAGGGGCTAGGGGCTTAGCCCCAGTCCCTACCTCCATTGGGCGCCATTGTAAACTTTATATAGTGGTTGGCCATTATACATAATAAGATCAATTGTGTAGCCTAGGGGTAAGGCGCTAGATTTGTGGGCATGAGGTTGCAGGTTTGAATCCCTTAAGGCCCATTCAGCCCATACCATAATTTTACCACTATGTCAGGGTGCCACGTGGCAACTCATGACTTGGCCACATAGCACCACTCCATTGGCCACATAAAACCCAATCAACCAATCAAATTTCGACCATTCGAACCAATCTTGTGAGGCCACTGGGCATCTTTCCATTGGCCCAAAAATCACAATCATCTTGCCCAATTAGCATATGGACTTCCTAGTGAGCAGTCCTGCACTTCAACCTCCAAAAATTTTACATCTTTGGGAAAATTATCAGAACACAATATATAGAGCATACGGTGTTAGATTGAGGTGAAATGAACATCATTGAATTAATAACGACAAGAACTTCGAATTGACGCCAGTTTCAAGACTTTCTGGGCAGTTTCATTTTTGAGCTAAAAATTGATCACCTGACCATATATACACACACACATACACACACACACACACACACACACACACACACACATATATATATAGATAATTCATGGAGGATTCAATAGTGGGAGAAACATTAGAACATTTTCATTTAACCCCACCATGGCTATGATAACCAATTCAATGAACATTTACCAAAACTTGGTCGAAGCTTGTAAAGTCAAAAATAGCTCGGAGGCTCCATAGGTCTTGAATTACCAAAATTCCACAGTTGCAACATTGCTACATTTCCAACGAAGGATCCATGAAGGCATCAAGGTTTATTACCATTTCTTTGTTGAACCCTGTCATAATTTGGTCAATGATTCCAATGATGGGTTCATTGGAACATGCCACAATGTTCAAAAAGTTACATCCATGATAGAAAGAAAGGTTCCAAATGTTGTGCGGTGGTTCAACCCCCCAGTGGTATTACATGTTTGCATATTGTGATTTGGCCGTGTAGGGAAAATGACAATGGTGTATTATTCATTTTAGCAAAAATGATGGTGTAGTCATTTTATTCAACCCTTGTGCAAGTGCATTAAAACTATGCCAAAAACTTTATATGCCACCACATATCATTGGTCGAGGTGATCTCTACATAAGCTCTATAGACCTTTCTTGAAACTTCCAACATTACTTCTTCCAAGTTTCAATTGGCTCTTTGAAAATGTTTGGGTAAAAAGATAATTGTGTGTTGCTAGAAGAAATGATGCTCGTGCCGTATGTTACGGTCCATCCAATATTGCATTACTTTCTCGTTGCACCTTAAACCTTATAAAAATCCCTCAATTCATTCCATTTGGATGAGACAACAAGAGACTATTGAGATCAAATGTATTGAATGCCCACTCATATCATTTGTATTGTGGAGAGTCAAAGTTTTTCATACTTTGGCATATCTTTCCCACTTGTGTGGAGAAGTAAATTTTATGCCATTTTAAGGAGGGTAGTCATATTATTTTATGCTCATATTTTTATGGAGAGATTATTTCCCACTTTCATTAGTTGTTGAGTGGAGAGTATTTTTTTCTTTTAAGGCCTATTGTATTAAGTTTGTATAGCGGTTAGTTTTTGGAAATTACAACCTAGTGTGAGAGTTATTGTTGTTTCCCCTTATGGAGAGATCTTGTTGTGATATTGTTGCTTCATGGAGAAAGTCTCGTACAAAGTGCTCATTCTTGTCATTATCAAGCGAATAATATGCAACCCTTATTATAAGAAGGAGAGTACCTCATTTGAAGGAGAGAGTAAAAGTGATTTGTGAATTGAAGCAAATCTAGAGACGTAGCCAGGGAGGTGGTCCTAATGAACTTCATTACCAAATTGTGTTATGCTTTCCTCTATATTTCATTCTTTCTATTTTCTCTCCTTATGAATGTAATTTTTCAATTTTAAATTGTTAATCTGCACACATCAAAAAATATCTTTTTATGGGCTTCTAGATCATCGAGATTGCACATAAATTTAGGTAGCACTCATTATAACATCTCTGCCTCATTTTTTTTATTTTTTCTAGTAAGATGTTGAGATTCTGGCTCTTCTAAGCGATGTAAATTTCATCTCTCTGATGCCTTTCCATATCTCTATCTAATATAATAATAACAGTTAGTGTTAAAGAAATAATCTCCATTTTTTAATAGAGATAATTTTTAGCTAAAGAGGATATAGAGGGTCTTTTTGAGAAAAGGAGGGGGCAAGCTAAACAAAGCAAGAGAAAATTACTATATCCTATATAGTTATCTAGCTCTATATAATGAAATTATGAATCCCATCTAACTATCTGGTTTTTCATTATATAATTTTGAGTTTGAGTTATGCTCTTTGTTCAATGTGTTTTTTATCTCGATAATCTTGTGTTAATATTTTTTATCGAGTATCTATAATCTTTGTGTATTATAATCCCAACATAGTGAGGATTCTTTGTTGAGATAATTAACCCATTGAAGGATTGAGTGGTTATATGTTTTATACTGAGGATTATAAATATTGATGGAGATGAAATTGAAGTTAATTCTTAGTAGTGGTTATTTTGGGGTTAAGAGGAGTAATTTTCATTTCGGGTTGAGTTACAAATTCCAATTTCACATCAGCTAATGAGAAGCAAAAATTTCCATCAAATTCTTGCTCAAGTCTTGGGCCTTAACACTTTGGATAACACAAGTCGAAGTAAGTGTCAAGATACATTCCATTTCCTACAACCAAAACTTTCCACTATGAAGTCCTAACAAATTGGGTGGATTCGGTGGGGTGTACCATAACAATTTGATGGAATAAGTAGGGGAGTTGTGTTGAAGTAAAATTATAAGTGTGTACACAAACAAATTCCTCTAGCCTGATAATGGGTCTAGCCACAACAGATACATTCTATGGAATAGGTTAGAACCAATTAATAGGGCCTACCTCTTAGTATGCTTATCCTGTTTGATGTTGTCCTTGCTTGCTTGCTCCAGCTATTTCTCGCTTCCTTCTTCAAGCACTTGAAACAAGTAAGCAAAAGCAAACAACAACCGTGATAATAGACAAATTCTAATTCAACCTACTTAACATGTCAAGAAACATTAAGCCATGAATATGTAAGATGACAAATCATGTAGGAAATCAATCGATAGTTGCATATATTAATGTCAAAGAGAGATTGCAACCATTGTCTTCACATTGCAATCCTCCTCTAACAAGACCAAGTTCCCACACACTTCTGCTAGCATTCCATGATGGCCTCAATCCATAATATTTTTAAGGCTCTTCCCTTTAGGCTTCACTCTAAACCAAATCACACTTCTCCCTCACACAACTAGATAGCTATGTTGGCTTGATGGGGCCTAACCTAGGTTCGGAGTTAATTAGCCAAACAAATCCCTACACTACTGGCCCTTTCGACATCAGCCCATGGAGCGCGGACTGAAGTCTCACCCGAAGCAGTATGGGGGGATGCTGGAACCAAGTTTTCGCACCCTTGAGATGTCTGAGGTGTCGATTTAGTCCAACTATGCCTACCTTCGCGCGGGTCACTTCGCGCACTGTGCTAACCTGCGAGACATTCACGATCTATTATAATCGCCTTCGTGCAGCCCTAACCAGGGGTTGAGGTGCTTTCGCGCTACTATGGCAGCGATCTGTGCTATTTTCCCAACCTATACCGCGAATCTTACTTATCTTCTTAAAGATCTTAGTTAACTTCATGTAAACAAATGCTTTATCTCACATTCACTTAATTATCGCAGTCACATATGTTCGCGCATCATATAAATAGTAGAATTGCAATTCATGCCCAATACATTCAATGCGGAAAACAGGAAATAAATACATAGGAATGTTATAAAACGTCTCTTTATTAATGTTTCCAACTGTTACAGACTCGACTCGCCCTGCACACTCAGCTGCAGGGGTCTGCGCACTCAGCTGTGGACCACTAGGCCTCTGCGAACTCAGCTGCAAAGCCTTCTCCTACTCTACGACCCAAAACTAGACTTTACACTTCAGATACGACTCAACTCTTCATCCTTAGATCCGTGATTGATTTCCATTTTTTTATTTACACTTAGAGCCTCACTCTATTTATACAATCCCATGGTTCGTAAACCATGGGTAGATCTCTACAGCCGACATTACATTACAAAATTGAACGCGGACAACCCTATGACTCATTTACAAGCTACGCGGTCCGTGCCCACAAAATGTGGAGTCTTTACATCTAAGTTACAATTTGCGAACAAAATCTAGGCTCTAAGCCCAAAAACTTTCCTTGGGGGATCCCGCACCCAACAGGCCCCCAACAAAAACATCGTGACTCGCCCTTGAGTCACTCTATCGGTGCAGATATATTTGCGTGAATACCTCCCAACTCTACCTGGATCGTTGCAATATCGACAGCGCACTGAGCGACTGTCTGCTACACTTCCTGGAAGCATTGTTCAAAGATCGTTGTAGCTGAGATGCTTTCCTGAACCTATTCCTGTGTTCCCTGCATGTGTGCAAGCTTTGCTTCAATAGAGGTTGTTGTTAGCACCCAAATCTGCCTTAGGCTGAAGGAAGGCAAAATTCAGGGTAACCACAAACCACGGTCAGTTTGGTAGCTAGCCCTACCAGAACAGGAGAGGGCTCTCTCTGAGTCACACTCAGTGAATAGATAAACGAAATGGTCTGAGGTGACTTATAGTGAAATATTGTTCTTAGGCTAGTAAGTAAATATGGATACAAGAAGAATTTTTTTATGAATGACTGAGTTTCTAGGATGGTATGGGACCAACAGACAGCAATGAGCAAAGAATTTAATACAAAGGCACAGATTACTTCATGAGGCAAGACAGGCAGAAAGTATAGCAATTTAGTTTGAAATAGTGTGGAATGGAGAGATTGCTTAGGAGGGTGAAAAGGGCATAAGTACATGATCCTTTTCAACAAAACAAAGAACACTGAACATGAAATTTTCCCACAGGCAGAGCAATAAAAACGAATTCTACCTTATCTAACTTAGAAAATTTCACTGGAAATGAATATGAAATGAACTGTGAAACATAACGAAATACATATGAAACATAAGAGACACATTTTCTACACTCACAACCACATGAATCTCATGAAACAGAGCCGCTGCCTTTCATTAATACTCTGTCAAAATATACAATGAAGAAACAGAGTTTTTTTCCCACAGTCTCCCAGAAATTACAAGCCAACCAACCCTTTGCAAATGGTTTGCATACAATAAATAGAACATGCCATGAGGATATAGAACGACCAAGAGTTGGGGAGTTTCTCAAATCATTACAAAATGGAGATGGAAAGCCAACCATTAGCTACAGGTGCAGCATTACAAAGATGACAAATGGCTCGGGTGACCATTTGCCTTCCTTTGCCACTTGGTCAGAAGCCAAACTCTTCAAACTTTGCCTTAGTTTCCGAAAAAAGTGAAGTGTAGATGAGCGGGCCCACTTGGAGAAAGTCGTGAATCGAAATTTCGTGAAACGGAGGTGAATTTGGCCCTTTTCTCTATATGCGTCGCGCCCAATTCTATATGCACCGCGCCACTTTGGAGGCTATTTTGAGGCACCTGTAGGAGTCCAAAATGTGCCCAAGTGTGCTTTTTGGAAATCCTGGCATGTCTGCTTTCCAACCCAAGTGGAATTTCTTAATTTGGTGCTCATTTGCCCCTCCAAATCTTCATTCTCCCAAGTCTGCTTCCTGTGTGTCAAAATAGGGGCAGAGAGGTCATTTTTTGGGTTTTTTGACCTCCTGGAGACTCAAATCATGCCCAAATTTCTTGTCCAAGCACCAGTAGTCGATTTTGCATGCTGAATCCAAAAATGCAAGCCATTTCCAATTTGGAGCTCCCAATCCTAAGCGTCGTGCCAGTGGCGCGGCGCACAGGGAGAAAAAACCTGTGTTGTGACCAAAATTTTGCCATGTGACCAAAATTGCCCCAAATTTCTTGAAAATTGGGTTGGAGATTCTCTAAGAGGCACTATGCTGGGCCACAGAGGCTTCAGCCAAGATTCAAAGCCGATCTTTCTCTTTTTTCCTATTTTGTCTCTTTGTTGCTCTGCTCAATTTTGCCTTCAAGCTCCTTATCCGAGCCTTCTAACTCATGTTCTGTGCCCTGTAATGATAAACCATCCACCTCAGTATGGTTTGTCTTTGTCGGCCTTCTCCAGCAGTCTCTCAAGGTGGATGTTGATATGCTCGAGCCAAGGCTCACGGTCATTGTTAATCTCTTGCTCCAAGGGAGTGAGCTCGATCCTCGTATGCTGGGCAGCTTGGTGATTCTCACGGATGCTTTGCAGCTCCATGATCTCATGCTGGTCCTCAAGCTATTTGTTCCTCTGCTCCAAATACCTGATGATCCATTT
>APFE031676769.1:18282-45136 GCA_000404065.3 Pinus taeda | reverse complement strand
AACATTAGCCACCCTTTGAAAAAATTCAAAACATGATAGATGCTGGAAACATGACATGGCAAGAGGGCAGGCCTGCAATTTAGTGAGGGTAGTTGGGTCATCCCTAACATGTTTGCCACTCTTGTGATGTCTCCTGGGAGCTTGTTCTTCTGAGGATGAATCACTTTGTGTCTCCATCTCATACTCTGATGAATGCTCAGATGCCATGACTACTGTGTGTAATATACTTGGGTTTCCCTTTGATGATGGTGTGAAACTGGGTGCTTTTGTGATATTTTCCACCAAGGGGAACAATGAAAAAAGGGAGTATTACGAGGGGAATAATAAGATGGGAATAGGGGTTGTGGGGAGAAGCTTTGTTTAGGGATAAGTAGGGGGGTTAGGGGATTTGATAAGGTAGGGTTTTGGGGTCTTGATAAGGTAGGGTTTTGGGATGTTATGTTGACAAATAAGAGGAGGGGATAGGGAATGGGGTTTGTTAATATTTTAGGGTAGGGGTAATAGGGAAAAATGAGATAGGGGGGACAGGGAAAAATGGTAGGAAAGGGAAAAATGAGGGGTGAAAACGGAACCTTGGCATCAACACCACAATTATGCAACCCTAGCAACAATGGCTTTTGGTGTTTTCTTGTGGTTGGTTTTATGAGTTTTGTTGCAATTATACATAGCCATGAACCACCATAACATTCATAAAATTTGATGAGAAAGCCATGATATAGAGCCTACCTATCAATTTGAGGGGTTTCACAGGCAACTTGAGGCAAATTGGGCACGATTTCGGGCCTTTGTGGGTGTGCATCGCGCGCCAAACTCATTGCGCCACGCCCAGTGTGTACATCGCACCTGTAGAAATTTTACACTGTGGGGTGGCTCTGTGTGCGCCACGCCCCTCTGTGTGTGCGCCGCGCTCTGGAAAACGACTCCCACTCACTCTAAACACACACTTTTCTCTCTCACAAACTTTGCAACGTTTCTCTATGACCTTGATTAGTACAATAACTTTGTTTGCTTGTGGGAATTCTTATATAAATACTTTGAAGTCATGGGTTAAATTTTTGCTTCTTCAAAAACCCATTTTGCTAATGTTATGTTTTGACACTTTTTCACTGACTTAAAGCAACATTGAATTTCACTTTTTCCTTTGAAATTTTAGCTCAAATGATGAAATTTTCAGCACTCTTTGTAGGGATTGCATGATAGGGCATTTAGCCACGGAAACCATGACTACACCTGAAGAAATCAACTGATGACTTTTTTGCAAATTTTATCACAAATGACACTGTTTGACTTTTCTTCAAAACAGAGTTTTGAAGAATAGTCGAAGTTTATCAACATGACGATGAAACTCTCTGAATCATAACTTTGTAAGGGCCTCACTCTGGCATGCATGGATTTATTGGACATGGTTGAAGACCAAATTGATTAATCCCTAGACCTAATGATCAAAAATGCCTTTTTTCCATTAAAGGACCAGACCTTGACTGTCATGGACTTTAGTGATCATTGATGAAAAGACCTAAGCCATCAGGTGCAAGACATGAGGGGAATGAATTAACAAGACCCTTCTGTCAGATTATGGCATGCTTCTAGCGGAATGTAGCTGAGTGAATGGAGCGAGACACCAAAAAATGAGATGCAAAAAGAGTTTTGATCTTTGACGGAGGACTGACAAGACTGACTCTAACAGATTGAAACGAGGGAGAAGCCTAATAACTTGGAGGAAGGGATGCCCGATGTGCAACTCTTCACAGTGCGCATAGTGGATAACCACTTTGAAGATATTATCCACTTTTTGACCACATGGATAGCTCCAAAAGGATACACTAGTCAACAGAAGAAAACGTTAGTAGTACGCGCAGCTGATTTCTTGGTAATTGTAGAAAATTTACATAAGATGGGTTCCAACGATATACTCCAATTGTATGTGCCCTATTTCGAAAGAAATAACATCCTTGCAGAGGCTCATGGAGGGGCTGCAAGAGGACATTAGGCAGGAAAGGAAACGATGTAGAAGATTCTAAACACTGGGTTGTGGTGGCCTACGCTGCATAAAGATTCTAAAGCATATTGTAGAGCATGTGATGGATGTCAGAGAATATGCAGACCATCGCGGAGGGACAAGCTGCCATTAAAACCTCAGGTGTCATTGCAACCATTCAAGAAATGGGAAATTGACTTTGCGGGACCAATTCATCCCCCAAGCAAGAATACAGGAGCACGATATATCATCACCGCAAGAGAATACCTGACCAGAAGGGCAGAGGCATAGCCTATAAAGGATTGTACTAGAGCCACAACAGCAAAATTCTTGTTTGAGTACATGTTAACTAAGTTTCACTACCCAAAAGTGTTGATGAGTGATCACAGTGTGCGCTTCCTCAACGAAACGATCAACACACTGACATAAGAGTTCCAATTGTATCATCAGAAGAGTACACCATATCATCCTCAAGCTAACAGAACAGTTGAGGACTTCAATAAGATCTTAGAGAATGCTGAAAAAAAATTACAACATGCAGCGGAATGATTGGGACATGCACATACCAACAATGTTGTGGGGATACAGGACTACTTGAAAAAATCTAATAGGTTAGACACCTTTTCAGTTGGTCTATGGCGTAGAAGCTATGATGCCTATGGAATATATTGTGCCCAATCTCTGCATAGTAGCTTTCAGGAATGGCGGACCATGGAGCCTTAGAAGAATGGCTCGTGCAACTAATGGAGCTCGAAGAAGACAGATTCTTGGGTGGATTCCATCAACAAGTCTAGAAGGAACAAGAAAAGGCTTGGCATGATCGCCACATCAAGCTGCGCACATTCAAGGTAAATGATTTGGTATTATTATATGATAGTAAGTTTACTAAATTTTCAAGAAAGTTTCAAATGCATTGGTTGAGGCCATATGTCATCAAATAAATCATAGATGGGGGCATGGTTCATCTTGCAAAGTTGAATGAAGAACCTTTTCCAGGAAAATTGAATGGAAGTCGATTGAAGCCATATGCAGGAGATTCGGCTCAATGGCTACATGACGATTGAACAGTCTTAGTGCTTCAGGCAACTCTAAGGGAGCGCAAGACTATAAACTACAATGCTTGGTTTTGGGGATTACGCGATAGGGGGGGATGTGCGAAACAGGGTGATGTCACAGTACCAGAAGCTGCACGAAGTGAGCTGCACTATGGAGGTAGCTAACACGCATCATAGCTAGAAAAATATTGTTAGGGTCACTGTTCATGATTTGACAACCAGGTGATGGTTAAGAGGGCCGAATGGGCAGCATTTAAGGTTGATTTTGCCACCAAATTAGCATTAATGCACGAATTTTAGGGGGAACGGTCGGATTTGAATTCAAATTCCCCTATAAATTACACGTGCCAGTCCAATAGAGAATACTTTGCACCCTTAGAATTTTTGAGATTTGCTGTCCATTGCTTATGAATCGTGCATTCTTTGAAGCTTTGATTGCAAGCCCCATGTTCGATAAATTTC
Organism: Pinus taeda; assembly: GCA_000404065.3. Classification (NCBI taxonomy): domain Eukaryota; kingdom Viridiplantae; phylum Streptophyta; class Pinopsida; order Pinales; family Pinaceae; genus Pinus; species Pinus taeda. The sequence goes on along the minus strand of APFE031676769.1, from coordinate 41,641 downwards.
TGGAGTTAGACAAGAAATTCATTTGCAACATCATGTCAGGACCTAGTCTTGCTGAGACTACAAGTACTGGAGGAACTATCGCCTTCGAAGGAGATGCTCGAGAGGTTGTGAGCATGGAGGCTCCGACTCTTGTGCCTATGGCGTTGAGGTCACGAACGCTGAAGCATGCTCCCATGTGAAAGACCCGAAAGGTGAACAAAGACAAGGAGAAAAGGCTGGTTTTAGTGGATGAGTCACCTAGGAAGCATTCTACCATCTAGATGCAGAAAAAGGATAAGCAACCTAAGAAGTTTGTAGATTTAGAGGTTGAAGAGGGAGCTGAAGAAATAGATGCAAGGGGATGAGCCTATCACCAAGTTTTTGGAATACATCCCTTCACGTAAAGGTAAGATGAAGGTCACTAAGGACCCAGACTCGAAGAAATTCGTCATTCACACGCCCCTGTTTCCAGAAAAGATAACCTTAGAAGTTTTGCACCTAGTGCAGGTTCCCCTCTTAAAGATGGAGGATTGGGACTTGGCTGACCATGAGAGGTTCCCCCACCTCGTGACAAAAAACTATATGAAATGAGTATATTACAAAGATTCAGGTGTCACTGAGTTAGAGTCATTTGAATGGATCCACAGAGTAGAGAAATCTAGATTGTTAAACCTGTTGTGGGTGACCCACTACCACCGCTCCAACATTAATACCACTTGTATACGGAAGTTGCTTACTCTGGTGCATGATGGGTTCTTATGGCTTGAGGTGCCTATCCCCATCATGGATATTCTCATCCACAGGATCACACACCTACCACATGATGGTTCGAATATGGCCAAGCAATTTTGGGGAAAGACAAGTAAAAGGGACTTGGAGGAGGGGATGAAAAATAAATTGACCTTATCAATAAACTGTGCGGCTACTCCATAACCTCCATCAACAACCCTGTAGTGAATATTTCCACCCAGATACTGGCTGATAAAGTTATGAGGAAGTGTGTTGGCTTATTGGGGCCTGACCCAGGTTCAGAGTTAAGTTATCCAAACAAATCCTGGTATTACCAGCCCTTTCAGCAATAGTCCACGGAGCACGGACTGAGGTCTCACCCGAAGTAGTATGGGAGGGTGCTAGAACTAGGTTTCTGCACCTTGGAGGTGTCTGAGGAGTTCAGCTTGTCCACGGTTTGACCCTGCGCGCAAGTTGCTTTGCGCACTTTCCCGTACCTCACAGCCTAATATATTGCCTTCATGCAGCCCTATCCAAGGGTTGAACATCACGCTCTGCATTATTACCCAAGGCCTTACTGGTATTCCAACATTATTTAATTATCTTAGAATATGTGCATGCTTCAAGTTATACTTAACAACGTAAACCATTCATACAGGGGTGCGCAGTAAATAAATATTATAGTTACAAATTATATCAAACATGCATTAACCCAAGAACAGATACACATAATTATGACAAAACTTCTCTTTATTTATTCCTTCCATGGTTACAGACTCGACTCGCCATATGCACTCAGCTACAGGGGTCCGCACACTTAGCTGCGGACTACTAGGCCTTTGCGCACTCAGCTGTAGAGCCTTCTCCTACTCTACGACCCAAAGACACACTCTACTTGCGACTTAGTCACTTAGACTTCCTACTTTCATTCTATTATCCATCTACTACACTTAGATCCTCTCTCTATTTATACAATCCCATGGTCTGCGGACAATGGGTAGGTCTATCTAGCTGACATTACATTACAACACTAGGGCGGACAACCCTATGGCTCTATCATACTTTTGCGCCCCACGCCCACAATTCACAGAGCTTTACAACAAGATTCAGTCAAAACTTGGGCTTTGAGTCCCAAAACATGCCTTGGGGGGATTCCATGCCCAACAGGCCCCGAACACAAACATCTTGACTTGCCCTTGAGTCACTCTGTCAGCGCAGCGATCTTTGCGCGAAGTCCCTCCAACTATTCTCGAACTGTGCAGAGGTCAGCAACACACTAAGTTGCTGCTTGTTGGATCTACTGCATACCCTGTTTCAAGACCTCTGTGTCGGGAATGCTTCTCTACATCAATGTTTGCATCCCCTGTACGTGTATGAGCTTGTCTTCAATGGTGCCATGATGGTGAAGGCCTCGTCAATCCAAGGTTGGACGCGCACTTTTAGGGCTGCTTCCTTATGTCATGCTGTGTCCACCTGCTCCTTCAGTGCTTTATCCTGCTACACCCACGCAAGCCTCTGGGTGAGGACCACCATCTGTGCAGTTCCTCGGACACTGTCATACTGCTATTGGAGTTCTCTTGCTTCTGTCTCTAAGAGCTAGATGTTAGGGTCCTCCTGCACAGTTGTGAGGACCTCAAGTGATTCTTTCAACATGTTGGTGCAGTCTCACACTACACCTCTAATTTCCTCCAATCTCGGTGTGATAGCACTAGCACGTTGTTCTCTAAATTCTAGGGGAGTGGATGGTTGTGCCTTTAACCGTAGCTCGACGATCTGAAGATTCAAATCTAGCTGAACCTTTTTCATTTCCTCCCTGTCCTCTCGGACCCTTGTTGCTAACCTGTGGATTCGTGCCTCTACTGGTATATCTATTGGGATGGCCAGCTCCAAGACACTTTGGCAAGCGTCGTCTATCACATGTACCAGCTATTGATTTTGCAACACCAATTTGTCGTGATGCAATCTTAGTTGTTCCATGTTTATTTTCTTCTCACTGAGGACTTGGAGCATGTGGCTCTCCCTAGCTCGCAGCTCTGTAGTTACTCCATCCTGCAACACATATAATGTCTCATGTGGGAGGGCAACTAAATTAACACCAATACCTTTCAGCATGCTAACTAAAGGGCCTGTCGGCCTCATTTGATGTCACTAGTGCCCCTTCCAACAACACCATTGTGTTTTTCATCCATGCGTGCAACATCTGCTCTACTACCATGGATCCGATTGTGAGGTTGGTCGAAAGGGTACCAACCTGAGGGGGGCGTGCCTATAATTCCTACAACTGTGCTCTGAGGGCCCCCAACACAATCTCGTTCTCCTACATGAAATCTTGGAGAGCCTCATTGGTGACATCGTGTACTGTCTCGCCAATGTCACGTAGATCACCCTCGATTAGGGTGATTGGGTCAATGGAAAATTTTGAGGCCTTGACCTTCTTTCATAATCCTTCCTACTCTGTTGGGTGTTGGCACTTCAACTATGTTAACGGGGTTCATGGGTTTGCACCTCCTTCTTATGTTTCTGCTTCCTCTGCTTCTTGCCCCTACGAAGGTGTTGTTTCATCCTCGCCCACTTTCGCAGCTAATTCCTGTGCTGCTGCTACTACTGTGACCTTTTCCTACTTAGCTGCTTTCTGTACCACGTCCTGTGCTACCCTCAATTATGCTACTGTTGTTTCCTTCATTTTTTGGCCAACTGTGCGATGCACAGTTTGGCCTCGTCTTTCTTCTTTTATGCTGCTGACTTCTCGATTTCGGCAATGTCTGGGGTGCACCATTTTGGAGGCCATGCCTCCAAGACATTGAAAATGGCATCGTCAGTGGCTACAAAGGGTAGCTTTGTCAACTGTTTAGTCGGGTCCTTGCGTGCCCTGATATATATGTTATGCATGTCTACCTTAAATTCTGCAAAACTCTGCAGACTGTTGTAAATCATGGGTGACAACCATGGCTTACAATTGGTCCACATTCTGAGGTTCATCTCCATGAGCACCTAGAAGATCTTACTATCACGTATCCTTTTAGCATCCTTCGTGGCCCAGAGTAGAGCATACTTTGCCGCATCTGTTAAATCTCTGTTAATTATGGGGAATTAACTATCCTCTGGCAATTCCCTAGCTATGAGCACTATGGATAGCAAAAACCATGCATAATGAAATGTTTTGCCCTGTTCCTAGGCTTCGTGGCAATTCTCTAAAAATTCCATGCAGAGGAATTCAAACAAGTTAAATTGGACCCCCTCCACGCATTGCTCTGCCACTGCGACCACCAATGCAGATACCTTGTCTACGCGGCACTTGTGCATAACTTTTCCTTCAAGGATTTGGGTTACCACACGTACTGATTTGTCCTTGATGTAGGAGATGGTGTAGTCCCTCTTCTTCTTTTCTAGCTTGTACTTCTTCTTCATAGCCTCCACGATGGCCAAATCACCACCCTTCCCTTCTGATATGGCCGCGGGGTCCTCTCCTTTGTATGGAAGTCAGGAGACACAATGAATCAAGTCTGTCGTGATGGCGATGGGCTCTTCCAACCATAAACACCCATCATACACCAAGTAGAGTAGTTTCTTAATGACAAAAATGGTTATTGGGGTGCGGTGGAAATGCAACACCTAGAGTAGGTTTAGCAACCTAGGATTTTCCACTTCGCGCAACCACTTTCGTGGCTCTAATGTTGTCACCACCCCCACGATGTTCTGCTCCATGAGGTTTCCGGTCTCAAGGTGAGGGAACTTTTTGTGGTCAGTGAGGTCCCAATATTCGAATTTCAGGCTTGGTATGTAGCCTAGGTGTGTTCCTTCAAACATAATGCCATCTGGGAGGAACGAGGTTTGGAGTGTGCACTTGGTCTCGTCCAAGTCCTTGGGAACTTTGGCCTTCCCTTTTCGTAGGGGGACATAGGCGGGAAGTTTTGTCACAGAGTGCGTAGGCTGAGTATCCAACTCCATGGCTTCATCTTCTTCTTCTGCGATGATAAGCTCCTGCAAATCTTCTTCTTCTTCATCTATTTCTATAGTGACATATTTCCCCTTCTCCTCCATCAATAGTTTGTTGCGCAACGGGTTCCGTGGGGACACACACACGAGAGCCATTGCTTGTTTGTCCTTCTTGGGTCTTAGCATTCATGGTGATTTCATGATTTCTGCCATAATCCCGGCACCTTCTGGAACATCACCCACAGTTAGGACCTACGTGACCTCCTTAGTGGTCATTTCTATTGTCTCCATACCATCCTTAGTTGTTACCATTGTATTTGTGCTACAATCTATCCCTCGTGAATTCAGGGGCTCAATCAACGCTCGGCTCACAAAACTCAGGGCTTTGTTCAATCGCTCAATTCAAAAAATTACCAAGTGTTGTTTGTTGGGTAGCCCTTTGTATTTTATAGTGCTTTTTGAATTTGAATTCAACCGTTCCCCCCAATTCTGGTTCATTAATGCTTTCTTGGCGGAAGATTTTCCCAAATCTTGCCCATAAGTCGCATCTTAAATGCCTGCCACCCGCTCCATTTGGCCTCAAGTCGAGCATCCCATTGTGAATAGTGACTTCAATGATCCCTTCTTGACCAATTCACGTGACAGCACAGCCCACCATGCGCGGTCGCAGACCTTATGACTTTTTGTTTCTGCACATAGCTCCAACCTCGCGTAGCTTCCAGGCAGAATAGTTTAGAGTCCCGCGCTTCCTTTCAACTACTTGGAGTGCTAAAACTGTATTTCCTTCAGCTAGTTAGGTGGCCACACCACCCATGTAGAGTTACATCCTGTCCTCTGTCATGGTTCCTGGAGAATCCTCACCTTTTATTGTTACGGTCAGCATCACGCACTTCACCATTTGCAACACGCTACCCTGGTCACTATGCTTAACAATATGCGGTCCAAGCCAAGGCATTAGACTAATCAATTCATGGCAATAGTTCTCAAACTTGTTAGCATGATCGTACGCACCTTGCCTTACCATCCTAGTTTTTTCGGAGAGAAAATCTTCCTTTATCTCGTCCTTCATCTTCTTGACTTCTGCATCCACCAGTGTTCTTTTCTTTCTTAAACATACCCTTTCTTCTTCAAGTTCTTGGAGTCTAAGGTTTCCTTGTTGGATTTCGGCTTCCATGGTTCCGAAAACCGTCGTCCCTACCAATGTTGGATTAGGCTTTTCAAGTATTAGAGGGCTTATAGCGTTCGTCTCATATTCCAGCCTTGGTGGTACCTACATAGTCAGGTTCTTGCACATGGTCCTATATGCCCATAGAACCGCTAGTACGAGTATGTCCCAGTTAGTCCATTTCATATTGTGGATCTTGTTCAGTACTTTGCACACTTTGTCAAAAAGGCTTCCACGCAGATAGCCTTCTGCACACTTGGTCTTATCATACCTCCTGGTCCTAAATGGAGGGGTTGTTTGTGCCATTGTCTTGCCTACTCCTGCTTGCCAATCGTGTTTCCTACAGTGTGGATGGTGTGCCTTTGTGCAGGTTCTGCACCATATGCATGTATCCATCTAGAAAGGTAGGTGCACGGGTCATTTTTTCCAACATTCTTTGCTTTTATCCACATCTGAGGCTTCCCAAATCATAGGCGCATCATCCTTCTCCATTCACGCTAGTCCTCAAAATTCTGCTAGTGTGTACCCCACCACCTTATGGGTGTAGCATGCAGTACCCATTTAAGAGCATCAAACCACTATTATTCACCATTTGCAATTGAATAGGATACCATTGCAATGCAGGCCTGCCCATGCATTCCGATGTCTGCTTTGGCAGGACGTACAGGTCTGATCCTAGATCCAAAATCACTTGATCCATTTCATATTCCCTAATCTTCACAGTCAATCTCATCTCTCTTTATATTCACGTTGTGTGCTTCTCGAGCATCTAGACTATGCACGGTTCTCTCGGCGTTGTTCCAACACATCTAGTGATGAGTTCTTGCAGCCCCTTCACAGATTTTCTATCGTGCAATAGCTTCACGCATGTCTCTAAGAATGTAGTGAGCATCTATGGGTCCTTTTCTGGTTCCAGACTGTCTTTACTTCTTGAAGTAGAGGCATCTGTGAAGCTCCTCTTAGCTTCCATGAATGTCTCTTTAGCGCGCTCTAGATCAAATTCGGGTTCCTTCATCGGAGCCTTGCAAACCCAGGTACTTTCTTCGGGCTACTTGCCCTTGTCATCCCCCATCGTAATACCCCTTCAAAGCACGATATTTACTTTCGGGTCTTCCTCGCACAGCTCAGACCTCATCATTTGCAGGTTCTGAGTTGGGGGAGGTTGGAGTGCTCCTTTATCGTGCAACCTCGTTATCAGTGTGGGACAGTTCTCCATCTCATGATCAAACTAGGTACAATATAAGCATGATGGTCTCGTCGGATTTGTACAATCATGGGCATAATGCCCAGGTCCTCTGCAATTATAACAAATCAGTGGTCCGCGACCTCTTCCTGGTCCCATTCCTCCTCAACCTCGTCTGCACCCCTAAAATCCAGTGCACAACATTCATGCATTTTCATCGAGGGCCCGTGTTTCGGTCTGGACTCTGTAGGTAGGAGTCTGATCCATCATCAGTTCATAACTTCTACAAGTGCACTCATCATGGCCTACTGACCTGCATAAATTACAAAACAATTGTTGGGAATTCTACATATACTTCTATAATAAATGGCAGTTATATGTAGCATGCTTCCCTCCTGTCTGACAAGTCATGCACCATAATGCAGGGGTCAGGCTCGGTCCTTCTTGTGCCTCCGGTTTCAATGGCATTGGTCCTCCTCCCACCAAGTAGTTCGCGAAGACTGGACAATGGTCCTTGCCATGTCCCTAACCTTTACACTTTACACACCATACCTCCTCATGATCTTCTGGGTGAGTCATCCTATCTTGTTTCAAAATTTGCATCTCAAGGCACAAGTTTTTCAACTGCACATGGATCTGTTGAACTCCCAGGTTAGGATCTTGTATCGGGGTCTCGTGCAGTCTCATCGCGATCTCCAAGGCCTGGACCTGAGTGGTTAGCTTCTGTGTGACAACATGCTCCTTAGATGCAGCATTAGCGATGCTACAATTCATGCGTGGTGTTGCCCATCCGTCAAGGTCATATTGGCTTCAAGAATTGTACACTTCAGCCTTTGATCCAACTCCCAAGGGGTCTCACTTGGAAGCACCGTGATTTCCTTGAATCTAATGATTGACTGCGTCTTTGATTTCGGCCTCCTAAATTCCTTGTTTAGCACAACTTGGATATCTATGATCCCTGCATTTGAATTTTCATTGGAATGCCTAATGTACCAAGTCAGTGCATGATCCTGCAGAGCACTGACCAGCATCGATTTTTTTATATTGTCATCTGCGACTCCCTGCGCTTCCCATACAGCCTTATTGTGAACCAAAAATGGTTTGGATCTTCATTCCCTACTCCCTTGAACACTGGCAACTTTATCGTGCTTGCCATATTGAACTGTGGTGGTGGCAGAGGTGGTGTGGGCAAAGACAGGGGTGAAGATGGTGAAACTGGCGGTGGTGTATGCGGAAGTGGTATGCACATAATTTGTTGCTTTATCAAACTCATCGCACTTCTTGGTGAAACCTTCGCGAGCTCTTCCTCGCTTTCTCATGGAGGTGAAATCAAGGGGCTAGTTTCTAGTTCTGTGGTACCTTCATTTCTATAGATCCTTCCACTCTGCATAGCCCCAAACATCAATTTATTCACATAACCCGCTTTTCACACAGTAGCATTTTAATCCAAGTGTCCAAAGATTTAACGTACTTACCTCATGGTCCTTTAAGAAAGCATCATTCTACCTCACTATAGCTGACTGAAGTATCTACGACGAAATCAGTGATAAATCCTCCTATAATTCAATTGAACCAATGATCCATAGTGCGCACAATATTATCTTCCAATGCTTCCAATCTGCACACCAATTGTGGAGTCCACACAATAGGTTTGTTGAGCCTACACCTTCCTTGACTATCTGCTAGCTTCGCGGTCCACTCGTACAACTCAGAGGGGAAGGATGCAAAGAAAATTTCATGGATTTCCGTATATAAGTAGCAATCTAACCACTCTTACTTTGATAGTCGTGGATTACTATTTTCCTGCATTGCAAACTCGTGAATATTTATGTCCAACCACTCTTCAATTCCTTTCTTTGTCAGATTATAGTGATATGACATCAAACATCTATGTAGATCTCGGTCCTACCAACGGAATCATTTGTTGGCTTATTGGGGCCTGATCTAGGTTCAGAGTTAAGTTAGCCAAAAAAATCCCAGTACTACTGGCCCTTTCGGCAATAGTCCACAGAGTGCAGACTGAGGTCTCACCCAAAGTAGTATGGGAGGGTGCTAGAACCAGGTTTCTACACCCTAGAGATGTCTGAGGAGTTCAGTTGGTCAGGGGTTTGACCCTTTGTGCAGGTTTCTTTACACACTTTCTCATACCTCGCAACCTGATATACTGCCTTCGCACAACCTTATCCAGGGGTTGAACATCGAGCTCTGCATTATTACCTAATACCTTACTAGTATTCCAATGTTAGTTAATTATCTTATCCTACTTGCATGCTTTAAGTTACACTTAACAACATAAAAATTCATATAGGTGTGTGCAGTAAATAGATAGTATATTTGCAAATTATATCAAACATGCATTAACCCAAGAACAGATACACAGAATTATGACACAACTTCTCTTTATTAATTCATTATGTAGTTACAGACTCAACTCGCCCTGTGCACTTAGCTGCAGGGGTCCACGCACTTAGCTGCAGACTAGTAGGCCTCTACACACTCAGCTGCAGAGCCTTCTCCTACTCTACAACCCAAAGACACACTCTACTTACGACTCAATCACTTAGACTTCCTACTTTTCTTCTATTATCCATCTCCTACACTTAGAACCTTGCTCTATTTATACAATCCCATGGTCCATGTACCATGGGTAGGTCTATCCAACCGACATTACATTACAACACTAGGGCGAACAACCCTGTGACTCTATCATACTTTCGTGCCTCGCGCCCATAATTTGCGGAGATTTACAATAAGATTCGGTCAAAACTTGAGCTTTGAGCCGCAAAACATGCCTTGGGGGGATTTCATGACCAAAAAAGTGTCGCATGGATGAGGTTCCATCACCTATGGTTTCATTGGCTACATAATGCACGGAGGGCGTGCAGTTTAACTGGTCGTGATACTTATGTAGTGAGTTCCTTTCAAATTGTCGCAAAGCCCAAGATGAGAGAAAGACATTCCACTATGCGTGGTTGCTACACTACATTGTGCTAATCACTTGGGATCTACTGGAGGATAACCAGTTTCCTCCCATGGAATCCCAATTCTCGAAGCTACATAATTTGCCTCCCTCTGGGCCATGAAGGACCCCGCGTGGGTCACAAAAACGAAGAATTTCTAGGTATTGATGGAGTCGAGCTTTCGCATGGCCATCAACCAAGCCCATAGTATCCCAACCATGTATGAATAATTTTCTTAATATGTTGAGTTCAAGGCAGACTTCCACCGCATTTACATTATGGTGTGGAAGGACCCGCAGCAAAAATGGTTCGATCTGCCATACCTAGTTATCGATGATGCCATACAAGAGGTAATCAAGTGTTGTCCAGTAGATTGGCATACTCCGTCTGACTTGGTTGTAGGTACCAACAAAGGCATGGTGAGCTCAGCGGAGGAGAAGTGAAAGGATGTAGTGAGGCAAACGGCACAAAAGTTGGCCATGCAACGAAAGAAGGAGGCCAAGGAGAAGTCCTAAATGGAAAAGTATCACACTACAAAGGAGCAGGCTAAGCAGGAACAACGTAACTTTGACCAACGTTGTAAATCCACTTTTCCCAAAACCAAGGAGGAATATTAGTTGACACAAGGCGATGGAGGCGATGAGGGGCAGAGCACCCCATTTCGGGTAAGGAAGCATAGAGAACAACAAAAGGAGGGGTTCTCAAAGAAGAAAAAGGTGACTAAACCACTGGTGCATCCCATTATGCTAACAAAGGGCGATCTTGACGAGATCGAGGAAAAAGTGTGTGACACTACAAACGAATTGTTGCAACAATTCGAGAAACAACACATACAGTCATTAGGTAATATTCAGAAGGATTTGCATGAATTGCAGATCCAAACTAGCAGAATATAGGTGGGCGCAAGTCAGGTCAGTGCTATACAGACAAGCCTGGCACCAGGGACAAGTCAGGCTGTCAAGTTGGTCAGGACAGTGGACCTTGGGACAATTGCACTGCCAGAAGGGTCTCTGAGCATGGAATCGTCCAATGATGATATCATCGTTAGCACCATAAAGAACATTGGCGTCAATATTGCAATGCTCCCCAATGAATATCTTCACGTGTTGCAGACAAGCATGACAATGGAATTAAGAGAACGGAAGCAACGTGCTCTTAGTTTAATTAGTGAGTACAGGGTGAACAATGAACAAATTTTCACCAAGAAGACATAGGCTTTGAAGGAAAGGGATACAATCCACGCATAGAGCATCTATTTGGCGGCAACTGTTGTAGAGGCATGCAAAATAGTGCTGAAGTTGCACATACCTGAAGATGCACGAGGCCAAGATCTTGAAACTCGTTGTAGATGTCTACGATGCAAAGACATAGGTGGCCAGAGTTCAATTTGAACTCAATATGAAAATCACTTAGTTGGAACTCAAGTCACAACCTTCGACTCTTCCCGAGGTTAGGGAACAACACAACAATACCATTAAGGAAGGGATAAATACTGTGGATTTCGCGGTTGTTGACTACACAACTTTCTTTGAACAGGCCATGGAAGTGGTGATGACCCTGTAGGAAGATCCCACCCTATAGATATTGAGTACAGATATCCACGAGGTCTAGTAGTAGTACGACGAGGTTAGGGTGACAACATGCTCCATTTCTATAGCACAACACCTTACCAAGTTGCAAGAGGCAAAGGAGCTCCTTGCACAAGTGGAAGCAACACAGAAAAAAGAGGCAGTGCTTAAGGAATGGTTGGGTCCTTGGTTGTACAAAGCCTACCAAGTCTCAGCCAACATTCAGGAAAATCTTATGATATTGCAGCTCACACAGCAGAAGATCAAGTGAGGGAGCAAAGGACCAACTACAGAGCAGCTGGTTGAACAAGTGAAGCAGGCAGCCACGCGGAGCGTGGCTGAAGTATCAATTGTACAGGTGGATATGGGGGATCTTCGTAGCAAGATCACCGCACCAGCCAAGTGATGTGTTGGGGGTCTATTGGGATGGGGTCCCTTGGATCAGTTTTGGGGCAAAAAGCCCAAGTTTTGATATAAAAATATGTAAAGTCTCCGCAACTTATGGACGCAGACCACGGAGTTAGTTAAGAGTCAAAAAGTATTTTTGTCATCATTTATGTAAACTTGATTCGGTTTTTGAAGATCTACCCATGGTCCGTGGACCATGGGATTGTATAAATAGGTGTGTCTTAGAGAGTCTAAGGCAGAGATTTAAGTCTTTTGTCTATGGGTACGACGGAAGGAGTCTAGAGAGTTAGTGCAGGAAAGTAAGTCTTAGAGGAAGGAAAGGCTCTGTAGCTGAGTGCGTAGAGGCCTGGAGTAGTGTCTGCAGCTGAGTGCATGGACACCTGCATCTGAGTGTGTAGGCAAGTATTGAGTCTATAAACTTATACTGAAGATCAATAAAGAAGGCTGTTGCAGAAATTCCTGTGTTTTATCCCTATACTTTTGTTATTTATGATTGTGATATATGCTATAATGAATGATGTCTTTATGAAATAATGATGTATTGATGCATGCATTTACTAGATCCGTCTTATTAACTAAATGTAATTAATGTTAAGTGATTACATGAAGAATATATTGCCTTCTGTTAAGTTTATTATGCACTAAAACAATTTTGTGTGGATTTCAATCTAAGATTAGTCTATGATGCGCGTAAGTAGATAATCTAGTTGTTAAAGGTCTACAGAAACCAATCATAGACCTTCGCAGAGGTCTAGAGGATGATTGAGGGAAATTACAATGCTAAGTCTTAAGGGCTTAGAGATCTGTGCGAAGGCAGATCTAGGTCATAAAAAGACATCACACTGATCTCTGGATTCAAAAACTTGGTTCCAGCATTCCCCATATTGCTTCAAGTGAGACTTCAGTCTGCGCTACACAGATTGATGTCGAAAGGGATAGTAGTGTAGGGTTTTGTTTGACGCAACTAACTCTAAACCTGGCTCAGGATCCACTATGCTAACAGTCTTATTAAAGTAGGTCCATTGGGTAGTCAGGAGTTTATTATCATTAGAGTGCGCTTGATAATTTTAAATAAGGATGGAAAACTCCTTATAAGATAGGTGTAGAAGATTATTATAATTGGAGCATTATCTCGTTAGGGTGTTTCCCCCTCAAAGACACAAGTGAATAGGTGTGGATCCATTTCATTAAATGATCACTTATAAGGTGTTTTCCTACCTTAAGGGTTTTCATATTAATAAAGTATGAAGTGTCTTTTATATTTTATATATGATTCTATATTTTGATATTTGGTACTTCACAAATCTATGTGGATTGTTGTAATCTATCGAATAGTGCACATTGTTACCAACAGATAGAGACAAGTAAACATACATAAAGCATGTAAAGAGACAAGTCACATCAATGGAGATATAACCAAGTCACATATATGTATTATGTATTATATGAGGAATCTTAGTTACATATCTATACTGATAGGTGTATATAGACTAATAGACAATTACAAGGGTCTAACTGTTGGATTAACCATATTGTCTAATATATCATTAGTTATTTGTTTGTCATATTACAACATGTTTACGTTGAGACTAGTCGACTAGCTCAACTAGCCTTTTCATATTTGACTAGTTTGTCAACCTGACTATCTCCTTCAACATATCCCCCGCCCTCAATGCCTTCTTCATCCTGAAGAAGGGAGAGACTTGGAAAAAAAAACAAGAAAAAAATACAGAAACAAGTTCTTACAACAACATTTATGAATCATAAGCAAAGTAAAGATGAAGTTCAAGTAATTGGTGGATCAAGGCCCAATGCTTCTATTGTTGCGGTCAACATCTCAAAGGTTGGATGGTATGTCTAGTTCATTGTTTGGTCAACCTCTTCTACTTGATATTATTGATCTAAGACAAAAACAAATGCAAAAACACTATGTGCATAAAATTGATGGGTAGGTTTTGGCAGATGTGGAGAATCAAAATGTGCTCAAAGAGTTGGAGTTATACCAGGAAAAGCAGTCTGATATATCACTGGAGATAGCATCTACAAATTTTCGTCGAAAAATTACCATTCTCGGACTACTACTCGGTTTTTTACGCTTGACTCTATAAGGTCAAAAAATTATTGTACATTTTATTACATTGTTGTAGAGTCTGCTATCCTCTGATTGAATGGTTTGTTTTTCTTGATACTCTCCACCTATTGTAGAACTTGTTGGAACTGACAAGAATTTGAAGCTTCATGTTGGGATTTGTTTCCTTCACGCAACCATTATCGATGTTGTCATAGAAGATTTACATGATTTTCCTTCTCTTTTTCCACCTGAATATTTATTGATTGTTGAGCTCTATAGTCTGAATTTTTCCTGGCTGAGAGGTCCCTAATAAGTGTTTCTTGGATCCTTATATTTGAATGAACAAAAACCAAATAGGAGGGACAATTATTCAGATTAGTTGTGAGAGAAACTCCTTTATTAAGTGTAGCTTCCAATGTTTGTTTTGTCGCTAAAAAATCATCATGGGCCTCATGCAAAGCTTGAGTAAAACTAGGATTATCCATAAGTGTATGTCGGGACTGCAGTTTTGACACCTGAGCAGGGAGTTGGATGTTTTGGTCAATTAAATACTCTACTAACTGTTGAACAACAACAATATGATCATCACTCTTGGCTGAAGCAGGAATGATTAATTTTTTTTGTTTCCTGGTTCTAACACTTCAAAAAAGTCTCCCTTTCTCATTCTTGTAGGTGATGCAACTTCTAAGTGTCTTTATTTCTTTTCTAGAGTCATTTCTTATCAACTTTGATAGAACACTCTATAACCTAAAAAAATTATCTATAACTAGCAAGATTAATCTCAACATACTTATTAGTGATCTCATCATGCTTCTTCTTATCCTTGGTTGATGAAGTGGTTATTGTAGTCAAATCTAGGTTAAATTGAGAAGTCAGGACATTGTTAGTACTTGGATTAGTAGCTAGTGTTTTATTAATGACAGATACTCCTCCTTGTTCTCCTTGTTGCGACTCAATCGAAGCATGAGTTGTCTGTTGGTTGTGCTCTCTAACGATTTCATTGGAATGAGTTCTCTCTAATTAATTATCTTTAGGATTATGATTTGAATTTTTTTTTATGTCCAACTTGTTACCCTCCAACTGGGACTTATCTTTCTGAGTGTGATCCGACTGACGTTGTTTTATTTGCTGCTTCTCATGTTGGTCTATGTCACAATGATCTTCTGATGATTGTTCTTCATTATATTTCTCTTTATCAAAATATTCCTTATTATAGTTTTGTTTATCTAACTCCTCTTTCTTAGACTACTCTCCATTTGAATGTTGCTTAACAAAATACATTTTCTTATTGTTTTGTTTCTCTTCAACAACTCAGGTCGGAGAATTAATAAGGGTATCCTTGGTTCAGTCAATCTAAGGAACTGTGGCATATTGAATTGCCTTCTTATGGGATTAAGAAGGTGACTTATCATCATGCTTTCCATTTTGAAGGGCTTGATCTATTTTTTTCTCAATATTCTCAGTAAGCAAACCCCTAACACCTTCTAGGGTATATTGAATCTACATTCTGATGGATGGAGTTCTATGCTTAGCAGAATTTTTAACAGTAGTTTTTCAGGCTCTAGATCTCTAAGCACTTCGTGCAACTGTTGTTGCTTGACTGGGTCTATAAGTTTGATATTTTTAAGTATTTTCTTCCATTATTATGGTTTAGCTTTGGAAGGGGTAGACATAGGGCTGGTATGGTCCTTTCGAGCATACTTATGTGAAGGTTCAGGTAAGGGTACTGATAAGGGTTGTTGGTAAAGACTAGCCTAGAATTGCTCCTCAATTTCACCATATTTCAAAGGTGTAATGATGTCATGGGTCGACTTGAAAATGGAAGGTGGAATAGCATATTTAGTATTATACTATCGAGATAACTCACCAAATATTTTTTCTATTGTTGGTTAGTAGGGGAGTTTCAGGGGGACGATCTGAGGGGAATTACTATACCAAAATTTAGTGTAGTCGAGGCATAATTGAATATGAGATAATGGAGGTCAGGCATGATGAACATGTTGGGGAATTCTCCAATTATCATAAATATTCTTAATATTCAACAACTAGTTTCTAAAAATTTCACCGGGGCCAAGCGACTATGACTCCCCCTACCAACGACTAGAGAAAATATTGAAATTATTCATCATGGGTGGACATTTTTTTGTAAAACTAGTTTCCCAACTAGTGGGTGAACCCTCGTAGAAATCCATATCAACAAAGAGGGAAAATGGATAGACTTAAAACAACTATGGAAGTCTTGACAATTAGATTTAATTAAGTCAACCACATGATCTACCCAATTATATTAAACTCCATATTTTTCTATTTTTCTAATAGCTTCCATTATGGTGAGTTTGATGTTTAAAGATTGATCTACCGAAGTCAGACACAGAGCAATGATAATGCAAACCCATATTTCCAAGGGGTCTTTCACTTTATTGATCACCAATCCTCTAGAGCTTTTACCGAAGACCCCTCCAACAAGTTTTGTAAGCCAGTGAGTCATGTCACTTGTAGTCGGTACCTTATGTACCTTGTATGGAATTTATGTGATTATATGGATAGTAGTGTCAGAAAAAGAATATGATTGGTCTAGCCATAATTTTCCATAGTGGCATCTTCTCATTAGGTTCTTGGAAGCTTCTTCCTTCATTCCTTGAAGATCTACAACCAACATGGCTTCAAGAATTTCATGTATTCCCACTTTCTCTAAGTATTCTATTTGTGGATTCGATTGATTTCCCATCATGACCCATTTGAGATAGGAATCGAAATGATTTTCCCATGCGGGTTCTTCGACCTGCGCCCCGTGGATGTTGTGCAAACGAACTTCTTCTAGCTTCGTTTTCCAGCAGGATCGAACCAATATTTTGTTCTGGGTTCGACCATAACTTCTTAATCTAATATATTCTCATGTTTTTTCATGGAAAAGTATTTGCAAAACTATTTTGTTCGAATACAATCAAGAAGCTCCGAATCATAGATTAGAGATCTTGGAACGTCTACAATGTCCTCCAAGTCACAAGAAAAATTGCTTGGAATTTTTGGAAATCTTTTTATAAATCCATGGCGTTACCCAATTTTTATAGCGGTGCCATTAAATACACCATCATTTTCATTTGCTTGATATTCCTCGGGACATATCTTAAATTTTCATGTAATCTAATGGTTATTATTTTGTTCGTGCATGGCATCAGTTCGCCACCTTTCTGGCATAGTGGGTAGCAAATGTTGGGAATCTTTAAATGACACTTGTTTGTTATTTGGCAGTGTTGATATGTGTGAGGCATGGGACGTGTCATAGGATGACCTTCATACTTGATTTCCTTGATTTTTAAATTATCCTTTTTGTCTTTTTTCAAATTCTCAGTCAGGTTCATGTGCTCTAAATTCTTGTGATGTTGGACTTCGTGAGGTTCTCTTTAATAAATGGCCATCATTTCCTTCTATTTTTAATGATTTGTGGAGTTCTACCCTACAAGTTTGATCTATTAGTTGGTGCCTATGATGTATAGGTCATATATTCAGTCTATGCCTTTCATCTTTATCATATTGGTGTTGGTGTCACTTTGAACTCTGCTTCGCTCTTAAAATATTGCATAGGCCCTCCTCGCACTCCATTTAGTTTGTTTGTGTGATTATATGGTTATGCCTAGAAAGGTTTTTTTATTGATGTACTGGTTGTTATGTTGGTTATACTTATAAATGATTTATGTTAATGTTAGAAATTTAAATTAAGTAGAAGAGAATCGAAATATGAAAAAGTAATTACTTTAATAATTAATTCTATTTATTTGTTTATTAAATAGTTAACTACATAATGATCAGTTAGCTATTTATAGTTTACGACTAACCTATACTGACTATGATTTATGTAATATATTTTTTTAGATGGGCACCATTAACGAGTGACTTTAATAGGTGACCCTGCAATATTTTTAATTATATTTCTCCTGACGGTTGAATATCTTCAATAACAAATGGGTTGAATCATGAAAATTCATGAAAACAAGTTTAAATAGCCTCAATCTCTTTGGCTAATTAAAATTTATATGATAATCCCATAAAACTATTGGAATTTTGTCATCCCAGTCATCTTATCCGTATTGCATATTTTCAATAATCCTTTGTCCAAAGTTTTATTAAAGGACACAACTACATAGTTTTCCTTAGGATGGTAGGCAGTAGTTTTTCTATGTCCAATCATGAAGATTTTTGTGAGTACTTCAATTGTGCCATTAACAAAGTGCATGTTTTTGTTGCTAATGAGGACCAAGGGGTAGCCGAAACACATTACTATGTTTCATATATGAATTTGGCTACAACTTCCATAGTGTATGATACTACCAATTCAGTGTCAACCCATTTCGTTACATATTCTACTGCAGTGATGATGTAATTTGCACCTTTTCACTTTTCTCTCTTAGGGAACAGACAAATAAAGTCGATCCCCCATATTTCAAATGGTAGGGAAGGAATTATAGAATGCAATGACATTTGATTTTTCAGAAGGGTCAATCAATTCTATGACATATGTCGCATTTTTGTATCCATTGATGACAATCGTGAAATATGGTTGACCACCACAATCCAGCTTGCATTATATTACGAGAAATCGCGTCCCCTTACTAGTGTCCTCTAATTCCCCCTTTGTGGAATTTATCAATAATGGCATCTCTTTCATGGTTAAGGAAAGATCTTTTGAGAACTTTTTCATTTCATAGTTTATAGACTTGGTCATTTATTAATGCATATGGTGTTGCTTTAATTGCTAAAATATTTTTCTTTTCTTACAGTTAATCCTTCCGGTGGTTTACCTATGTGGAGGAACTCTGTTATTTCAGCGAGTTCAATAGGGACTGCTTCAATCTTGAATAAGTGTGCATCAAAGAGATCATCGTCAATCTCCATTGGATCATCTTGTGATTCCAACCGTGATAAATGATCAAGTCCAACATTTTGTTTTCCTGGTAGAACAATAACTTCAAATTCAAATTCTTGGAATAATAATATCCATCAGAAAATATGGCCTCTGTGCATAGGTTTGTTGACAAGGATTTTAAAGCTTAATGACCTGTGTAAAATATAAAAGGATTTTCCAAAAGGTAATGCCAGAATTTATGTAGAGCAAATACCATTGCTAAGGCTTCATGCTTTGTCATTGAATAATTTATTTTTGATTTTTTAAGCTTACGACTAGAACAATAATTTGGGTGATCTTTTAATTCTTCATTGGGTTGTGCTAAGACTACCCTGACTACCACATTTGATGCATCAATGTGAACGTGAAACTACTTAGACCAATTTGGGAATTTAGGAATTGGATCTTTGACCAATTTGTTCTTTAATAACTGAAAAAATTCATCACATTCATTGGACCAAATAAATGGGTCATCTTTATTTAGGCGTTCATCAATCAGAAATGTTTTGTCGGAGTAGTGTTGAATGAATCCTCTATAATACCCTGTGTGTCCTAAAAGTATTTTAATTTGCTTCTAGTTAACTGAGGGTTTCATTTCTAGGATTACTTGTATTCTCTCCATCTCAACTTTGATTCCATCTTTTGCGATGACTTGACCTAGTAGTATTGCAATGGAAGTTGCAAAAAACAATTTTTTATGTTAAGAGATAATCGTATCTATCTACACCTTTTGAGCATTAACCTTAAACATTGAATTCGTTCCTTTAATAGTGTGTAGAATTCCCATTCATCAAAATAAACAATCATGGTATTATAAATATATTCCTGGAATGCTTTGACGACAATTCTCGAGAATATAGTTGGTGCATACTTTAGCCCGAATTACATTACTCTATATGAAAAAGAGTCGAATTTCATTAAAAATATTTTTTTTCTCTTTCTTCCTCTGCTATGGGTACTTGATTGTACCCAAAAAATTCATCTGCGGAGGAATATCATTCATGTTCTTCTACTTCATTAATGATTTTGTCAGTGAAAGGAGTTGGGAATGGATTGATAATGGTTGGTTTATTTAATCCATGGTAATCTATGCATATGCGAAGCCTTGTCGAGTAATGCATTTTTAGTTGAACAACCATGGGAATTTCCCATTTTGATGTTTCTATCTAGTATATTATACCAACAACAAGCATTCCTTCTATTTCTTTTTGTACAATAGGCTTGTATTTATGAGCTAATTTATACAGTCTCTTCTTTATTGGATTGGCTCCTGAGATCAGATTAATCTTCATTTCTCCCATTTCTTTCACTAATCCTTTTAAATATTTGTAATATTGGGAAAATAAATCTTGGTATTCTTTGAGCAAGTCGACAAATTCCACTATTTTTTTCTCCAACCAATAGTCACCAAGTCAGGTGATTTTTGGTTGCTTGTCATTTGATATGTCGACTTCTTTTATGTTAATTTTTGCATCCATCTAGTTGGGTGCCTTGTATTTTTCAAGTCATTATTCCCTGAATTTGACCTCCTCATATGCCATCAAGAAGTCTAACTTGTCTGATTTATCTATTTCCTATTTGTCAACTTTGTAAATTGACTTAATTTTCATATGATTTTCCGAATGATTCTTATTCAAGGTAAACCTCAAGCCTACAACAGGTGATTATTCCATTTCTAACAGGTTGGTTGTCTTGTGTTCAGAAGTAAAGGCTAAGTAATTACAGGTTAACAAATTATGTATTGAATTATGTGGATCGACTATCTTTTCTAGTATATATTCTTTAATTTTTTGGACTACATCCTTCAGTTTAGCCTCCTTTTATTGAAACTCGAAATATTTAATGAAGTTTTCTTTTAATTCCTTCCATTGGATGGATTTGCCCCTTGATTCTTCTAGCTTGTACCACTTGTTTTGAAGATTAGCTTATGTGTTTGGGAACATGTGTGGCTAGACATTCATCCTTATATCCGATTCTTCTCCATTCTGATTCACAGACTTTGATGTGTTCTATAGGATCCTGACCAGCATTAAAACTAGGTATATTTTATTTTGTAGATAAATTTCTTCAAACAAAATGCTCAATAAAATAAGAGGTTCCAGATTTCCAAGTCTAAACTTAGGGTGAATGTGTATCCCACCATATTGTTTCCTAACTAGTAAAACTTTGCACTGGACTTTGCATTCATCCTTGTTCACTAATTATTTTTGTTACCTTTTCTACATGGTTAATAAGGGATTCCATTTCTTTAAAATATATGGGATAATTAGAGTCAGTTGTTAAATCAGTCGAGAATAAGGATGGTGTTTCTTAGAAGTTCTTTTCTTGTATGATTGGTACAACTTTGATAGAATACAAAGGTCAGATTTTTATGTTGGAATAACTTGTATAGTTCAATACTCCTTTGCCTTTGATTCATAATTCTCAATTTTCCATTCATATAATTCAGTATCTGAGTTTTTTCCTATTGAGAGAGGAGATCCAATTAATATTTTTCCAGAAGCATTTGGTTCCACATTATCATTCTCATCATGTAACACTTGGTACAATTTTATGATTTCGACTTCTTCATCAGTAAACTCTACCCAAGGATTCCATTCATGAGGATATAAAGGAACGATAATGTTTTTCCTTTATATCCCCATGGTCAGCCAACTAACACTGGATAGGCATGAATGTCATTGACTAAGTAGATAACTTCAAATTTGACTATCATCGGAATACCCATTATTGATGTTTGAAGTTGTAGTAGTGTGTCGATTATTTCAATGAGTAATTGGTTGACCAATTTAAGATAATTAGTTGTTTTGTGTAGACTTTGTCATCCCATGTTGATCCATGTATATCTTGGAAAAATGTTTGCTTGAGATCTAAAATAAATAACAACTTATTTAACCATAAAACCATTTATTTCTAAGTCAACTTGTGGTTCATGATAATCTACCTGGCTACCATGTGAAAGTTGTCTGAGATTTTTGGCTCTTTCCCTAGTTTCATTATATTTGTTAGCATATTTAATAATTGGATGAGTCGGGGGACACAGTGTTCTTCCTTTAGAAGCTCGAGAAATTCTTCTTAGATTAGGTCCTCATATACTCTTTGATATTCGATTTCTTTTGTAAAGAATTCAACTACTTGGGACATTTTTTGATCTTGTTGTTGTACATATTGATACTTTGTTGAATTATTGATAGGTTGGATCAATTGGTTGTTCTGATCACTGCTATCTCTTCGAACTCTTGACCTTGTGACTACATGAATATTTTCTGAGTTCAAAATCTCATGAATCGGGACAATTTTTAGTAGAATAACAATGATTTTATTTAAAAAAAATTCTATGATCTTGGGACAATCTTCCAATGAGTGGTATCCCAGACCAAGCATATTACAAAAATGCAAGCCATTTTTATCCTTTAGGGGACATTCATTCATGACATGTCCCTCTTTCCAGCAAGTATAACAATAAAATCTCCCATGACTGAAACAGAAAACTTAAGATACACAGAAATTTATATATATAAATATTTATTAAAGAGATGAAAAATACAGATGATGATGATTTACACTGGGTTGCATGGCTTATATACTGCCATGGGCACCCTTTGGGAAAGGGCATGATCTTATGATCGTGCCCTTTCGTCTAATTAAAATTAAAATTAAATAATAAGCCTAAGTTAACTAATTTTTTTACATAACATTGCCTTCCTCTCGAAAAAATGCTTTGTCCTCAAAGCATAAGTAACGACGAATGTTGTTGAAGAATGATTCATTCTCCCAGAAAGCGTCTTCTTCGAGTAAGTCCTTCCACTTGATCAGATATTCTAAGATGATCAAGGTCGCACACTTTAAAAGGTCTTGGATTAATCTCTCAAGTTTCGTTTTTTGGTGATGTGGATATCGGTATGGCTTGATGTTGACAGCGTCTGATCTTGCCTTGACTTCTATTGTACGCTCAATTTCCCTATTAGGCAGCATCTTCATAGGTAGGTCTTGAAATACTTTTTCATGCCTCCGAATCAGATCTTGTATCTCTGGTGATTCTTCTCTGGTCATATTTGCAGATAACATTTATAATTGATGACATTGTACTACATAAGTAGGTGCTCTTTTTCGACTCAGCTTCATCATCTGAGATGATGATACAACATGATTTTCTGGTGCTTGAATCCATGTAGTTTGTACTTCTGACCTCTCCATTTGAATTTTATAAATTGTAATTGATGGTTGGCGGCATAAGTACCTAAAGTTCGTAGCCATTGGATGCCTAAGACTACATCTACTCCTCCTAATGGTACCGTGAAGAACAGAGACTCTAATTTAAAGTCTTGAATTTGCAAATTGACTTTATGGCATTTCCCTACCTTTTCAATCTTCCTACCATTAGCTATCATCACTTTCATGTTTGGTAAGGGAAATGAAAAGATATTGAGTTTCTTGGCCACAGTCGCATCTAGAAA
>APFE031676769.1:2066-18262 GCA_000404065.3 Pinus taeda | reverse complement strand
TCTTTTCCTTTAGCACATCTATGTTTGGAGTCCCACTTCTCACCACAGCGTTTACATTTACCCTCTTTTATCCTTTGCATTTCCACATTAGATTTTTCATCTTCACGACGATGTGGTGGAACATATCTTGTATTATTTGAGTCCACATACTGGGGTATCCTTCGTTTTGCATAAGCTTTTTCCGTTGTTGACCAAAATATTGGTTCGGATTTCTTTTCCGTTGTTTTTGCTTTTCGTCTTGCTACTTCTATAGATGTAATGTCATGCATCTCAAGTTTTGCTTGTAAATGGGATTTCAGTCTTGAGACGTATGATTGAATCAAACAAGATTATGATAACCCAGGTACTCGTGTTACTAAAGTCTCCCATTCTTGAGTGTATTCATCCACACTTCCCTTTTGTCGTAATTTGATGAGTTTTGAAAAGAATTATTCTTCCTTTACACCTTGGAATCTTTTGAAGAATGCATCTTTAAATTTTCTCCAGCTAATGACGTGTGTTGTATTTTTCCACCACATATACCAGTTATATGTTTCTCCTTCCATTTTCATGGATGCATGCCTGAGCTTTTCGTCATCGTCATTGATGTCATATATCTCAAAGTATTCTTCTGCTTTATTTATCCAAGCAACATTGTTTTTTTCGTTTCCATCGAATTTAGGCATCTCGAATTTTTCCCTTCGCTGGTATGTTGCTACTGGTTGAGTGAAAAAAGGGTGTTGACTGGTAAAGTTATCCCAGAGTTGCTTGTTTGTAAAGGCTGTGTTACTCACTTCTTGGTGGGGTGTCGCTGATTTTCTTGGGGATTCAACCTTTTCATGAGAATTTGTTGACTTTGTTGAATCTGATGAGAGATGTTCTTGATTTTCTTCAACATCTTTTAATAGCTCTTCGGGTGTACAATTCGACTTTTTACACAGAATTTTCAGCATTGTTAAGACTTCTCTGAAGTTTACTCCTGTTTGGACATGTTGACTTTCCATCTTTATCTCTATTCGATTTGTCGTTTCTTCAAGATTTTTGATTTTGTCCGCTTGCTCCCCAAGCTTGCTCTCGACTTCATTTAATCTTTTACTGACCTCGTCGTGGTTGTTATTTATCTTTTGCTTTGCATCCAACAACCTTTTGAAAATCTGCCATTTCATTGTCCGACATTGACGGGTGCGGGGTGTTATTTATTTTGCCCAGCTAAATGTTTTTTTTTTTTTAATTAAATAATAAATTAAAATTAATTTAATTAATATAATATAATAATAATATATATATATATAATATTTATAAAGTTAAATTTATTTAACTTAATTAATCAGGTTAATAATTATAAATTATAATATTATAAAATATATATATAATATATATAATATTATAATATATATATAATATATATATATATATATATATATATATATATATAGATTAAAAATAATGATATATATATATAATTAAAATCAAGTATAATATTTTAGTATATATATAATTATATAGATATCTATATCATAAACTTCGGAACAGTCAACGGTCGATTGACTGACCTTCACTATCAAAAATATGTCGAATATCACCGCATTTTTTAACGGATGCGGTAGTGGCTTTCAGTTTGGCGGTGGTTGTATCAATGAGATCTGTGGCGTGGACGAGTTTAATTTTTTTTTATATATATTTTTAAATAACAACATTCAGTTGGTGGATGGAAAGGAATGCAGATGCAACAGATTGCAGAGGTGCAGCGATATAGCAGAGCAGGCCGAGGATAGGAATCAAGTGGTATGTGCTGGTAATTCACTTAACGTGGTTGACTTCGTGGTTAAAGGTGGTTCGCAGAGCTCGTATGCTGCTCCAAATGTCAGCAACACGGCCTGCGTGAAGGACACACTCTGAATTTTCAACGCGTACTTCCTACAGTTTGTAAAAGAAGAGGAAGATCGATGCAAGAAGCCAGAGGCTGAGAAAACTACAAAGGGTTCAAAGTCAACAAAGGACAAAAATGGACGAATTGAACTGTGGATGACTGAGAAGGAGGGTTGGCGATGGTTTGGAATGTAGTTTGACTGAGCGGACAACAGGGTCAGCGGACGGACAGCCTGAGAACCGAACCACTCTGATACCCATGAAACAGAAAACTTAAGATACACATAAATTTATATATATAAATATTTATTAAAGAGATGAAAAATACAGATGATGATGATTACATACTGGGCCTGCTTATATACCTGCCTTGGCACCCTTTGGGAAAGGCATGATCTTATGATCGTGCCCTTTCGTCTAATTAAAATTAAAATTAAATAATAAACCTAAGTTAACTAATTTTTTTTACATAACAATGACCTCGACCTAGACCACAAACTCAATCGTTGCTATTGCCTCGTTGACCACCATAGCCTCCTCGACCTCGTCCTCTTTCATCGAATGGAGGTGGTTCTGATAATTGGTTAGTGGCCTATGTATGATATACACCATGATAATTGGGTTTAGTTTTGTTGGAATTATTATGCATGTGTTGTCCTTGATGGCAACTCACTTGTAACAGAACAAGTATATGGTAACTAGATGAGTCCACAGGCTAGTTCAATGGTGACAGAGATGGAAAATAATAACAAAAATATGGGACAAAGGTTTATAGAGCATAAGCACAAGTTTGATAAAGGTGAATATTTGAATATCTATACGTAGGTTTGTCAAGGCCAAGTTGCATATACATGTAGGTACAAAGAATAAAAGTTGTGTACGTACTGGCGCACTAATTTAAGAATACCAAGGGTCCTTACCATGATATTAGCCCACAATATTGAGCGTAATAATGGTTACTTGATCCCGTCCAAGATTACCATCGGCACTAGTGTATTTTTGACTCATGGTATTGGCTAAGTCTCTAACTATATAAGGAGGTGAAGATCAAAGTGCTAAGTGTGCATGTGAAAGGGTTTTTGATGAATACTTCAATCTGAAGTATATTTGCATTGTAACGGCCATAGTTGACACATAGATCTAAAATAATTATGCACCAATGAATACAATGATGGATCAAGATCATGAGACCTAAAATGAATTTCCATTGTATGATATGCTCATGTATTGACTAGATCTAAGTATTGATGCATGTTTTTATCTTTGAATATTATGATCGGGGTCTTTCTGACGTTCTGAAGAGCTGCGCAATTTTAGGTCAAAATTTGTAGATTTGTACGCAGGTTGGTCTCGATTAATTCACATATACACGCAGGTTTGTTTCTTCAAAGTCACATAAATAAAGGAATGGTTTATGTTCACAAATCACTGATCAACCTAATCAATGTTGTTGTATCTCTATTGTCTATCAATGATGTCCTCATGTTGATCTGGGTTGAGTGATAATGTCTGAAGTAGAATTGATTGAATGATGAAGTTGAATTTGGTTACATGTTGATAGGTTGAAAAGATTATTGATGTTTCTAACTGTGTGAGGGTTCTTTAATCTAACCAAATATTTCATAATAACTTTGTTCAACTTTGTGTCTGATTTAGAATTACAAGTTTTTAGTATATTGAGATCTATACGTAAGTTTCTCTAAAGAAAAGCGTGTATACACATGGGTTTCCTTAAGTGAAGTAGCATATACATGTTGGCATATGAATGATCAGGTTTGCAATTGATTCGGTGTGTTGATGCAGTATTCTAAGTTCAATTCTGTGTTCTAGTTACAGTGATCTCACTATTATGTTTGAATTAAGTTGGTGTTTGCTTCAGTTGATCTACAAGTTGTGATGTATTAAAGAGGGTGGATCCAGTGTGAAAATTTATGAAACGTGGTCCAAGAATGTTGTTGACGGTTAAGCCCTTTAGTGAGGAATTCAAAGCTTCCTTCTAGTAGTAGCTAGGAATCAGATTAGGGGGTTGGAGCTCCCTTCCAGTAGGAGCTGGACAATGAGTGAAGGTTGTAGGCTTTAGCAGGTGGGTGCCTGCATACTGACATGAGTCTGTACCAGTACAAGAATATAAGAAGTTTTTGATATTAATAAGTTTGAAGACTGAGACGACAATAGCGGTGGTTTTCTCCTACATTAGGTTTCCACTTTAAATCTTGGTGTTCATGTGTGTTTCTTATGTGTCATACTTTATTCTGTTGTTACTGCACCTGCTTACTACTTATCAAATGTCTGATAAATCTTTTACATTTTGGTTTAAGTTTAACAGATAAAGAATTAGTTTTTTTACAAGTTTACTAATCATACACTAGTTTCTTTTGCAATAGTCACGTACATATGCGAGTTGGGTTCAATAAAGTCACATACATATTTCAGAGAAGAAAATTATTATTGTGAGTTTTTAAAATATTGATTCACCGCCCCCCCCCCCCCCCCCGGGGTATTTTTCCCAACAATTGGTATCAGAGCAGGTCCTTCAAAAGAAGCTTGATTGCTTGAAGGAAGATCTCCCAAGACAAGCAATCAAGACAAATGACATCTATTAGACCACCACTCTTCGATGGAAATAATTTAATATATTGGAAGACAAGAACCAGATCCTATCTTGAATCCCTCGGAGAAGATGTTTGGGCAATTTTGGAAGGGGGTTATCAATATTCATCTACAGTTCCCATAGATGCAGCAGAAAAGAAGACGTATGAAACCAATGCCAAAGTTGTCAATGCATTATTGGGAATTCTAACAGAATCAGAATTTGTCAAATTTATGTTGTTAAACACAGCAACAGAAATATAGGACAAAATAATTCAAATATATGAAGGCGATACCAAGGTAAAATGTGTTAAACTCCAAACTCCTAGAATTAAATATGAAACTCTCAATATGCATACTGATGAAATTATTGTTAGTTTCTTTCTACGTATAGATGAGATTGTAAATCACATCGAAAAATATGGCTGAAGAAATAAAGGATATCACATTAGTAGAGAAAATATTAAGATCTCTAACTCCTAAATTTGAGTCAAAAGTGTCTACCATTGAAGAGAAGCAAGATCTGCAGACTCTTATTGTTGTTCAACTTCACGGGATCTTGACTACTTTTTAAATGAGGAAAGGAGGTCCCTCAGAAGTCAAAGAAGTTGCATTTAAAGCATCTAAAAAAGGAAAAGAAAAGGAAGAACACAAGGAACCAAGATATATATTAGAAGAAGATGAAGTGAAATTTGTAAAGAAACTTCAACTGGGCACCACAAGTTTCGGAGATAAGCTTCTCTTCAAATGTTTTTCTTGCGATAGAGTTGGTCATTATGCTACTAAATGTCCTCATAAAGATAGCCATGACAAAGGGAAGGATACTACAAAAGGTAATAGAAGACAATTTGACAATAGAAGAAGTTATTATACTCATGAAGATAGTGATGGCTTGTCAAATAGTGAAGAAGGAGAATCTAATCAAGATCTTATATTACTCATGGCTTTTGAGAAATATAATAATGAGTCTAATGATAAATTTGTGGATGCTTTAGAGGAATTTTTTTTTTTTGAAGAAATTACTCTACTCAAAATTAGCTTGGAAGAAAACAAAGTAGTCATAGATAGATTGAAGCATCAACTCATAGAAAATGAAAAGCATAATGAGAAGTTAGAATGTGAAGTGGTAAGTCTAAGAAAGGAATTTGAGAAAATAAAAAGTCTGAATCTTAGATTTTCTAAAGGATCTGAAACCTTAGATGAAATTATCAAGGTACAACGCTCTCCTCTTATGAAGATAGATCATGGATACATTGGAGAAACATCACAAATAGAAAACTATTCAACCACCACCTTAAGCTATCTAAATGTAACAAAAACCAGTCAGCAAAGCTTCAGTACTCAACAAAAGAATAAAGGCATTCCACATGTAAATCATGTTCACTCTAATCCAAGGATGAACAACAACAGAAGCACCATTCAAAAGGTAAACATCACTAGAAGATTCTATGATCACAAAAATTTCTTCATTGATGGAAAATGTTTCTCACATCATAATTTTGGTCATAAGGTTGCTCAATGTGTTGCATACAAAACCATCATGACTAGAGAAGCAAGGAAACAAAGGAATGAGACAAGAGTCAAGAAGAATACTTATAATAACTTCTCACCTCTTAAAGATGAACTTGAATGTTTATTTTGCAATAACTTTGGACATGAAGAATTTGAATGTAGGAGCAAATTACAGCCAACATCTCAAAAAGAGAAAATATCAACAAATTCGAAGGTATGGAAAAGGAAGGAGTTATAGTTTGAAAGTTGTGGCATAGCAGTTTTTTCATAAGGATAAGAAAATCAATGGTACATTGATAGCAGATGCTCAAAACACATGACATGTGATAAATATAAACTTATTTCATACAATGCTTTAGAGAAAGAAAAGAATGTCACTTTTGGAAATGACTCACCTATTGTAATTAAGGGTAAAGGTTCTGTTTTTCTAAAAGAAAAGGTTAAAGATGGTAATGTTATGTATGTTTATGGATTAAAGAATAACTTGTTGAGTGTTAGCCAAATGTGTGACCAAGGAAATGAGGTGGTATTCCAATTAAACGAATGTGTGGTTCATGAACTTGCCACAGGAAAGACCATAATAAAAGGAACAAGAACCCCAAGAAATATGTATATATTGAAAGCTATCCAAGAACAATGTTACTTAGGAAAGGCGGAGGAAAGATGGTTATGGCACAGAAGTTTGGCACATATAAGATTCTCTCAAATAAGAAAATCATGCAGGCTCAAAGTTGTTCGTGATCTACCCAACATCACCCTACCAAAAAGTACCATATGTAAGTCATGTCAATTTGATGAGAAAACCATATTTCAATTCAATGCCAAAGAAGGATCAGAAAGTAAGCCTCTTGAACTTATTCATACTAATTTGTGTGGACCGGTAAGGAAAAAGTCACCTCGTGGAGAAAAATATTATATCTTATTCATTGATTACTTTTCTAAAATGTGTTGGATCAGTTTATTGAAACACAAAGATGAACCATATGATAAATTTAAAGTCTTCAAATCATTATTTGAAAATGAATTAGATCTAAAAATCAAATATCTCAAATCTAACCGAGGAGGAGAATACATATCAGAAGAATTATTTGATTTCTGTGAACAACATGGCATAAAAAGACAATTTATGTAGCTAGAACTCCTCAACAAAATGGCGTGGTAGAAAGAATGAATAGATCTATTCAACAAATGGCTCTTGCTATGCTTGATGAGTCTAGAATTCTTGACACCTTATGGGGTGAAGCTGCACATATTGCAGTAAATATTCTTAAAAAGGCTCATGTTCGTGTGAATAGTGATAAAACTTCGTATGAACTTTGGTATGGTAAGCCTCCCATTGTAAAGCATTTTAGAGTTTTTGGAAGAAAATGTTTCATAAGAAATAATGATGAAAAACTTAGTAAGTTTGAAGCTAGAGCAGATGAAGGAATACTTTTTGGTTACTCATTTAGAAGAAAATGATACAAATGTTACAATAAGAAACTTCGGAAAATTGGTTAATGCATTGATGTTGTGATTGATGAAGCATGCACAGATCCCAAAATGGTAACATCAGCAAAAGAGGATGATGATGATGATGAATGCTTTCCCTCATAAAATCACAATGATATAGAAGAATAAACTAATGAAGCAACAGAAGAAGAAACATCAAACAAAGAAAAGGCTCCATCCAGGTATGTACAAAAGAATCATCCAAAAACTCAAATTCTTGGAGAAAAGGAATATTGGGTACAAACAAGAAAAACCCTTGTAGGATCTCCTAGTTATATAGCTTTATTATCCACCATTGAACCAAAAAATGTAAATCAAGCTAGTAAATATTAATGTTGGGTTAAGGCCATGGATGAAGAACTTGATCAAATTGAAAAGAATGATACTTGGGAATTGGTTCCAAGGCCTCATGATAAAAATGTTATTAGGACAAAATGGATATTCAAAAATAAGTTGAATGAAAATGGAGAGGTCATTAGGAACAAAGATATACTTGTTTGTAAAGGTTATGCTCAGGTTGGCTTAGTGGGTCCTGACCCAAGTTTAGAGTTATGTTAGCCAAATAGATCCCTACACTACTGGCCCTTTTGGAATCAACCTGTGGAGCGCGGGCTAAAGTCTCACTCGAAGAAGTCTGGGGGGATACTGGAACCAAGTTTCTACACCCAGAGATGAGCGTGATGTCGTTTTATGCCTTAAACCTACCTTCACGCAGATTGATAAGCCGTTAAGGATTATAGATATAAATTCCTTTTAGCAACTTCTAGACCTTCGTGAAGGTCTATGAATATCTTTCACGAACCCTAAATAGGTAAATCCTCCACTTATGTGCCTCTGTAATTACCCTTAATTCTGCTTTTACCCAGATTGGCTTAAGTGTCTTATAACTTTAACATGCAACAAGATATGCTTCACGTAAACAATTATTATTACTTGTGTTCATTTGACAATATAAATAATGTAAAACCGTGCATCAATATAGTATTAATTCATAAACCCATCATTCATCATAGCATATTAGCGCATTCATTCACAACATCAATAAATAGACAAAACACAAGAATTGCTTGAATAATCTCTTTATTAATGCTTCAATTCTTCTTAAAGACTCAAGACTTCCCTGTGCACACAATTGCAGGTGTCCGCACACTTAGCTACAAACTCTACTCTAAGCCTCTGTGCACACAACTCCAAAGCCTCTCTTCTACTCTAAGACTTCTTTGCTCTTACTTCTGATGACCCATTACATCTTCATTGATCTCTACTATCATGCCTTAGACTCTCTAAGACTCTCCTTTTTATACAATCCCATGGTCCGCGGACCATGGTTAGATCTACTAAAGCTGACACAACTTACATAATAGAAGGGTAAAACCCTTTATGAAACTTTACTATCTATGTGCTCCGTGACCACATCTTGCGGAGACTTTACATTCTTTACAACAAAACTTGGGTTTTTTGTCCCAAAACTTGGGCTTTTGCCCAAAAATTGACCCTAGGGGACCTTGTCCCAGCAGGCCCCCAACAAAAACATCATGACTCACCCCCGAGTTACTATGTTGGTGTGGAGATCTTACTACGGATACCTCCCAGCTTGACTTATGCTACTGCTACTTCAGTCGTGCTTTGCGTCACTGCCTATTTGATCTGCTCCACCAACTGCTCTATTGTTGGTCCTACACTATCTTCCTTTAACTTCTATTGTGTTCTCTATAGGTTCGCTAGCTTCTCCTCAATGGTGGAAAAGATAACATAGGCCTCATCTAGCCAAGGCCCCAATCTAGCCTTGAGGACCGCCTCTTTCCTTTGCGTTACATCCACCTGTTCGAGCAACTATTTTGCCTCATGCAGCTTAGCCAATCACTGTGATATAATCATGGTGTGTGTCTTTGCTCTTACTTCATCATACTACTGCTGCAATTCATGGGCTTCCATGTTCAACCTCTACATGTTAGGATCTTCCTAGAGTGCCGTGACTACCTCCATGGACTGATGAAAGAGAGCAGTGCAATCCACCATCATGGCATCTACTCTTGCGACTCCATCCTTAAAACTTGCTTCGTGTTATTCTCTGACCTCTAGAGGAGTTGAAAGCTGTGACTTCAACTTGATCTCTGTTATTTGCAGGTTCAGTTTAAACTGAACCTTGGCCACTTCTATTTTTTCTTCGCACACACCAACATCCAACTTCCTGATCTTGGCATCCACCAACGCTTCCTCCAGGATATGTAGTTCAGGAAATGTTATTCATGCCTTAACAACCATGGTAGAAATTTTCTCGTTCTGTGCCTGAACTTTCTTCTATGCTTCCAGCGCGGCTATTTTCTCTACGAACATTTGTTCGTTCTTAACCTTATAGTCGTTGATCATGCTCAGGGCGTGCTGCTCTTGGGCCTTAAGCAGTGTGTGAAGGAACTCATTGGGAAGCACAGCCAAGTTGAGGTCCACATTCTTCAAGGTGCTAACCATAGCCTAGTCAGTGGTTGCCTCCACGTTCAAAGCTCCATCAGGCAGCATGACTTCTCGAAGATCCATTTAGCAAACCAGCTCTACTACTTGAGTGGTCCCTGGTGCAAAACTGGTTGACTCAACACTACTCTATCCTGCAGTCGCCTAGAGTCTAGTCGTTTGGATTTGCAGCTCACGTAGACCCATCTGTATGGTGCCTAGTGCCTACTTCTGTTGCTGCTCAAACTGCTACAGTAGTTCTACAATTGTGTCCCACAACTTATCACCAATATCATCCAATTCACCCTCTGTCAAGGTAATTGGATTTAATGATGACTTGGTGGCCTATGTCTTTTTGCGTGGTCCTTCCTTTTCCTACTCCCTATAACGCTTCACTCAGAAGGGAGTACTTTCCTACTGATCCCCACCACCCTGATCTGGTTGCTCTTCTTCCTCCATTTGGGGCAAAGGATACTTCTGACTTCTATCGAAGCCACACTCCTCCTTCTTTTACTATTCTTTTGCAGCGTTCTCCACTTTTGCTCAGGCCTTCTCCTCGGTCTCCTTCTTTCGCTTCTCAGCAAACTGTTGAACCTTTAGTTTGGCTGCTTCCTTTTTTTGTTTCTCCGTGGACTTGCTAGTCCCAATGGCCTCATCAGATGCAACATGCCAGTCTACTAGCCAATGCTTAATGACTTCTGAAATCATGTCAAACCATTTCTAGTCAGGGTCCTTGCACGCCTGAATGTAAATATGGTGGAAGTCTACCTTGAACCCTGCATACCCCAACAATTGCTTGAACACGGTTGGTGACAACCACGGCTTCTAGTTGATGGCCATGTGAATACTCACCTCCATCAGGACCCAGAAGAATTTGCTTTCCATTACCTATGCATCATCTTTCATGGCCCAAAGAGACACGAACTTTGCTGCTTCTGGTAAATCCTTCTCCACAGGAGGAAAATGGCTATCCTCTGGCAAGTCCCGCATGACCAGCACTATTGAGAGCAACAACCATGAATAGTGAAAAGTCTTACTATCATTCTGTGCCTCTCTGTAGTTTACGAGGAATGCACTACACAGGTAGTGCGCCTAGTTGAACTGTATGCCCTTCGCACACTGAGTTGCTAAAGAAACTACTAGTGTCGACACCTCATCCACACGACACTTCCTCATCACTTTTCTAGCAAAAATTTGCATGGAAATATTGACCATGGGGTTTGTAATGCTGATAATTTAATACCCGCATGGATTTTTGACAAGCTTAAACTTGTCCTTCATCTTCTCGGCGAGGTTGTGCTCACTCATCTTTCCACCAAATGCCTTGGCCGAATTCAGTCAAGAATGTGGTAATAATGTGATCCTATGGATCGACATATCTGTGATAGTGATCGACTCATTCAACCATATGCACCCGTCATGGACCAGACACAATAGTTGCTTAATGATAATTAGGTTTATGTTTGACTGATGATAGTGCGACACCCATAACAAGTTCAGTAACCCTAGCTTGTTGACTCTGCGAATCCATTTCACCAGCTCTAGCGCAGTGACACCAGATTCTTTGTAGAAAATCCTCTACATGAAGGTGTTGGTAGCAAGGTTGGGGAACTACTCATGGTCTACCAAATCCTAGTCTTCAAGCTTCAAATGTGGGACCCACGCCAAGCGCGGATCTTCAAGAGTAATATTCTTCAACAATAGGGGAGTGTTGAGGGAGAAATGTATGGCATCTAGGTTCTTTGGGACCTTCACCTTGCCCTTTCACTGAGGGATATACTCCGGTAGCTTTGAAATAGGGTCTACTCCTTCAATATCTATGTCTTCTATGCCCTCCTCCACTTCTAGATCTACCACCTTGCCTTTCTCCTTCACACTCAGCTTTTCTTTTCGTTGTGCCTGGGTAGCTACATGTTTCCTTAGTGACTCACACACCAACATTGGCTTATTTTTCTTATCCTTCTTTGACTTGGGGACCTCTCTCGTTGGCATAGGCTTCGGTTTAGGCGACCTCGGTGCCATAGGCATTGTTTTTGGTACCTCCATACTCACAACCTCAGGGTCAGCTCCCTCAGAGGCAATAGTCTCTCCAATGCTTATAGTTTCTGTGGGACCTAGTCCAAGCATGATGTCAGGGATAATCTTTCTATCTAACTCAGAATACTAGGCGAACACATGTCTTGCGAGAAAATCTTCAAAGAACTCACGGTTCATGCACAACAAACAACACAACTCAGAAATTCTTAGAATGAAAAGTGTTTCTTGTTGGATGACCACTTGTGATTTATAGGGGAATTTGAATTCAAATTCAATTGTTCCACCAAAAATTCATCCATAAATGCGAGATTGCTAGAAAATTCCCCAATATTTTACTCTTAAATTCAGCCTTAATTTCCTTAAATTTCGGCTACCTGCTCCTCTTAATGGTCTTCTGGCAATCAAATCATGACCGGTGACGATAACAGTCACTTTCTGGCTAAACTGCATGGTCTCCCCTCCTATAGCACAACTCCCTTCGTGCTTCCTTTGGTACTATGACATCATCATGTTTCGCGCAGACCTCTGATCGCACAGCTCTATAACCAGGATTGTGTAGTTTATAGTCCTGCACCTCCTTGCAACTGCTTGGAGTGCTAATATTGTGCTACCATCATGTAGTCATCAGGTTGGATCCTTGGTGTATGGCTTCAATATGTTGCCATTTACCTTTCCCAGAAATGGATCTCCATTTAGTTTCACAAGCTAAACTGCTCCACCATCGGTAATCTCTTTGATCACATATGGCCCCAGCCAATGCATTTGAAATTTTCCTGGAAATTTATCAAACTTGCTATCATATAATAAAACTAAATAATTTACCTGGAAGGTGCATTGTTTGATGTGTTGATCGTGTCATGCATTTTCACATTCCTTTTGAACCTGTTGATGGAATCCAACCAAAAACCCATCTTCCTCGAGCTCTATCAGCTACGTGAGCCTCTCTTTTAAGGCTCTGCAGTCTACCATCCCTATAAATGTCGCTATGCATAGACTAGGCACGATATACTCCATAGGCATCACAGTCTCTACGCCATAGACCAACCTAAACGATGTCTAACCAGTAAGCTTCTTACAGGTAGTTCTATAAGCCCATAACACAACGGGTATGCGCATGTCCCAATAATTCCTTTGCACATTGCAAACCTTTGTCAATGCACTCTCCAATATCATATTAAACGCTTCAACCATCCCATTGGCTTAAGGATGATATGGCATACTCTTCTGGTGATAAACTTGGAATTCTTCTGTCAGCGCGATAATCCTTTCATTAAGAAAGTGCGTACCACGTTCACTCATCAAAATATTTGGGCAACCAAACCTAGTCAACACATATTCAAATAAGAACTTCACTATTGTTTCCCCTCTACAGTCCTTCACGGGTTGTGCCTTCGCCCATCTGGTCAAATATTCAGTTGCGGTGATGATATACCGTGCACCCATCTTCTTTCCTAGAGGCTGAATCAGTCCTACAAAATCAATTGCCCATTTCTCAAATGGTTGCAATGATACCTATAGATTCAAAGGTATCTCATCCCTCCACAATGGCTTGTTGGTTCTCTGACATGCATCACACTCCTTACAATCTGCTTTGGAATCCTTATGCAATGTTGGCCACCACAGTCGAGCGCCTAAAATCTTCTGCGTTGTTGCTTTCCCTGCATAATGGCCTCTTGCAGCCCCTCCATGGGCTTCAGCTAGGATACTGCTTCGTTCAAAATCAGTCACATAATGTCATAGTATCTTGTCCGATCCCATCTTATACAAGTGACCTATAATAACAGAAAAACCTGTTGGAAATAATACTGAGAGGGGGGGGCGTGAATTAGTATTATCAAACTCTTATCAATTTATACAAATCTTTTCAGATCTGACAATTGAAACTTGCATATACCTTCCAAACTTATAATTTAATTTATTCTTCAGATATTTGTCATTAATCTATATGTGAGAACCATAGAATAATGAGCAGGAACACAAAATAGACAGTCACACCAAGGAACACAAGATGTAAGGTGGAAACCTAATGTGGGTGAAAACCACCTGCTGCAATATGTCTCTATCTTCTTTCAATTAGAAACTTCTCCTTACAATGATTTTGTACTGGTGTAGTCTTTTACCAGTATGCAGGCTACAACCTGCAAAGAGCTACAACCCTCTCTCGATTTCATCTTCTTCTAGAAGGGAGCTACAACCCCCTTAGCTCTTGTACTAGCTGAAATACTAATACGTAGGTGCTGACCTACAGAAGGCTACTACCTTCTCTTTCCTTCCAGGGACCACGTTTCATCAATTTTCAAACTGGATCCAAAACATCATGTACATGTGCATCACCCAATCTCCTTTAAACAAATAACTTCTCAGAATGCAGTAACCAGAAAATAACACTAGTAACTAGACACCAATTTAAACCCAGATCTCTGCAGAAATAGATAAAAGATAGCTAAAATATATTTCAAGAAAGGTCCGCAACTTCACCGAAGGAAACCTGCGGATATCTGCACTTCTGCCGTGACGAGTCTGCGCAACTCCACACCTGCTTCTTCTCTGGTTCTGCGCACCTCCACACTGCGTCGTTGTCGCTCTCTTCAGTAGATCTGACTTATAATGCTCCGGTTTCTCCTTGATTCAGATTCACCTATGCCTCACCAACCGATTATCAGAAATTCAGATCTTGCTCTTCTTAAGATTTTCAACACTTGTGATTAGCCAAACGATCTCCTTTCCTTTTTATAGGCTAGGCCTCACTCAAAACCATGGACCAAAACCATTGAGAAATAATACCACAGACCCAATACTTGGGTTCAATTATTTTGGATGCAATACCATGAACCAAAACCATAGGATCAAAAAATTTCTGACTAATACCATGAACCAACCATAATATTTCCCATGTGTGTGCGCTTTTCTCTGCATGAAAGTGCGTGAACTTTTCTCTGCATGAAAGTGCGTGAACTTTTCTCTGTATGAAAGGAACGTTTCTCTGCATGAAAGTGTGTGAACTTTTCTCTACATGAAAGTGCATGAACTTTTCTCTGCACGAAAAGAATGTTTCTTTGCATGAAAGTGGGTGAACTTTTCTCTGCATGAAAGGAACTTTTCTCTGCATGAAAGTGCGTGAACTTTGCTGCACTATAATTTATCATCGAAGATGAGTGGGTTGCCATCAAGTACAACATATGTATCAGAATGCCAACAATCTCCCCCTTTGGACTTGATGGCAACAACAATTAATCACTCTCCCCCTTTGACATCAAGGGCAAAGGGGCGGACTACCATACTCCCCCTGAGTACCTACGGAAAACTCTGAACGAGCTCCCCCTTTGTATATGCTCTGTACTGAAATGTTGTCTGCAAAAAGATGTTCTACAAGAAAGAACATGACTCCATACATTATAAGTAACCTTCCTATCATCAAGACTCATACATACATCCATCTCCCATCCAAGACAAAACTCATTCATCCCAGGCATAGTGGGGAAACCAAAATAGGTTGTTACATGACCTTGATATGAAAATAAGTACATGACATAGAGACAAGAACAACTATCAGCAGAATCAACCTTCAAACCAGCACACATTGATCTACTCCACCAGAAAACTCTTGAGAAATCAAACCAAGGACTTTTAAGTAATTCGAACAATGTGTCATTAGAAGAATATATGCTCCCCCTGAACCTGTGCCAGATGATCTCTGATAGACCCATTCGACCCACATAGACCGGCAAATGTACGTGTATCCACCTGTGTACAACAAACAAGATTCAACATCAGGATGATGCATCAACAACCCCCAGCTTCTGTTTGAGGTATTCAAATGTCTCCCTCGGCAATGGTTTGGTGAGTATATCAGCAACTTGTTCCTTGGAGGAAACATACTCCAATTTGACCTTTTGTTCCAGCACTTGTTCCCGGAGAAAATGATACTTGATTGGTATGTGCTTGGTCTTTGAATGCATGAATGGGTTCTTTGAAATGCTAATTGCACTTGTATTATCACATAAGAAGGAGATAGGTGGAGTACAAGTGATTTGAAAATCCTGCAAAGTTTACATCATCCAAAGAAGTTGTGTGAAACAAGATGCAACAACCACATATTCTTCTTCAGCTGTATATGAAGCAATCGAACTCTATTTCTTGTTGAACCAAGATACTAATCTGGAACCCATAAAGAATGCACCACCACTAGTGCTTTTTCTATCATCCACGCTTCCAGCCCAATCTGCATCTGTATAAGCATGAAGAGTGAGATCTATATCTCTAGGATACCA
>APFE031676765.1:0-12844 GCA_000404065.3 Pinus taeda | reverse complement strand
TCTCCTAAAGTCTTCCATTCCTCACGTAGCTTCATTCCTTGGCCTTTCATCGACATCACTTCAACATACTCCCTACACCTGTTTCCCATCTCATCCTTCCACTTCTGAGCCATCACCAGCCTGATCCCTACCTCACATATCTCTTCTTATCATTCCATCACTCCTCCATCACTTCAATCCTTCACGGTAGATCATCCGGTAGCAGTTTAGAGACATCCTGTAGAAACCTCTGAGTATCCTGTAGGATCCCCTGCAGACATCCTGTAGGAGGTCATTCACTCGGTTACCGAGCTTCTGAACATGGAAAACCTCTATCGATGGATGCTAAGGGTCCATAGGAACTTCACCTAGCCTCCCCAACCTGTCCCACGCTTTCCTTCCTTCTCCATCCCATCTGCACAACCAAATCCTAATAAGCACAA
Organism: Pinus taeda; assembly: GCA_000404065.3. Lineage (NCBI taxonomy): Eukaryota > Viridiplantae > Streptophyta > Pinopsida > Pinales > Pinaceae > Pinus > Pinus taeda. The sequence continues at coordinate 12,422 of APFE031676765.1, read as the reverse complement.
AATCACAATCATTCCACCTACTTAATGAAAAGTACAAAACATGTCTTTTTATAATGCAAGTAGTTAGATCCATGCATTTCCACTTATTGAGGGTTGCGCATTGTAGGAGTTTTATACATCTTCATTGCATTTAGAGGTTAGACTAGTTAAATTAGGGTTTCCTAGGTTTACATGCTTGATTACTTTCAGTTCATTTTTTGTCAAGTAGACTAGTCTTCTTTGAGCTAGCTTTCGTCCATCATTTATAAAGCTTCTTCTGTGAGCCATAGAAGTTGGCTTGAGCCCTAGCGGACTTGTGGCAGCTGATCAAGTGACAGCTGCGACAAGAGCTAGTACTTGTGCATATAGCAGCGTCGCTTCCAAGTTTGTATGAACTACCGGGTTGATAAAATGAGAGACAGGAAGGCCCAGGAGTTGTAGCATTATTGCTACAATACTGGAGCTCACCAATGAGCCATGTACATTCGAAGAAGCGGTGAAGCACCAAGTTTGAAAGGATGCGATGAACAAGGAATATGAGTCGATCACGAAGAATGATGTCTGGGATGTGGTTTCTAGACCCAAGGACAAGTTAGTGGTCACTTAAATGGATTTACAAAATCAAACATGGAGCTGATGGGAGCGTTGAAAAGTTCAAGGCCAAGTTCATGGTTCGAGGATTCTCTCAAAAGGAAGGAGTTGACTATAATGGGATATTTGCACTGGTTTCCTGCTATACCACCATATGTTCGATCATAGCCCTTGCTGCTTCGTAAGGATGGAGCCTAAACCAAATGGATGTCAAAACTTCTTCCTTGCATGGCTCGCTTAAGGAGGAAGTCTATGTAGAACAACCCGAGGGGTTTGAAGTTCAAGATCGTAAGACACATGTATGTAGGTTGAAGAAAGACCTCTATGGGTTGAAGCAAGCCCCCAAGGCTTGGTATGAGAGGACAGATAGCTATCTTATGAAGTTGGGATTTGCAAGGAGTGAAGCTAACCTAAACCTATACTTCAAGGTTAAAAATGATAGGCCTCTCATTCTGGTTCTTTATGTGTACGATCTCTTTTTGACATGTGATGACCCTCTCATTCATCAATGCAAGAGGGAGTTGAGTTTCAAATTCGAGGTGAAGGACCTATCACTGATGCACTATTTCCTAGGGTTGGAGGTTTGGAAAAATCCAGGTGAGATTTTTCTTTCTTAAGGAAAATACATTGTGAAGCTACTTGAGAGATGTGGGATGGTGGATTGCAAGTATGTGTCTACTCCAATGGAACTCAACTTCAAGAAGTCATGTGGAAATGTTGTTGGACCAGATTAGTGAACCCTTTCTAGTATTGTCAACTTGTGGTGGCCCTGATGTTATTGGTAAACTCTCGTCTTGGCATATGCTTCGTTGTGAACACGTTGAGTCAATTTATGGTCCAACCTCATCATATTAATTGGATAACTGCTGCTAAGAATCTCTTGATATATCTTCGGGGCATAATCCACTATGGACTGAGATAGACTGCCTGAAATTTGAGGCTACATAGATATACATATGCTGACTAGGTTGGTAGTGTGGTAGATCGTAAGAGTATGTCTAGATATTGCTTTTCTTTGGGGTCTGCTTCAATATCTTGGATGAGAAGGAAGCAGAAATCAGGTTCTTTAAGCACCGTCGAGGTCGAATACATTGTTGCGAGTATGACCTATTGTGAATTTGTTTGGTTGAGGACACACTTCAGTGAGCTATTTGAGCACATGTTGTATACCAGCATGATATTCTATAACAACCACAATGGGATTCGCTTTTCAAAGAACCTTGTATTCCACGACCACTCCAAGCGCATTGATATCAGGTACCACTTTATCCGGGATATGGTACAATGGGGAGCAGACAAATGAGCAGGTCATAGACATTCTCATGAAACCCTTAGGGAAGGCCAAATTTTTATCCTTCCATGAGAGAATTGGAGTCGTGGAAAGACCCTCCTATGAGGGTCCCACATGAGTTGGACACTAAACTCTGGGAGCTCCTAGGTGCTTGGGGTACTTCTTGGAGCTATGAGCGACCATAGGGTGAGTGGTTCACCTTCCCCTAGTGGTGCGCTATGTACAGGGTGAGTGGTTCAATTTCCCCTATGATACCCCATGATGGTTGACATGTGTGTAGGGTGAGTGGTTCATCTTCCCCTATGATTATGGACACATGTATGTAGGGTGAGTGGTTCACCTTCCCCTACGATTGACATATGCATAGGATGAGTGGTTCACCTTCTCCTATGGCAGATGAGCAGGATGAGTGGTTCACCTTCTCCTGCCGATGCCTCAACATACATCCTACCCATGAAGTCCAAGACTCATGGGAAGTACCTCTCATCTAGCAAATGAGTTGGGAAAAGTGGTTAGGAACCATAGCACTATTGATGGACGCATCGTGTACTGTCGTACTCCCTATGACAAGGATGCATGGTGTTCAACAACTTGATATGGGATCAAAGACTGACTTTTGTCAGTGGAGAGTGGTAAGGTCTTGCGACTCACTCTCGATCACTTCTTCTTCATTTTTACTTCATGGTTCAGCAGAGCAGAGCATAGCAGCGATGACAAAGATGGTACATGATGACAGATGGATTGGCAGGGGGAATTATCCTTACTTGAGAGGGAGTGTTAAAATTGAACTACGGCTAAATTCCACTTTTGGACAACTCATATGATGGAGATAATTATTGCATTGGATTCCTCTTTTCGAGCGGTCCAATTTTGATATAAAGATCATCTCATTCGGACAAGCAGAAGTGAAATTTTGAATTTATTCTCTCACATGCACAAATTGTTAAGGTCAACCTCAACTTAATGTAGGCTCAAGAAGCCCAATAGATGTGTCCTTTCACCCTCAACGAATTGTATAAATAGGAGTGACCTCTCACCTCATTTGGACATTACTTACTCAACAATTCTTCTCTCTCCTAATCAAATTGGTTTGTACAGCTTGGGAATCATCTCTCTCTCTCACACGTGTGGATGAAGGACGAATTTCTAGGATAGATTGCAGGGCGAAAATTCTAGAGTTCCAGAACAAGTTTGACCAACATTAACCGAGGCCTTATTGACTAAGTTTGAATGTGTTTTTGAGAGCAGAAGTTCAATCTCCTTAGGCCATATTTTTGGGCACATAAACCAAGATTTTATCTCCTTTGACCAAGTTTGACCAAGTTGTTTTGGGCTACATTAGACCTCTTGTTCAGTTTGAGTTTGACCAAGGAAGACCGAGCTACATTGGAGAAGGGTTGCTGTTGTTTTGACTAGCGTTGACTCTCTGGTTAGGGCTGAAGTTTGACTACAGTTAACTGCAGAATTTGACAGGGCGAATTTGATAGTGTATTGGGCAAGTGAATTTTATTTTTGTACTCTCTCTCTCTCTCTGTTGAACTATTGAATAATAATAAGAAGAGTTGATCAAAGGGTTTTCCCCACATTGGGGTTTTTCCCTGGCATCCGCCAAATCCGGTGTCCTCTTGTCTTGGCTTGTCTTTTGCATATGTTTTATGTTCTATCTGTATTTAGTGTCAATGTGATTAATGGTTAATGTGATTTCTACTGGAAATTATTGGAAATTGCCATTGGGTTGATAAAGGAACATTGAAGCAAATTGTGCTAAGCATAGAACATACCATTGTTATCTAAAATTAACACTTCTCTTGCATTTCTTAGGGAAAACAACTCTACCATATTGACATATATTTCTTTTGAAGTTTCAAGTTTATATACATAGGGAATGGGGGGATCCTTGATGGATTCAATGAGAATCCTTTGAGACCTCACTTCCCTTTCATATATCTTGAAAGTCCTTGAGCATCTTCTTTTGGAGGTTTGGTGATTGAGCCCTTAACATGTTCTATGATCTCATATTCTATGAGATTCAAATCTTTCTTTTTGTTCCATGCAAGAAAATTTGAATCCCCAACCAACTTGTTGCGTTCCTTGCAAAAATACATTTTGAAAGATTTTAATGTAGACATAAATATACTTACTTGTGAAGACGCTTCTTCAACTTGCTACCTTCGTGAATTTGATGATGATATAGATAACAAAAAACTTATCCTTGACGAAGATAGTTTTCTTCAAGAGTGATCCTTGGCTCCAAAGAGAGGGATATCATCTTAGAACTTTTGATGATGATGTCAATGTCCTTGATCTTGCTTCTCTTGGATGAGTAGACTTCAAGTAGATCTTTTCAACTTGAGTAGAGGTAGGGTCTTTTTGGTCCTTTTCTTTGATGATGACTTGAGCGAGGATCCCAAGACTTCTTCTAGTGTAGACTTCTTCTTTGATCTAGGGTTTTGACACTTCCTTATAGATCTTGACTTCAAAATGATTTTAGGATGAGATGATCTTTTGGATCTACTTTGATTCCCTTCTAGAGTTTCAGTCCTTAAATGTTTGAGCGTCTCTTGATGAACCGCCCTTCCTTAATTTGTTACCTTAGCTTTGATACCATGTTGAGAAATTTGGGGCATTGGGATTAGGTGATTTCTCTTTGATGATAACTTCTTGTGAATACTTTTAACTTCTTTAGATTAGGTTCTTCTTTGAATTATATTAGTATAGCGTTATTCTTCATCAAACAACTACCAAACCATAAACAATAATTAGACAAGAGACACAAGATGTAGGCAATTAGCCAAGGCCAAAACCTCTCCAACCTGAGAGGAAAACCCAAACAAATTGTTCTTATTATAGAAACATTAAGTGAAGAATACCAATACCAATACCCTTGACTTATCAACCACTCCAAGACCATGTCACAAGGCTTCTATGATCAACTTATTCTTTCTTGAGTCAACACTAGTCAAACTTCTTGCTTTCCTTTAAATGTTGGCTACCCTTCATATTTTGGCCTCTTGAATCAGCCCTGCGACTCTCAACCTCATTAGAAACCCTAGTTGCAACACATGTGAGTGTATCTCCACCAATTTGTGTACCTTGATTACCTTCGCTTGGATAGTAAGACTTCCTTCTGCAATTTGGCTTGATAGATACCTTGTCTTCTTCCTTGATTTGACCTCTAGGACGACTGTGCTAGCCTCCGCTTCTTCTACAACAAATGGCACCAATTCTCCTAGCACGCGTGAAGTATATTGGCCCAAAAAAATATCATAACTAAGTCGGTTATGATCCTCCCTTCTTCGCTTGATGATGAGCTTCTTCTTTGGTGTTTCTCGCAGTTCCTTCTCTGTATTGGATTCTTGATCGAATTGGTCTTCAAGTGATGTCGAGTTCTTCTATATATCATGGTCTATCCATGCATAATAGGACAACTTGCACTTGTGACTAGGCCGACATATCTTTTTAGAATAATATTTAGCTCTTTTGGAAGGCCAACTTGAACACATGCTTGTGACAAGGTCTTGGAGGGCTAATGACTCAAACAATTTCTCTTTTTACAATATGTAACATGCCTTCAACACATGACATTGACTTACTATACTTTATGACTTAATGAAAAAATATAATAGCTCACAATCGGAGCTGTTGGAGAGGTAAATCCCCTCTACAGATAGAGGCGATCCCTACTAGCCCAGAACGGGTCTAGCAACAATCAATCAATGCTACTACGCAAGCTCCTAATTGCAATTAAAAGGTAGGAAATGAACACCTACTTGGATTCCAGTGCTAGTGTTTGATGAAGAGATGCCGCTCTCGCTCCTTTGCTCTGGCCTGTCACGATCCTCCACTATCCTCGTGGATGGACACCTGCACACGCAAAGAGAAAAACAAACACAAGAGTGAAATCTAATAAAAGCAATTATACATCAGTCAGAAAGGATGTAATTCACATTAACCATTACAAAGACAAATGGGAATGGAACCACAACAGTAGTCATCTATTATTAATCAATAACAGAGAAAGGTACAACCAATGTTCTGACGTTGAGTCCTTCTCAAGAGGGTCCAGCCAACAAGTCTCATAAGCATTCACCCTTGGACGTAGATCTCTCAAGACAAACAACTCTCTCTCTCACACAAGACAACAAGACTTCACAACCTTCCTTAAGCTCTCTAGCAATCCACACTTATCACACCAACTGCCCACTAGCAGCAGCACTAAAACACTATGAATTCCACTCTGTCAAAAACTAGCTGCTCATGGTAATGGTAGAGACTTATATAGGAGAAGGAGTCTCCATGAATGGTGGAAGGATAAGCTTATCTCCAAGAAAGGTGGCTCATATGACGAATAGACATGCCATAGAAGGGAGGGCGACATTCACAAGGCCAACAACCAGGTCTGGAGTCATCTGGAAGGCTGGCTATTAGAACGAACTCGCCCAAACAGGATCAGCGTGGGTGTATAACTGGACTGAAGCACTGACGTCGCATCTTAATAACGGAGGAGGCTATGTCAGCGCGACTTAATACAAACATAGGATGCGCTGGCTCATGAAATTCGACCAGCGCGGAAAACCCGTGTGCTTCCGCGCTGGCAGCACATTAGTTGCACTATCAGCCGCCAATCAACGCGGTTATTTTAATAACAGTCGCGATGATGAAATAAACTTTGGCAAAGAGGGTCATTTTTCCAGTTCAGAGAGCATGAGCATGATGGATTTGATTTCATGACACAGTAGGGAGATTGACAGGGACATAGTGACAAATTACTGTGTAACAGATGCCCCCTAAAGCATGAAGCTCGAGAGAGTGGGAGGGGTGAAATGCTTTACAAAACTACTGAATCGGAACACCACCAAGAAGAACCTGCACGTATGTACAACTGATATCTTGATTATATGTAGTCTAGGCATGGGCGCAGCCATCCAAAAGACATACGAAGAAGGTCTGTGGTATGGACGCAGCCACCCAGCTGAAGAGACCATGATGATAAGAAGGTATGGTCGCAACCATCCTAAAAGACTCAGGTATGGGCGCAGCCATCCATCAACGAGTCATGTAATAACAATCCACAAAATCGCAGCCTGGTTCGCAAAAGAATAGAACCAGGGTCTTGCGCTCCATCCCAACCCGAACTAAGTACGAGTCCAAGCATGTGAATACATGAGCTGAAGTCGAACATGCGTGAACATCGTCTGATTACCAGCCAATAATGAAAGCTGTTAACATACGCGAGAGGTACCCCCAATAATGACAATGGTCCTCAAGGTACTCCTAGGTACAATCCGCGGCGTGCGAATCAATGAGCTGGTGTTGAACACCCGCAGAATCATTCGATCGGAGGCCAATGATGAAAATCTCGCGTCGAACATGAAGAACCTGCCAGTGAGGCATGCAGGCTCTAAGGCACCTGAAAGGGGGTCTCTAAGTCACCTTCCCGGATAATGAGTTGAGGTCGACAGGAGGTAACCTTGATCGAAGGTGGGCCATAATGTTTCCCACATCATCGACACGAGACAGAGGAAGATTATTTTGGTGAATCAGAAGTATGTGAAGCGTCAGGGATAGATTGTAACTCTGCAGAGGTCAACTTCTCTTGAACATATCGGCGGCACGACAGTGGACTTGGTAGTATTTGACATCAAATGAGCAGAGGTCATGGTGATAAAGCAATGAGCAGATGAGAGGTCAAATAGGATAACCCAAACCCACGGAGGCCAGTGAAAAACAAGATGAGATGATCCCACCCAGACACGAAAGCAGAGGAGTGCCATGTTCAAGAGCGACATACTGCCGACACGACAATGATTACAATTCCATTTTCCCCACCATTGCTGGCAGGTACCCCGATTATTTTTGGATGACAAGCTTGACGGGGATAGCATATGCTTGGAAAGCGTCATTATGACGGTGTCCGATGTCATTAAGTTTTAACGAGTCTGACAAAGGAAGAACTCGGTGTCTTTTCCTGTTTAGAGAGTCTGAAAAGACAGCGGAAAAGAAAACTCCAGGGGGGTCCTTTTTCGTAAAGTTGTGTCTCTCGAGCCCGAAAAAGTACAAAACAATACTCGAAAGAATCGCCCGACCAGAATGATCGAGGAGTACTTTTCGTAAATAGTGACTTAGACCTGAAAAAGTAAAAAAACGGTCAGAAGCACGTCGTTTTAGAGCCAATAATGAGTGCGAAACGACAAACACTCGACGATCTTTGTTGATTTAAACGGTCGAAAAAGAGCTTTAAAAGCGACCGCCTCTCGTTCCTTTTGACGAGCTGAAAGGGAGCTTGGCCATCTTTTCTTGCTTTATGTCATAAAAGAGCTTAAAGACGACGTTTTTTGGGACCAAGTGTATATAAAACCATTGTGACCCCGCCGGTTTCGAGAACCTGCACAAGAAAACCACCTGCGTAAACCTGTTCGACATCTTAAAAAACATAGTAAAATATGCATAAAGGCATAATATAGTGACATTAGCACTAAATCCATGGTAAAAGCATGACAAAAACCCACATTTATAGTCAATTAAGAATTTTTTACCATAAATAGGGGGGTAAAAGACATTTTTTACCATTGTTACCATTTTGAGCCTTGGAGAACGTTGTGGAGCTGTGAAGTTGACATAGCGAATTTCACCCTGTGCGGACACCATTCATCCGGCAGCTTGTTCCAGGTAAGTTCCTCTCGCCCTGTGCTTCATTTTGAGTCCTTTTTTGAGCATTTCCATGGTGGGATTTGGCCATTTGGCCGAATTTTTTGAGCGTTGGTGCGCTCTCGGTCAGCGCGGATTCGCTCGTCGGGTCCGCGCTGATCGATTAATATTTACACACACCACCTCCCGAGTCAGCGCGGAAAACACGTGTGCTTCCGCGCTGACCCAAGGAAAAAACAAAGAAGCGCCATGATCAGCGCGACTGTTTTAAAAACAGCCGCGCTGACGCCGTGAAATTTCATTTTTAAGTTTTTGAACGTACAAACTTCAATGGTCAGCATCCTAATATTTTTGGATGGTCATGCAGGACACAATGGCGTTTGTGTGGCAAGAGAGGGCTCATGATAATGAAGATATAGTTGCTTATGCCAATGCGGAGTGCCGAAATGCAATGCGGGCATGCGGTTTCCTCAAGTTTTTCCTCACTCCACGCCTGAGAGCACAACCTGATCTTCTTGAGTTCTTGATCAGAGCTTGGAACCCAATTGACGAAAAATTCACAATCCGAGGCCGTGATATTGAGTTTGATTACACGGATATTTACTTTTTGACTGGGTTGTCACGCCGGGGTACGATGCCCATTCTAGAGGGGAAATGGCCCAGCGGTGAGACTCTTGGCTAGCTCATGGCTTGAGTGTGTCCACGGGCGAATAAATCACGAAGTGGAAAGGTGAGCATTCCAACGGTGGATGACATGGTCCTTCGCACCATACTCTTCATGGTGACCCAGGCAGCGGGGAGTTTGGCCAATCACGAGGCCTCAAAGACCCATCTACTATTAGCTCTCGAGTGTCTACAGCCCACTGTATTCAACTGGGCAGCAGCGGTAACGATCAGCATGAAGAGGCAACTGAGCAACTGTCGACGCGGAGAGTCGAAACAGTTCGGTTATGGGTCGCTCTTACTTCCGCTCATGCTGGAGCGGGTGCCGGCCTTACAGTTGCAGGATATGGTTGTGGATCCGCCCGGAGGTCCACGGGAGACGAGGGCTAGTCGATGGGCCTGAGTCATGCTGCGTGGAGGTGGCGGCCGCCTAGTGGCATGGGGTGTTTATTTTCGAGAGTGGCTGGATCGTCAGGTCATTTTCGTCGAGGACTGGCCATATGCCGGTATGGATTTTCGTAGTGATCCCGACATGCCACTGCCTGCGGGAGAGCATTGGGATGATGGAGGTAAAACACTTGATCTCTTTTTAATTTTTTATCTTTTGTAATGTTTTTAAAATTTTTCATGTACATGTCCTGATAAATGCTATGATATGCAGATGTGGGACCCACGAGACCCCTTGGTCTAGCTCCGGAGGCACAGAGAGAGGGGCAAGGCACTGGGGTTCTGGCCCTGGCTCCTCCAGGAGGCAATACGATGGAGACTGTGGCGCACAAACTCGAGGGCTTACTGGCGAGAGTGCCAGATTACCAGGGGATCGAGGAGGTCCCCATAGCTTCTCAGATTCACACAGTGGGGGTGTAACCTAGGATGCACCGCCTTTTGAGGCGGGTAGCACGGGCAGTGGCATGCTACAGAGAGCATAACCTACCATAGTAGATGCCTATGATTCATTTCTCACTGATGTTTTTGAGAGACATACGTCTCAGATGTACTGAGGACGTCGACTTTACTTTTAGACATATACACTTATTTTTGAGCGCCTTAGTGCGCCACACGATATATATATATATACCGATTTTGGATGGATCTTTTACATATGATGATGTTTTTATATGCTATGCAAATGTCCAACACAACTGTGATCTGATGTATCAGTTGCACAACATACGATCCATGTATTTTTATATTTTGGGCAAGCTTAAAAGCACACACACATGCAAACTATGCTTGGGAAAGAATTTATTTACATATGCTTATTCCTAGATGGATCTTTTCTTCACGTGATGATGTGTTTTATATGTTATGTGACTGTTCGACACACATGTAATCTGATGTATCTACTGCATAACAAACGACCCATTGTAGAATGTATTTACACACACGCAATATATTTTATTTTTACGAAAGCTTGAAAACACACATGAGAATCACGTATGCAAACTATGCTTTTGAAAATGGATTTTATTTGATGCGAGCTTACAGGCATATACATATATGCAAACTATGCTTGATGGGAAATTTTATTTTTATGCAAGCTTAAAAGCACATGGTACATATGCAAATTATGCTTGATGGGAAAGGAAACGGGCATGCCCCCCAGCATCGTGTCTCAATTCGAGGTACATGCCCCCCAAGCTTCAGTCCATTGAAAATGGGTTGAAGGTTGACATAATGGTTATTGCGCTCGAAATGCACGAGCTCGTGTTTCATTGTTTTAACGAGGTTGACATAGGTAAAGAACTATCCTCGGATACAAGCCGTTTCATTATTTTAACGAGGTTGATACATTAGCAAAACTATCCTCGAGACTCCTTGTTTCATTTTTTAGGGAGCTTGACATAGGAAAGTGAACTATGCTCCGACCAGACCTAATTTCATTTTTTAGGGAGCTTGACATAGGAAAATGAACTATGCTCCGACCAGAACCTAATTTCATTTTTTAGGGAGCTTGACATAGGAAAATGAACTATGCTCCGCCCAAACTTCATCATAATGAACAGGAAGTCAGGGCTTCCAAGAGTGGCGCTCCCGGTGGGAGGTCAATGTCTCGGAAGTCAGGACCCAATGCCACCAGGACACTATGCACGACGGCGGCATTGCTGGATATAGGCACGGGAGAGGTGGCCACGTAGTTGATCTAGGGTGAGACAGATGCAACTGGTGGATGAGAACCAAGAGGGAAAGACAATTGTGTCGGAGGGGCTTGTGGATGAACGAAAGATAATTGATCCATTGTCACTATTCTTCCATCGTGTGGAAAGCAAACCACGGAAAAGTGAAGAAACAAGGGCTCCCATGGCATACACATAGTCACGACCAACGAGAAGACTGAAGTCTAAAGAACCTTGGGTAACCGAGACGTCTATATAGACAGTCTTGCCTCCCAAAGTGATAGGGAACTTTGGAAGGATCCCTAATGGTTGACTCTTTCCTCCGTCAAAAGCGGTGAGATTCGGTGCGACAGGTACAAGCGATGGGGAACCCAAAGCCTGCCAAGTAGTAACGGGCATAAGACTAACCGATGCTCCTTCATCTAACACAGTTCCAGGCAACGCCATATGGGAGGCATAGGCGGTGACCCAGAAAGGCACATGGGATGGAAGGGGAGGGGTAGTCAAACGACTCTAATCGAAGGAAACGACCGAACTACTTGGTGGGGGAACCATATGGTTGCCCCCTGCTCGGAAGGAACTGAATCGGAATTCTCCGGAGAGGCTGGGATGGGAAAACCATTATCAAGCTCAGGAGAATTTGATGAGACGAGAAGAACATGGGAATTTTGTTCTTCCGAAATAGAGTGGTCGACAGGGGGTGAACTCCAGTCGACACTCTTTCCTACCAATGGTTGGTTTGGAACAGGCTGGGCACAGCCAGGTTCGGGAAGAGGGGCCTGGACAGGAGAAGAATGTCAACCAATCTCATTGTCGGGAGGCGAATGATCTGCAGCTGCAGAAAGACGTTGATATCCAACGGGGAGTTGGGGCGAGGGAGCTGAGAGACTTTCCAAAACAGTGGAGGCTTTACCCATGAGTGGACAAAGGTGAAGGGGATGATTGCCTTCACAAAGTCTGCAGGGGATTCGAATCTTCCCTTTTCCCTTGCCATTCCCAACTGATGAGGTAGCATCGCCGTGAGCCTTAGAGGACGATGAGGGGTGGGCTGGATTTCGAGACCATATTTCTAGTACCCTGGGAATGCCAGGACAATCGCGAAGAAGATGGTCCTCCTTGCATAATCGACAAGG
>APFE031676758.1:54903-80145 GCA_000404065.3 Pinus taeda | reverse complement strand
ACGAAGCCTTTTTCCTTCCTAGTTAAGCTTGAGTGGATAGCCTCTTGTACAAGCAGGATAGAATCTGAAATTTGCCTATTGGGAAGGAAACCTCCTTGGTTTTCAAAGATCATAGAGGGAAGATGGGGTTTAAGCCGGGTGGCTAAGATTTTAGAGATGATTTTATAGGCTGAGTTACATAAAGAGATTGGTCGGAATCTTGAAAAGGAAGAGGGTCGGTTTTCCTTTGGAATCAGGGCTAGGTAAGTGGAATTAGTAAATCCTCCCATTTTTCCTTTTTTCATTACCCACTAAATCATCTTTAGGAGGTCTTTCTTTATCATTGTCCAATATTCCCGATAAAAGCTAATAGGGAATCCATCTGGTCCTGGAGCCTTGTCCGGGTGTAAGCTCCAGATGGCTTCTCTGACTTCCTCCTCTTCTACTTCTTTCATGAGTTTGTTGTTCATCTCTTGATTAACTCTTTTAGGCATGTGCTGGAGCATGCTTGAGTAATCCTCTGCGCCTTTGTCTTCAGTTAATAACTTGCTGAAATGCCTTGTGGCAGCCTCTTTTATTGATTGCTGAGTGTTGTAGCTATTTCTTTCATCATCCATTATATCACTTACTGTGTTTCTGATCTTTCTAACTGTTGCTTGGTTGTGGAAATATGCAGTGTTCTTATCTCCCTCCTGCAGCCAGAGTTGTCTCGATTTCAATCTCCATTTTGTTTCTTCCTTCCTGAGGGCCTGGCGCAGTTGAGCGTAGAGTTTGTCTTCTTGCTCCTTATTCTGTTGGGATAGTCCCTGCGTTTCAATTCTCTGCTGCACTTCCTCTAGCTCTTGTTTGATTTTCTTTTTGTGCTCCTCAGGCTCTTGATAATTACTCTTTGCCTAGTTCTTTAGATCTTGCCTTGCTTTTTTCAATTTTGTTTCCCAGATGTGAGTCGGCGATCCCTCCACATGTTGAGTCCAGGCCGCATACACCACTTCTCTTGCTGTTGGTGACCGATTCCAGTTTGCACTGTATTTGAAAGGAATAGGTCCAAGAGGACAATGGAGTTGAAGGTTTAGCGTAACCGGGTAATGATCAGAAGCCGACACATTGAGGATATTTGAATATCCTGTTGAAAAGGTGGAGAGGAAGTCTATGCTGATCAGAAATCGATCTAGTCTTTCCATGATGTTGCTTGAGCCTATATGCTTGTTTCTCTAGGTGTGTCTACGATTTTTGGGTCTAATGTCAACTAGATCGTGGTCCTGAATTACTGCCTCCAATCGGCTTCTGAAGGGGTCAGAGGTGAAGTTGCCTCCTCTCTTTTCATTTGTGTGCGGCACCAGATTGAAGTCACCAGCTACAATAAGATTAGCATTTCGATCCATTTCTATATTTGCTATCAAGGTGTCCCAACAGATCTCCTTCTCTCTATACTGATTTGGTGCATACACATTGTATACAATTATTGATTGGCCCCCTGTTTTACTTTCAAGAGCAGTTCTGATCCAGCTTTGTTGGTTGTTGGTAGAGTTGCATATCCATTTGTTGCTGTCCCATAAAGTTGCTATGCCTCCTGATGATCCTCTTGCCTCGCTTATACTTCCACAAAAACGCTTCTGCTGACTTATTACTTTGCTCATATCCCTTTGATCTTGCTTTGTTTCCTGTATAAGCATGATTTCAGTATTTTCACTATTTATTAGATCCTTAAGGGCTACTAGCTTGGAGGGGTGCCCTAATCCCCTGCTGTTCCAAGACAGCATTTTCATCATGAGTTACCTGATGTTTGGAGAGGTGCTCGCCTCTCATGTCCCTTACTGCTTTTTTCTTTTTCCTGGGGCCCGAGAATGAAGCTTTCTATTGGGGTTTGTGTGCCTAGAGCTATATCTTTTTGGGCATTTTCATCCCTTTGCTGCTTCGCTGTTTTTCTTCCAGGTCCTGGTTTTTTCTGAAGATCACTTGGTGCTCCATGCTCCTTTGAAGAGTTTCTAGTGGTTCTTGAAGAGGGCGGATCAGGAGGTGGCTGCTTGGTGGGGGAAGAGGTTTGAGGGGGGGATCAGAGGATTGCAGTTCTGGGCCAGACTCCATCTCAGAGAGGATCAAGAAGGGGTTGGAAGAAGGGGGGATTGGTGGATCAAGGTTCAGAGATGGGGGGGTTGAAGGTCGAGGATTAGAGGTTCCAGGGGCATCAGATTCCGGAGGGGGTTTATGAGGGGCTGATGGCTTTTTCTTTTTCACAGGCTCCCAATGGTTGTCCTGCTCATCATTATCAACATTATTCACTTTTGCACATCTATTTGTGAAATGTCCGTATTCGTGACATACCTTGCATTTGAAAGGTATCTGTTCGTACACCAGTTGCTGGATGTGGCTCCATTCATCAACTTTCAGCTTGATCGCCTCCGGAAGTCCTCGACCTAGATCGACTTCTACACAGATCCTTGCACACGCCTGCATGTTGTCTTTTGGTTCATTGCGATCTATGTATTTTCCAACTGTGTTACCTATTGCTTTGACAGAGTCATCCCCCTAGCAATGAAGAGGGAGGTGGGGCAACCGCACCCAAACTGGAATAACATTTGGGATGTCTAGTTCTGGATCGAAGTCCGGGGTCCATTTGTTGAGGTAGAGACCCCTGGAGTCCATAAAGTATGGTCTGTTCCTGAAAATTAAATCTTTGTCTTCCTTTGTTTCGAAATGAAATGTCTAGTATCCCCTACCACAGAATCTAATGGATATTTTACCATGATTCTTGTCCGACCAATTCCTTTCAACCCACCTTTGCACTGTTTTGGGTGATGGCCAAAGTCCTGTGAACTGCCCAATGAGCCCTTTCTCTGCAAGGGAAAGGGCTGCCATGCGAGGGATTGCAGGTGGCAGTTGCACTTCCTGTATTATATCAAGTTTTTTAACAAACTTAGTTGTTGCTGGTCGGATTCGTTGCGGAGGAAGAGATCTCACCAGATCGGAGAAAGCTCGATACAGATCCGGATCCCCACGGGGAGGATCCGGGGGATCCATGCTGGTACAGAAGCAGGAGGCAGGCGCGCTCAGCTCGGGGTCTGCTCAGGCGCGCGCGCAGCAGTTTTTTACAATATCCTTAAAATCCTCTCTCTCGCTATATATATCTATATATATTATATATTATATATATATATATATAGATATTAGTTAATCATATTTCTTAATTTTTGGTGATGGAATTAAACAATACAATATTTTACTAGCAATTGCATCGAGAGGTGCAAAGGAACGCCGATAGGAGGAGTGGGTAGAAAGGGGATTTTTCATATCAGGTCCAATGTGCTAGGTAAAAAGAGGATCAGAGTTAGGGGGATAAGTTTTTTGGCTAGTCTTGTTTCTTGTTGGCTATCTCTACCCAAATTTTTTCCACATGTTAGATTTTAATTTGAGAGACACAAAAGAAAACGAAGCTCTGTGATACCTCAAAATAAATGTGTTAAATATGAATTTGACTAAAAAAATTAAAACAAAAAAATTTCCCACCAAAGTACATACTATAATCGTACATTTTTCCCCTTTCTCTGAACAATAACATGGCATCACTTGAATTTTGTTCCAAAATTTCAAATTTAATTAAGAAAAAATAAAGATATGAAACTGGAAATCAAAGAAAATGTGAAGACCACCCTATTATTAAGAAATTTTCAATCTTTATTTATAAACATTAAATAATTATTTTAAGTAGTAGAGAAAACATACTATGAAATATGAAATTAACGTTAACATCAACATGATAATTATCCCAAATTAAAAGGAGAAAATATGGCATCTAAATCACGAGAGTAAGTGTAAGTATATAATAAATATTCTTTCAAAATTAAATACAAATTAATTAATTTATTATCCTAGATTTATTTAAACATTTAAAAAATATTATATAAAACATTGATAGTGAACTACCACTTCAATGCGCTAGTCTTTACTGGGAGCATTTGGGCTGGCCATTGCAGTCACGAACTCGGGCTGCTGAATCCTTTGCGGAGTGGGGCGCTTCACCTGGCTAGTATCCGTTACCTCCGCCGGGACTTCCATCGCAGCATTGGATCCTTGGTGGATAGAGTGCCTAAGGAGAGTGATGAGGACACTTATCTTTTGCGAAAGGATTCTGACTTCCTGAGTCAGAGCACTTAAATTGAACTCCATCGCATCTAGCTTAGCCGAATTCTCTGTAGACACGAGGGAGATGGCTTGGTGAGTCCTCTTGATATCTTCAGCTTGCATATTGAGCGCCTTGGCTAGCATGGTTTTAATTCTCCACATTTCTCCTTGGGTACAAACGAACTGGGTAGCTCTTGTAGTCGTCATACCTGGATCAGAAAGCCAATACATTTCCTTCTCCAGAGCTTGAGCATCCAAACGTTCTTCCTCCTCTGTAACCGCAGCTTCGAGCTTTGCGATTTTGTGTTTCTCTCTGAGGGGTCCGGGTTTCATACACCTCCCGGGCTTTCTGCAGGTCCCAGTTAGCAGAGACATTCCGACTACCCTCACGCGCCATAATGAGATTGCAAGTCGAGGATACACTATAAATCCTAGCAGCACTGCGATTGTTAAGAAAAGAGTTAGGAGAAAGCAGTGTTCTGATCCCCTGGTTTGATGCCTTAGCTATAACTGAGGGTGGTAAGGTTTGGCTTGAGATCTCCCACTTCACCATCAGAGATATGTTATTCCTACCATAATAACTACCATTACGGTTTCCCATCTCCTGCTCATGATGTTGATTCAGAGCCTTAACTCTGCCATGCTCGAGGTTATTGGTCGAGCGCCATGTGTCCTTCCCCGTGTTTTGCTGACGACGTCAATCATATTTTTTGTTGATTGTCCTCCCCGTTCGATGAACTGTGTCCCTGTGGGTGATTTTCCACCGTTCCCTAGGTACTCCATGGGCCTTTCACCCATTGTACTTTCGTTTGGTGTGAAGTGGGTAGTTAATTCTAATAAGTGACTAATGAGCCATGACCCGCAACCCTTATTCCACTCTTGATGTTCCGGTAAGATCTTGCCTCGAGATGAGAATGCACTGATCCTGAAGTTCGGTTTCTGTGACGTCTTGCCAACAGATGTCAATGACCTCCATTGGATGATCAACCGCGTGGTTGGCAAGGAAATCCGCTAAGCCATTTGCTTTCCGCCTGACTGCTTGAGGAATAATGCAGCTGAGGGAGGGGAGATGTTTCGCGATGAACGTTGTAACCAAGGCCAATCTCCAGTGCTTTGTGACTTTCTCCGGCCGAGTTCCATTTTGCAACCTTGTCACCGTAGTGATGGCCAGGAGGGAATCGCCTTCCACTATAACTGAACCATTACCCATCCGGATGGGGATTTGGGACCCCTGTTCCAGGGCTGCGAATTCCACTTCATTGTTGGTAGCCTCCCCAAGCATTCTGTAGTAGATGTGGAGGATTTCACCTTTGTCATTCTGGAGGACTCCTCCAAGCCCTGTTGGGCCAAGGTTGGCCTGGAGGCTCCGTTGAAATTTAATTTACAGACTCCCAAGGTGGGGGGCAACCAAGCCGAAGGAGCGGGAGCAGGTCGAAGGTGGTTATCTTGAGCCTTGTGACTTGTCAGACCATTCATGCCAAACAAGAACAGGATGCAGGAGTCATTGGGAGTGAGCGTCTTGTCCTGTTTCGCTTTACAGGTGGTATGGGTTGTTTCTTTTAAACTATTCATTATGATTGTTTTGATGGTTTCAACTTGCTTGAATTATTTTTGAAAGTTTCTTCACTTTTTCTCTTTCCAAGTATTCCAGACTAGAAAATCGGGACAAAGCCTCCAAAGGGTGTTAACCGTATTGCAGCTAGAGTAATTTGAGCGCCAATTTGCAATGGAGTCTTGAATAGAGTCTTTATGTCTGTCTGTTTGTTTGAAATGCCTTTCATCCATTCCCACAGATAATTGGTCTAGTTACAATCATTAAGGAGATGGTTCATCGTTTCTTCATCCTTTTCATAGAGGGGGCATCAGAGGGCCCAATGAAACCTCTTTTTACTAAATTCTCCGAGGTGAGGATTTTGTGATGCATGATAAGCCAAAGAAAAGATTTTATCTTTGGCCAGAGAGCATTGTTCCAGACATTTGGGTACCATGCTACTTTGTCTTCGAGGTTCTGGTGCTCCAGATAAATTCTAGCTTCCTTGAGGTTGAAAATTCCTCCGTCAAGTTTTCCCCACCTGATTTGGTCCTCCTCCTAAGTGGAGCAAATCATTCTCTTATTTAGATTAGAGTTTAGGTTGTTGAGGAGGACTATCATGTTTTCCTCCGGGGGGAGAGGCTTTAGGTTCTATTTCCTCCAGTGCTGGTTCTCATTGATATCAAACCAATATTTATGGACTCGTATTTTTCCCGTTTCCTAAAACCATATCTGAAGGGCATGATAGTTGGGGTTTTCTAGTTTAGGTAGCTGTTTCCATGCATCCTCCCAGAATAAAGCCTTTTTTCCATTTCGAATTTCCCAAAAGGGGTGGTTTTGAATGAGGTGGTTGTTAGCTCTGGCTAGATTCCAAATAGGGGAACCTTCAGGGGCATCCGTCATTCTGATTAGGTCCTCCAATCTCCACGTTTCGGCATATTTGGCTTTCCATAATTTTGCCCAAGGTGTATGGGGTTCCTTGAGCCATCGCCACCAAAGCTTAGCTCCATAATCTTTGTTAATAGTGTCCAAGTCTTGTAGCCCTAAGCCCCCAGAACTTTGGGCTTGCATAATTTAGTCTAGGCTACAAGTGCCCACTTATGCTTATCTGCTTTGCCTGCCCAAAGAAAGGCTCTTTGAATATTTCTAATTTTATGTATAGCCATTTTTGGAGCTGGGAGGATAGAGAGCATGTAGAGAGGAATGGCTTGCAGAACCACCTTAGTCATTACAAGTCTCCCTGCAAAATTTAGAACTCTATTGGTCCAGTAATTCCCCCTATCCTCTAGCTTGGAGAGCAAATGCTCCCAATGGAGTTTTTGCCAAGGCTTGCCAATGATAGGAATGCCAAGATATTTAGAAGGAAGGTTGTGTCTCTTGAAACCAAGGATATTAGTGAGGTGCTTTTGGACCGCCAAGTGCATATGGAAGAAAAAAATAGAAGATTTATCCAAGTTAAGATCCATACGAGAAGCTCGGCTGAAAAGGTTCAAAATGGCTTTGAAACCTTGGGCCTCCTTAACTGTAGGGGCGCAATGCAGCATCGTATCATCCACAAATTGCTGATGGGTAGTAGTAGGAGTGTGAATCAGGGGCTGAAGATCTTTGATGAAATTCCTGTCCTTAGCCGATTTGATGATGCGACAAAGTCCTTTCTTTAAGATAACAAAAAGGAAGGGGGAGATGGGATCTCCTTAACGAATGCCTCTGGAAGGGAAGTAAGGGTCCGGAGGAGCTCCATTGACTAAAATAGAGAAGCTGGGAAATTTTACCATGGCTAAAATCCAACTTATCCAACATTGGGCAAATCCAAAAGCTTTTAAAATTGCCTCAAGATAAGTCCAACTAACCTTATCATATGCTTTTGAGAGGTCCAATTGAATGATCATTCTAGCTTTTTTCTTAGACTGAAGGGTGTGGATCATTTCCTGTGCTAGTAAAACATTGACCATGATTTGCCTCCCTTCCACATATCCTGCCTGCTCTTCTGAGATGATCAAAGGGGGAATAGGCTTTAACCTGTTGGCCATGACTTTGGAGATGATCTTGTACACCACATTATAGAGGGCTATAGGTCAAAATTTAGAAGGAGAAAAGGCAGCCTCTTCTTTGGGGATGAGGACAATGAAAGTGGATTTTAAGGATTTGAGAATAGAGGAGGAACTTCTAGAGTCTTCGACCACCTCCCAAATGTCCTGCTTCACTATGTCCCAGTAAGCTTTGAAGAAATCAATGGTGAATCCATCTGGTCTTGGGGCTTTGCCATTGGCCATATCTTTGACCACCTCTTCAACCTCCACGAGGGTGTCCGGGCAGTCAAGAGATCTGTTATGTTCCTATGTGATTAACTTAGGAATAGAGCTAATGACTGTACTGATTGCCTCTTGTCTGTTGATGTCTGGTTCTATTGCAATGAGACTGAAGTGGTTCCTGAGGATAGAGGAAATCTCCTTATGAGATTGAAAGGAGGTTCCCTGTTCATCCTTAAGCTTGGTTATTTTATTAGCGCCTCTGTAATCCATGGCTGAACGATGGAAAATTTTGGTATTTTTCTCCCCTTCGTTTAGCCACTGAATACGTGATTTTTGTCTCCATAAAGTTTCTTCCTGGTTGCATCTATCATTCCATTTTTGTAGTAGTTCATGCTCCATGTTAATGGAGATTTGAGATATGTCCCCCTTGATCCAGTTGTTATGTATTAGATTCATCTGATCCTCTAGGGCTTGCTTGTCCTCAAAGAAGTTTCCAAAAACCTCTTGGTTCCAAATTCAAAGCTTAGCTCTTATGTGCCTCAATCTGGCTTGGAGCTGAAACATTTTGGTTCCTCTGATGTTCAAATGTTCATTCCACCAAAGTTGGATGTTGGTGGTGAAAGTTGGATGACTGAGCCAGAATTTTTCAAAACGAAAGGGTCTATTTTTTGGTGTGCCCAGAATGGTTGCCTGTAAAGAGATGGGCCAATGATCCGATCCTCCATATTGAATAATCTCATTCCACTGTGATTCCTTCAAGGAGGATGGTATCTGAGATTAGAAACCAATCAAGCCTAGATGCGATTAGCCTGTCTCCTCCTCTCTTATTATGTCCAAGTGAAAATGCCATTTTTTGGTTTGATGTCCACTAGGTTGGTCATTCTTATAAAAGATATGAAAGCCTCTGCATCTCTGTTTAGGGTTCGAAGTCCTCCCTTATTTTCCCCCGGAGAGGTAATCATGTTGAAATCTCCTCCATAGATGGCCTTAGCATGAGAGTTCCTTCGTTGCATCTTGGATAGGTTATCCAGTAACTGTAGTTTGTCCTCCAGCCTTTGAGGGCTGTAGACATTAGCGAATAAGTATGTGCCAACTTCTCCCAGGATTTGCATTTCAATGGAAATGTATGATCTGGAGGCTTCGATGTTAAGGAAGAGTAGGGAGTGGGGGTTCCAGAAGATGGCTAAGCCCCCTTCCTGATCATTACCCTCTACGACCAAATGTTCCAATCTCTTTCCCAGTCTTCTGCCTATTCCTTCCAGTTTTAGCCTAGAGCATTTGGTTTCCTGCAGGAAAACAATGTCCGGATTTTACTGACTGACTTTCCTTTTCAATAAACATTGTTTGGTTTGGCTGTTGAGCCCTCTTGCATTCCATGAGAGTATCTTCATAGTTAAACCAAAATTATGAGGAGAGAGGGAAAGCCTCCAAGACTTTCATCTTGCCTGAGTTGATGAGAATTTGTTCTTTTGCCTCGTTTCTTTTTGTGTTTTGCATTAGAATAGGTCTAGTGTAGGTTTTGTGCCTTGATGCCCAGTCCTTTTGTTGCGCCCAGACGCTTTTTTTGCCCTCTCAGGGCTACATCCTGCTTTGATAGAAAGAGGAATTTGACTTTGTCAATCTCTTCCTCTGGAATGTGCTCCACCCCTTTTTGTTTCCACTGCTCAACTATGGTGTTAAGGTCCATACCTTCTTGTTCTAGAGTGTCATTTAGGTCCTGATCCTCTGTGCCCATTTCACTTAGTGTCATTTCCTCATCCCCTTCTGCATATTTTCTCAATCCTGGTTCTCGGAGAAAATCATCAGTCGAGATTGAAGTTGGCATCTGGTTGTTCTGCTCATTCTTTTCCAAGATGTTTTGTCCTACTGTCGGTGTTTGGGTATCCTCCTCTGCTCCAGTTTCTTCCCCAAGCACCTCAAAGGTGTTTTTGGACCTTTTATTGATGTTTCCTTGCTTCGATTGGTTTCTTTTGTTATTGCGGTGTCTACCTGTGGGTCGGACAAAGCCATCCTGATTTTTGCTTGGGGGATCCTTAGCCTTCTCTATAGGCTTGTGCATGGGACATTCCCGGATCAGGTGGCCATGTTCATGGTATTTTCTGCATCTGAAAGGTCTTTGTTCGTAGTCTATGGCTTGAAAGAAGACTTCATCTCTGTATTCCAACCATAGGCCCTCATGGAGAGTCCCTGAAACGTCCATTTCAACATAGGTTCTAGCACAAGATGTGTACCTTTTTTGGAGGGTCGCTTTCGACGCTTGAATGAAGGTGCCATGTTTATTGGCAATTTACTCAAGAGCTGCTGGTCTCCAGTAGTCGATAGGGAGTGAAAACAAGCATATCCACATAGGAACATGTTTGAATGTTTCCTGCTCTGGTGTGAAATTTGGTTTCCAAGGCCTCATGTAGAGGCTTGTCGAGGCATAAAAATAGGGACCTCCATCAAAAATGCGGTATCTATCTTCCAGGTTTGCAAATACCACCGTAAAGAAACCTTTGGCTCCCAGGTGGAGTGTGACATCTCCTCTTTACTTCCAGGTTTGCTTGATCCTTTGGCATAAGGCTTTTACTGTGGGCCAAAAGCCCATGAACTTGCATATCACCGCATGAATAGCCATGTGATCCTTGTAGGCTTGCAGTTCGGGGTCAGTGATGATAACCCTTAGGCTTTCTGTAGTTTTTGGTTTACATCTCCCTTGGTATTTTTGTTGCCTATTTTCCGCGGCCAGTTCTTCTGGGTCTGGGCCTTTCAAGGGGAAGGTTTCCGCATCCTCCGCTTCTTTGTTGTTCTTTCTTGCTCCTTGAGTGGGAGCTGGTTTGTCCTTTCCTTCCAAAATTTTTATGCCTTTTGTCCCATGTGGAAATTGGGTTTCCTTCGTATTGCCATCCATTTTTGCCTTCTTGCTGGGCTCATTTTTCCCTGTGGTGTTTGAGCCCATGATCTACACTCCTTCCAAAGGATTTTTACCTTTGTCCATCATTATTTGTTTGTAAGAAGAGGTCCCATTGGCCCCTGCTTGCTTCATCCATTGGGCCAGGGCAAGCTCCCGCTCTCTTAGATCCGTGAACAAGGCACTGCCCCTGCCAGAGTGTAGAACAGTGCACAGACTGCAAGTGAAACCCTAGGTCAGATAGTTGCAGAGCTTCTTATGTTAGCTACTGCTTCTTCTTTTCAACCTTCAATCTGAGCCTATCACAACAATAATCAACATCTCTGCAACTTTGTCATCATTTTGGACGTGTACATCCAGATTTGGTCCAAATTTGATTTTGCTTCCTTTGTATTTTGGAGAAGGGTCAAGGAAAATTAACCTTCGGAGGACCTCCACACTATGCAGATCAACTCAGGTTCCAATGTTTTTCGAAAATTTGACCTGTAAAACCTGTTCTTTTTCAAAGTTACATGCATTATTTGCAGATAATTTGTTGGCCTTTAAATTTTAGCGATGTAATCTTCTTTTGGTGAGAAAATGTATTTAGCTTGGTGAAATATTTATTTCCACAAGGCTTATTTGAAAATTTACACCCGAGAACTTATTTTCAGTGAAAATTTTATTTAGGCATTTTATGGAGAAATTTACGTTTTTCATTCTAGATCTAATTCAGAAATGCACCAAATGTAGCTTAAGGCTCTTAAAAATGTTGTTTTAACAATGGCCTCAATGAATGTTGCAGCGAATACTGGTAAAAACAGTAGTTTGGAATGAGGAGGCTTTGATGCATCTTGATTTGTGAAAGAATTCTTTGCATGGAAGCATTCAAACTCCATTTGGACAGTTAAAGGATCTCCAATATCTTAGCTTAGGTGAAAACATTAGATTTTTCTTCTTTAAAAGTTTCTCATTCTATATATGGGTTGCATACATGCATTTAATTGTAAACTCAGTTCATCTTAAATCTCTTATTCTATATTTTTCATGTATAAAAATATGGGTTTGTTCAATTATTATCGGTTGGTATGATTTCATAGATAAAGTTGGACTTTATATACTATAATTACAAACATCTGCCTAATCTTAAACACGACATCTCATCTCATACTTTGGAGCAACATAACCAAATGTGGCTGCCACAGTACTTGTTGCATGAGTTTCAGAAGTTGCTAGAAGCCTAACAAGACCAAAATCAGATAGATAGGCATTGAAATTGTTATCAAGAAGAATATTGCTAGGTTTGATATCTCGATGGAACACAATCCTCGTGGAGATAAGAGCCTGAGCAATGTTTAGAGCAATTTTGTGAATCATGCTTTAGTCAACTCTTCGTTTTGATCTCTCTGGAATAAATTTTTCTAACTTACCTCTAAGAAAACAATTGCATACCAGAAACATTTGTGACTTGCTGGCATGGTAGCCTATTAATGTTACAAGGTTTGGATGGCATACCTGTCCTAAGTGTTCTAATCTCTACGTCAAGTTGTTGAATACCTTGGAAGCGTCCCACATAAAGTCACTTGAGTGCTACTAACAACCTTGGGAAAAGAGCTAAAACTACAAAGACTATAGCTACAATTGAAGTGATAGCTGCAATTTCATACAGAAGAGGAACACCAATCTAATCTAGTGGCTGTAATAGTGGAAGTCAAGGTAGGCAAGAATTATAAACTTATTTCTAGTCAAACTATCACAAGATATCTTACTGTTGTTAAAGATCGGTAATTTTCTACATAAATTATTTAATGACACTCTGAATACAATTAAGCCTATTAGAAGTGCGAAGCTCTGAGGACATGACCTGTAAGTTTATTATTGTCGAATCAAAGACGTGTTAGCTGTTTTAACTTTTGGATTTTTTCTTGCAAAGGCATTAGAATAAAGTTTTGATACAATTAAAGATATTTGACCTATTAATCTTGAGATCTCCCCTGTAAGGTTGTTTTCATCCAAGCAAAGATATTAGAGATCCTTCAACTGTCCAAATGGAGTTGGAATGCTTCCATGCAAAGAATTGTCTTGCAAATCAAGAGGCATCAAAGACTTGACGTTCCCAATAATTGGTGGTAATAGTCCTATAATTTGATTGATTGTTGCCTCGAAATGTTTATGAGATTTGTAGTTTACAAATAACTCAAGAGAAATTTCACCTGAAATTCAGTTGATGCTCATGTTCAGGGAAAAGGTATGTAACCTTGGGCACAAATAAAAAAGAGAAGATGTAAGATTCCCTGTAAAATTATTTTCATTTAGGAGAAGCGCATATGACACTTGTTCTTTGATCATTTGGCCACCTATCAAAGGAGGTGGAATGAAACCATCATATTTGGTCCCATGTAAATCACAAAGCACTGGAAAACATTTAGATACAAGAAACCAGAGTGAGCTACTTGCACACGCACCACAATACAAGCGAGAAGAATGTATGGTCGGAGGATCCAATTCAGAGAGTGAAACATTTGATAGCCCTGCGTTAAATTGGTTGCCTAGGAATAGAAGTTGCTTGGGGCAGTGAACATTCACAATAACTGTAAAATTTCTTGTTAGTGAGTTTCCACTAACATCAAAATAAATCATACAGTAAATAGGAAGCCTGAGAATGATATTATCAATTCATTGTGTCGGCATTTGGGGATCATAGGTGAACCCGAGGAATATGATTTTGTGTTGACTACTATTTAGTAATGTCGTTGTAATTGGACGGTCATTCTTCATATGCAACAATATTTTTGGGTTGCAGAGGTCTGGTATGAAATACAACAAGTCGCTTGGAGGAAGCAACAAAGGAAATCAGATCATTCAACTCGAAGAATATTTCCACATGCACGTGTTAGTTTTTTATTGCAACGAGGATGACGAAAATAGATATCTCTTATTGGCTGGGGTGAACAATGTCTGCTCACCCCAAGCCTGCAACGAAAACACCTTTCGATGTAATTAGTTGTTTTATTTTTGTGATGAAATTTTTGTCTTTATTATTTTTTAGTTTAATTAAGCTATATTTAGGCTAAGCGGCAGGTACTAGCTACTATATATCCTTTGTTTGTTAACACAATAATTAATTAGTTGTTAAAAGTCATTAAGAAACATCAATGCTCCAAAATAAAGAAAATGAAATGGACATGCAAATATTAAGGAAGAAAATAAGATGTGTGGTATTCTTAGATGTTTAATATAGGTGTAGTTCCTCATTAAGGAGGGGAAGATGTAGAATGATGGATAAAGGATGACATTTGATTATTATCGAGAGTACCATATGTTAGTTTTTGTAGCATCGAAGGTGTTCTAGTCTTGAAACTTTGTGAAGAGACTAAAACACATGAGATCTCCATAACCCATAAATCATTTCTGGAAATTCCACCTAGAAGTGTCTCAATTAGATTATTAGCCTATTTTTTAAAATTTCCTAAGTCTAAAATTAGGAAATCTAGTTAATTAATTAGAATTACTTGAGATAAGGTGCGAATCATCTAGAAATTGACACGTATCGACTTTGAGATGATCTTGGCTCTTGATTAAGTTTTAAACTTGGTTGTTGGAGCTCCAACATAGGATTATAAGAAGAAGTTGATGGGTAGATGGAGAACACACTTTTGAGATCAATTTCCTTGGGCAGTTCGACTTTCTAGAGAGCAGAAACAATTTATCGGAAGAGTTCAAGCCAAAGAAGGGAAGCAGAGACAGGGAGGGGCAGAGACAATGATGTCAGAGGAAGTTTTTCCAGATCCGGTGAATGCATTTGCAGAGAGGCAGAGATAGCCACAATGAGGCTGATGTAGGGGCGGCGAAGAAGCCTTTAGAGGCAGTTCGACTTTGCTAGAGAGAAGTTGAGTTTCAGTTCTAGAGGCCAGGAAAGGGTTCCTAAAGGCTGGAGAGACAATTTCTCAGCCAGTGGTAGACATGACAACTACAGGAGTAGTTGATTCAGGTTATGTGTGGGAAGAAACTATGTAAGGGTGATGCGTGTCTGCGCAGATCAGTTCGTATGACTCACTTGGAGTTGTAGTCAAACCTTGAATTTTCTTGTGGGGTGAGAAAACTTCCTCACTAGATTTTTGCTAGTATTTTTCTCTGTAGGAGAGCCAAATTCAACATCCAGTTGTACTCAACATTTCTCACTATTGCATAATAATAAAACCATCAATTGTTGCACTGGTTTTCCCAAGTTGGGTTTTTATGAGGATTTCTGTTCGAAAATAATTGTGTCAAATTTTATGTTTGTGTGTGTTAGTATTTTCTTAGTTTCCAATGATATTTTCTTCCGCAGTGTATTTTTAAAGGTTGCAGTGTGAATTATTTGATATTTGTCGCAAGAGATAAATTGTTAAATTAATTAACAATTAGAAAAATAATTTCCAATTGTTGCAATAGAATTTTAGTGGTGAAATTTTCACATGGTATCAGAGCGCGAGTGATCAGCTGAGAAGCTTAGAAGCGAAGAAGGGAATTTCGTTGTTCAGAGGGAGGAGTAGGTCAAAATTCTCTGAGGCTACACAATACCTAGAAAGGCAGATCGAATTGTTGGTTTTTCAGTTGCAAGTTGGTAGAAAAATCAATCTATCCAGAACAGTGATTCCACCAGTCAGAGGGAGCAACAACAACTCAAGTTTTTGCTGAGAAGATTCCTTGGTTGGACGGTGATGGTTTTGCAGCAGCAAAATCAGCGTGAGGTGGATGAGAAAAGCACACATAGCAGAGGGAAAATTTCAATGAGTTTTAGAAGTTCGATATTTCCAGTTGTAGGTGCTAGTAGCAGCTAGCAGGAGTGCACATTCTAGAAGGGAGTGCGAATATCAGAGGAACAGTCAAGCAAAGGGAAAGAGGGAGTTTTCGAAAAGTTTGTTGAGATGGCCACTGTTGGGCTTAGAGATCAAGATAGGTTGGAGGGAGCCTCCAACTATGTCATATAGAAGGCTACGATGCCCTTCCTTCTAGATGAACATGGCATGAAAGCCTATATAGATAATGTGGTATCAATTCCCGAGGATGTCAATCAGCTCAAGGAGTATAGACGAGAAATGGCAAAGGAAAAGCAGGTAATCTTGGATGGAATCCAAGATCATATAGTTTCACATACATCTGGCAAGAACATGACCAAGGAGATGTGGGATGGTCTTTCCACATTATGTCAGAGTTCTTATAAGCAACGGAAGATGTTTCTCCAAGATAAGCTGAGAAGCGTCATGATCTAGAAGGGAGAGAGCATAAATAGCTCCCTCACTAGGATTTAGGAGGTTCATGATCAACTAGTCTCCATTGGGGAGGTGCCCCAACCTACAGAGCTTGTATGACTGGCACTAAATAGTGTCTCGGAGGATTGGCAGGTGTTTGTGCAAAGACACATTTCCAAGATGGGACAATATGTGGGTTGATCTACAACAAGAGGAGTTAAGGTGTGCTCTATTGAAGAGTACCATCAACAGAAGCAACAATATGGGCATGAAGAGTGAGAAGGAAGAAGAAAATGTGGCCCTCGCATCCAAGGGTCTTAGATAGGGGTAGTGGAGAATAAAAAGAAGAAGAACCTGTCAAAGGTCAAGTGCTTCATATGTGGTGAGCTTGGTCATTATAGTACCCAGTGTCCTCTTAGGAAGAAGTACAAGTAGGAGAAGTAGGACGAGGCAGCAACATCCGCTAATATCGATAAGTTGTCCTCTAAATTGGGGGAAGACTTCGCTATGATGGCAGTGGTTCCTCTAGAAGTGAGGTGGGGCGACATGGATTTGTAGTCCAAAATTGCAAAGATTGGGCAGGATCCTTGAGGTGTCCTCCTCATGGATCATTACCTTGCTATAGGCCCCCTGGTATTCAGTAGCAAGATGGATTAGTGATAGTTAGTGCAGTCAGATTTCGTAGTGATAGTTGTAGACTAATAGTAGTTAGGTATAGAGGGGCACAATGTAGAGTGGCATAGTGATAGAGTCAGCAACAACATATATTACTCGGTAGACAATGAAGTATCTAGTAGCAGTCAGGACTCGGGAGACAGATGTATCATATTGAACACAATTGATTAAGTATTTTGGATGCTTCTAGGTTGCTAGAGTTGCAGTAGCAGCAACAACATATTAGAGGGAGTAGCAGCACAAAGTTACCAACAACATAGCAGTGTCAACGACAACATCAGAGTTGCGTAGTGTTTGGTGGGTAGTGGCCAGACATTAGTAGTGTGATAGAGGGTGGTATAGAAACATGGTGTTGTGGAAAGATGTGCAACATTAGATTTAGAGAGAGCACCTTCCTTGCTAAGAGGGAGTGTTAGTTTCTATAGAATCAGAGGTGTTCTAGTCTCGAAACTTTGTGAAGAGACTAAAACACGTGAGATCTCCATAACCCATAAATCATTTCTAGAAATTCCTCCTAGAAGTGTCTCAATTAGATTATTAGCCTATTTTTTAATATTTCCTAAGTTTGAACTTAGAAATTTGGTTAATTAATCATAATTAATTGAGATAAGGTGTGAATCATCTAGAAACTCACATGAATCGACTCCGAGATGATCTTGGCCCTTGATTAATTTCTAATATTGGTCGTTGGAGTTCCAGCAGAGGATTATAAAAAGTTGATGGGTAGATGGAGAACAAACTTTTTGAGATCGATTTCCTTGGTGAGTTCACCTTTCCAGAGAGAAACAACAATTTGTAAGAAGAGTTTGAGCCACGGAAGGGAAGAATAGACACAAAGGGGTAGAGACAGTGATGTCGGAGGAAGTTTTTGCAGATCTGGCGAGTGAATTTGCAGAGAGGCAAAGATAGCCACAGTGAGGTTGAAGCAAGGATTGCGTAGAAGCCTCTAGAGGTAGTTCGGTTTTACTGGAGAGAAGCTGAGTTTCAGTTCCAGAGGTCAAGAAAGGGTGCTAGAAGGTCGGAGAGATAGTTTCTCAGACAGGACGACTACAAGAGAAATTGATTCAGGTTGTGCGTGGGAAGAGACTACGCAAGGGTGATGTAGGCTTGCACAAATCAATTTGGATGATTCACGTGGAGTTGTAGTAAGAGCCTATATTTTCCTGTGGGGTGAGGAAATTCCTCACTAAATTTTTTCCAGTATTTTTCTTTGTAGGATAGCCAAATTTGGCATCTAGTTGTACTGATAATTTCTCACCATTGTGTAATATTAAAACCCTCAATTTCTGCACCGGTATTCCCAAGTTGGGTTTTTTTCTAGGGACTTTTGACCAAAAATAATTGTGTCAAATTTTATTGTGTCTGTGTGCTAGTATATTCTCAATTTCCAACACTATTTTCTTCCACAATGTATTTATGAAGGTTGTAGTGTGAATTATTTGGTATTTGTCGTAGCAGGGAAATTGTTAAATTAATTAACAATCATAAAAATAATTTCCAATTGTTGCAATAGAATTTTAGTAGTGAAATTTTCACATCATAGAGGAGAGGAACAACATGTGCCTTACTTCATATTCTTAACTAGCCTTCCTCTTATTAATGTGCATTGTCTTCCTTTAACTGATATCTTAAGGAAATCAAATTTTGTTGTGGAATTTTAAAATAATTTTTCCCCAATTTGTGAGTAATCTTTACAAATAGTTATAGTGCTGAAAATTGCAACCATGAAAAGTTTGTAGGTGTAGTGTATGTCCTTGGGATGTATTAGATTGAATTGTCTCTAAACTATAAATAAGTAGTTATTAAGAGGGGAGGCAAGCCATGTGAGCTTAAATAAATGATCATGTGTGTAAATGTAAATATGTTTGTATGAATTCCTATTGTGGAGTTCAAAGTCAAGGAATAACTAATTTATGGCTAGGCATGTAATTTTAGTAAATATACTTTCTATA
The DNA here is from genome assembly GCA_000404065.3 of Pinus taeda. Lineage (NCBI taxonomy): Eukaryota > Viridiplantae > Streptophyta > Pinopsida > Pinales > Pinaceae > Pinus > Pinus taeda. The sequence goes on along the minus strand of APFE031676758.1, from coordinate 61,534 downwards.
GACCACATGATAGACACTAAACAACAGAAATATATAAATATTTTTGTTGAAAAATAATATAAAGTTCTAAAATGGCTAAGAAGAGCACAAGAGTGATGAGTCCAAAAGAAGGGAAGAGGAAAGGGAGTTCAAGGAAACTAATTATGTATTGTCAAGTACAATCCTATAAGACCCTATGTTTTCCATTATGCGTCTTAAATAAAATCTCATCCACCATCTTTGACTTTAAAAAGTAACCATTAAGTGGATGGGGAATTCTACCTTTCATGATTATGGAAGCATGGGACTAGATACAAATGATGTGATAAAATATATGATCCATTCTTCCCCGTGAGAATTTCTCCCTCTCCTCCATACTCATGGGAGCCAGTGTTATGCCTGAGGTTGACTGCTCACATTATTCTTTGTTGAATGTTCTATCCATAAGAGTTATCTTATTATTTTGTTACTCATATACTCAAAATCTAAAAGTGATCTATAAGCAGTAGAAAAGAGAAAATTGCAAACCTATGATGAGATATATATAGGTTGTAGGTGTGAATGGAGGTTGGGTAAATTAAGAAAGCATTGTCTGCCGAGCTGTCAAATTTGCCCGAAAGGCCAAAAATCACTAGAATCTGATAATTTCTTTCCAAAATATATAACATTAGGAGTGTTTGAATCATGTTTTTGATAGTGGAAATGGATTTAACATTATCAAAAACCCTTGGGGCACCCAAAATCTTGAAGTTTGACAGTTGTAACTTGGATTTCCAAAAATTTCTGCTGGATTTTAACAAAATTGTGTAGGAATTTCCATTATTTTATGGGAAAATTTGATGCGTCCTTAGACTACACGAATTAGGAAGCCTTCATCAACTAGTTAATGATGCTAAGTGGTTACTTGAGAACCAAGTTTTATTCTACAACGTTACTCCTATAATACATTTAACATATTGAGCTCTTTCTACTTACGTTAAAGAGCATTAGAAATGAATATCCCTAAAGTACTATTATGCAATGAAGATAAAGATCTTCCTTGTGTTGTATAGGCAATGGAAGAGGGTAAAATTGTTTATTAATTGTTGGACGAGGTGCATGGATTCCAATGTTGTGAATAAAATGGCTAAGCGATGACAACAATTGGGTTGTATGTGTCACAAGTCTTTAGCTTGGTTCCTTCACCCTTAATCCTCATCTTGTGGCAAGAGGGTAGCACCTACATGTATGCTTATAGTTGAATTGAATATTGTGTGTACATAACCAATTTCTTAGTCGAAGTTTCTTTGGTTAAAAGATAAGTATCATGTCTCTCCTATACATCTATAATTTAATTCTATATGTTAATGTAGATTTACATATTCACTATGAGTAAGTGATTCAAGTCCCAATGCTTTAGATAAGTAAATAGTGATCCATTCTCAACACATAAGAGAAAAGATAGTACTTGATTTTTCAAAACTAACCTCATTAAGAAAGTAAGAAAAAGTCATCCAAAAGAAGTCAAATTAAATAAACATAAATGCAACAAGACGATAAATAAGGAAAGAACAAAAAGAACATATAAAGTTTGAAATAATATTAATAATAAAAGTAAAATGTAAGAGGAAGACATATTAAAATATTATATATGGAAACTACTTGTTTGGTTTTGGAATAAGATTTAACATTGTTTTTTCTTGGTTAAGAGTTTAAACATAAAAAAACAAGTTAATGAACCAAGACTAAAAAATATATAGTAAAAAGTAAAAATATGTGTTGTTATGAAATATTGATAACTCATTTTTAAGTGGCATAATTTTTTTTAAATAATAATAATAAATTACTTTGCATTTACATATAATAGAAAAAAATAAATATCTTATTATTAAACAAAAAGGGGTTTATTGATGGAAAAGGAAAACCCCCAAGGTCACTCACACAAAAGTATAAATAAGAGGCCAAAAGAGAGGCCTAGACACATAAGTGGAGAAGGGATTTCACTTGTGGAGAGAGGGAGGCTAAAGGACCTAGCCACATATATGCCTTAGAGGAGTTGCAATAGCAAGAAGAAAGTCGGATCTGAGTTTTGGAGGGTCAGATATGCAAGAAGAAAGTCAAATTTGTGATACGTAGAAGCAGATCTAATAGATCCAAACATTGTAGCATGGTTGTAGATGGATCGATTTCCAAGGACAACAACAATTCAAGGACCTTGAGTTGAAGGCACTAGCTCAGGTATGCATTTTATTTTTTAGGGAAGATTGTAGATATGATGGAATAGATCTCAAGTCCTAAGTTTTGTATATTGTGTATACTAGTTGTATCAGAGATCTAAAGGGTTATGATCCCTAGTACGGGAGCCCTAATGATTCTTTTATTAATGGACTAACAAAGTTTGATATTTGGGCCATATAGATATGTGTACTTAAATGATCTCACTGTTGTTATATTTATGTTGTGAAAAACTATTTTGGTTGAATACTTTCAGTATGTATATGATCAAGTCTAAACATAGACCAGATCTGGGGTATAAGGAAAATTCAATGCTCTATTGTGTTGTTTCCTTTAATAGAGAGTTGTTAGTCTGCTTGCTCATTAATAGGGTGATTGGATGTCACTAGTAAACGGGAATGAAAGGGAATTTTAGAATGGCAACCAGTTATTCGATGAGATTTATCACAACCATTAACGCTATTGTGCTCAAAATTGACTTACCTAAGGATTGGTTCCGCTTGTCATGGTAAAGGTTTCTAAATTGTTAAAATTTGTTCTTGATATAGTTTTCCTTGATCCATATTAGCTCCCTTATTGGCCAATGTGTTTGTCATAGTATTCATATTTCATCTTACATTATAGAACCAAATTACCACAAAATGCCTCAACTGCAAAGATATCCTTTGTAAAATAGAGGATTTTGGGGGGAGGGGGGATACAATTTTCTCTGCATGTTTAATGACAAACATTAACTACCTCAAAACCCTCAACCAACAAATTCTTCTAGCCATAGCTAATTCCAACCCCTACCATAGGGACAAACATTTAGCTTGATTGTTGGTAGAAATGCCCAATCCCCAAGGGAATCGAAGCTCTCTTTGATCATCGGGGTGAAAGATAACCCCTCCAGTTCTAGCCAACCTGGATAACAACATTGGTTTTCAAACCTGCAATTTCACCATTTTTTTATTCGAGGGTCGATTTTGGTTAATTTTACACCATAATATTAGTTTCAAACTTGTAATTTCACCACTTTTTATTCAAGGGTTGATTTTGGTTAATTTTACACCACAATATTGGTTGCAAAGCTACAATTTTGCCACTTTTTGATTTAAAGGTCAATTTTAGTTAATTTTCCACAACAACATTAGTTTTCAAAACTATCGTTTAAAAATAAGTCACAATTTTAACCATCCCCTAAAAAATGTGTTATTAGTAGCAACATTGATTTTTTGTGCCAAAGTTCTTGTTTTAAGTGATATTTCTTGTAATTCCCCCTCCCACCCCCTTGGAGTCTTCCATGTAGAATGGGAGGTGCTACGTTCAACTAACTCCACCTCCATGGTCTCATTATGAATATGGGGTTATAAATTTCCTTAATTTCCTTATTTCCAAAGTTAGTGGAATTAACCTTGGATAACACCAATGTGTCTAGCTCGGCAAGAGATTTCCAACGATATAAATTTTATCTCAATCCAATGCTCAGATCAAAATGTACTCCCATCTAAAGTTTAGACATTGAATCCTTGCATCCACGTGACAACGCCACATCGCCTAGGTGATTCCATGTTAGACTTTACACCAATGTGGATGTGGCTACATCCACATAACCATTGCCACATTAGCTAACCTGCGGTCCCCACCATGTCTTTCTCTTGCATATTATTATTTGTTTACATTGCATCTGGTTCTTAAGTAAAAATGGGTGTTCCCAAAGTTTGTTACCTAGAAAATGATTTAGATTTCCACCATCCTAGATATCGAGCCTTGGGCTCACTTATCTGGGCCTCTCAAAGGTTACTCCAATTTGGCCCCACCCAAGATGGCCTTAACTTAACTTTTGCAAATGTATATGGCCCATCTGGATCTGGTTTTCTCTAACTGCTTCACCTTTTCATTTCTTTTAGATATATAGATTTCCAAAAACGTCCAGATCACTTAAATCCAGTTTGCATACAAAAGCTAATTCACACCTTATTCAATTTAGAATAATATAATGTTATTATTTAGATGTTTCAGGAAGCTAGCCAAGGTTCTCCTGGCACTTGGCTTTGCCCAAAACATCCAGAGTCACAGGAATACATTCTTGTATCAAGCACGACCCATCTCAAATGCTAACCATAGCCATATTAACTTCATAGAGATGTGAATCCAACTATTAACAATAATTATAACAAGTCAATCCATGACTAACAACTCTTTATGATTTCAACTACAACAACACCAAATTATTCTATAAAATGGGTTTGATCCATCATTGTGCATTATTTCATTATTAGTCCATAATTAAAGAAATAAGAAAATCAATCATGTATAACACCAATCCATGCAATGGTATTGGCATGCCATATACGACTCTTTAACAACATAACTTCATAAATTCTTAAATAACAAACACTCCTTGACAATTAGCGCTCAAGCCATGGAATTTCACACACCATAACAACTTAACATGGTTCATTATATCACCATATGTAAACATGTAAATAGCTCTGCAATTTAGGAAACACATCAACATATATAGAGATCTAAAAGTCCCTCACACCATGAGGATAATCATACAAACCATCTCATTGCAATCACACTGTAATACATATTCCTTCATTAACAGTGTTGATACACTCATTGTCCTATAACAAAAATATTTATAATTCACGTGCAATATGTATAGTAAGAAACTTATCTTTTTAATTAAATGACTCACACCTAAGAGAGGGACTTCAACTCTCCACCCAATAGCAGACCAACTACACTGCAACTTTTCTTGTCGTTGACCACCCCCGAGTCAAATTTAGAGTCTAACAAGTTAATTACTGAGGAGTATTCTCACTAATAACCAGTCAAATAGATGGTAAGAAAGAAGTCCACTTTCCAGGCGATTTATAAACTTCCTCCTGCAGTAACACCATAATGACTCTCTGCCCCAGTAGAAAATAAACCATAGGAGTTCAACCAAGGCTCAATGAGTTATAACTTAGTTCCAAGAGAATGAATCCACTATCTCAGAGGTTTATTAGTTGGCTTCTCTAAACTAGTATTGTAGGAGTCAAGAGCCCATTATCTAGGTGGTTTATCAACTTACTGAGCAAGTAAATAAGTGGTTTATTATCCCCAAGGCTAACACTTAGTGGTTTATTAGTCCTTTCAATTCGTTCCTGGGTGTCTCAGCCTTTCAAGTGGTTTATCAACCCCAACTAGCATCCTAGTGGTTTATCAGCCCCAAGGCTAGCACTAAGTATTTAAACTCCACTGATTGCCCAACCAATTCACACGCACACACACTAGCCGTATCAAAACACAAGGAATGTTATCCCAAACATGGAACACTGACTAGAGAAAAAGTCATTTCTCCCTGACAGATCCACGGTCACTGCCAATTCCACGCTCTGCCTTCTCTTTCCTTATGCATTCGTTGTTATTTCTTCCATAAGTTATCTCTTGCTCGATACCACTACACATTCTATTTGTTTTCTTTCATCTTTGTTTCTTCACACCTTCTCCCCGTCGAGATTTGCTTCATGTACTTTTTCCATGCGTGTTGACTACACCGACACTTTCCCCAAAAACCATAACTACATGGGCTTGTCGTTCACTCAGGAAGCCCATTCTTAAATTCAATGTTTGCATTAGGAATGCCATAAATCCCTTAGGGATATAGGTGGTGAAATAAATACAATGGCTTCGATTTACAAGCAACTCCTCTCCTCAGACTTTTGAATCTGTGTCCACTCCCTCAGCCAATAAATGTTTACATTTCCACACAATTTACATGAATTACAATTCATAGAAATATATACAAGAGGGATAACAAAAAGGGTTGTCATATTTTTCTTTAACTTAATAACTATATTATACTTCCTTTGATTCAACCTAACTTTTCTATTTTATTGATTTGTTTTAATATCCATGCTCAAAATAAAATTTGAAGCACTGCGATCTTTCATACCAAATTTAGAAGATAACCGAAATCTGAAATCCTTGATGGTTTCCTTGTTGTTGTCATCCAACAACATATTATAGCCTATTTAGGGGTTGGTTTTCATGGAGGAATACCTACAGTTGGGTGGAAATAACTTGGTCTTAGTTGGTTGCATGGTCTACAACATTCAACAACTGTGTACTTCATCTTTTCTTAAGGAATTCTCACTATTTTTGGTACAAGAAATATTTTCCTATAGGTTATTTTTATTATCACATTGTGGGAAAGATATGCCACCTTTGGTTGAAATTTATTTGCTACAAGAAACCACAAGGTCTCCACTCAATCAACCTAGGTCATAACACCTGCATTTGTGGGATATTAAAGAATATCTCCAATTTTAGTAGATATTGATAAAAAAACATCACAAAATCCTTTTATTGAAACTCCCTCCCAATACATCTTTATAATACAAATAAACATTATTTTTAATAAGTATCTCTATTTTTACCAAATACCCCTTTTTATACCCCCAAA
>APFE031676758.1:19083-53687 GCA_000404065.3 Pinus taeda | reverse complement strand
TAATGCAAGTACAAAGGAGAATGCACTCTCTATGGAGTTATCTGAGACTTGTGACCTGGTAGGTTGCTATAGACATTAAATCCCTTCTATTATGCTCTCTCATTCCCACTCCCAAGTTGTTATACTCTATTTTGGAATAAGATATAATTGACATGGATGGAACCCCTTTTCCTCCTAGTGGCTTGGGTATAACATAGCTTGATAGCCAACTAAGGGTCAAGTTTGATTCCAACTCTCAACTAGAGTTACAAATTTGACCTTACTAGAGTCTTCTTCCAAGTTCCCACGTGGTTATCCCCATGTGGATATCCCCTCATGCATGAGTAATGAGGGTTGACATGGCATCCACTCATGCTATGGTTATCAAACATGGTCTTCCAACTTCCAAAAGGCATAACTTCTTCATGTGGACTCTAGTTGACATGATCCTTATACCATTGGAAAGATATATGAGCGTAGAATAATTTTATAGGGTATAGTGCTTTAGAAAGAAATTTCACCCCCAAAAAAGATAATTTAAGGCCTCAAAATGGTAAAAACACTTTCAAACCATAATTCTCCAAACTATGTCCCACCAATAAAACTACTCCCACAAGATAATTCCTCCACATTTTCCACACTAAAAGAATCAATATGGATGAAAAATATCTCCCCATTTTGGGAGGCTTTTGGTCCCTAAAAGTTTTCACTAAATGAGGTGAGGAAAATTTCCGTCTACCTTATCCCTAGAATATCACATAATTTTTCCTGGAAGTTTTCCTCTCAACCTAATTGGCCAAAGTTCACGCTACCCTTGTCTTCTAGTTTTGGATATCTTCTAAAAATTATACTCTCTCAACTCTGCTTAGGCATCTAGAGTTAAGTCCTCTATGGAAGGTAGGACCTACTCTTCTTCTTGATCCAACATGGAAGGCTCATAGAGTTTGAGATTTTATAAAATCATTATTGAGTAGGAGTGCATATATGGGGATATATTGAGTCTGGGATTATCTCTGACATTTTCCAGTATATTGAAAAGACCATACCATAGAGCCTTGAATTCCTTACTAAGACACTATAACCTCTCCTTGTTCCACTACAACCATAATTGTCTCCCTCTTTGAATGACCTCCCTATCTTGTTGTAATAGCCCCAGGTTAAAATTTCATGTAATAAAGGATAATAAAGGAAAAATAAGACCAAGGACATGGGACATGTATTCCAAAATAAATGTTGGGCAAAACATCCTAGTGAGTGTCACTTTCAATTTATTATGGCTAAGGAAATTGGAAAAGGCAAAGAGGAATTAATTGGAATTTATCTATGAAAATAAAGGAAAATAGGAGAGAAGGGAGATGAAGGGTCACATATTTGCATGAGAGGGAAATTGAAGGAAAAATGATGAAAATAGAGGCCTCAATGGTAAAAATATTTTTGAGGATTAGTTGCTATTTTCTTACAGTTTTGGGTGGAGCTATCTTCCATTATCTCATTCTCTCATACTCTTGCACACTTAGAGAATTCTTGGAGCATGATTGGATCATTCTAGTTTCAATTGGATTAGAGAAATAAGGCAAATGAAAGCATGAAAACATAATGGAACAGATGGATCAACAACTACAATTGGATTGCTTTGTAGGTAAAAGGTTGCATGTATGATCTCCTTGTTGGTTTTTGAATGCATGGTATATGCAAGAGATTTTCTGGTTATGTGTTGTCATTTGCATGGAGGAGTACCTGGATTGACAATGGTTTTAGACTTTTCTATCCATTTCCTAGAGAGCCACGGAGTTATGGGTTTCCACCTTTTTTTTTTGGTGTTCATGTTCCTTATGGTTGTGGGTTGGAACAAATTCTTTGGAATCCTTGGAACAACTTGGGTTGAGTTACTGGCCCTGAATCCTAGGTTGGGACAAATGCTCTAGAACCCCTGGTGGGTTGAGTTACTAGTCCTTGGAGCCGGGTTGAACAAATGCTCTGGAGCCTTGGAAGGATGTGGGTGCATTACTAGTTCCTGGAGCCCTTGAAGGTTGTGGGTAGAGATTGATATGGTTGGTGTTAGTGATGTCTGACCATGGAGGTGGAATCATTGTGGTTGAGTGTTGAGGTGGTTTGGCGTATGGAATCCATGGTTTGGTATTTTCTTAGTTTATTCCTTGAGATCCCATATTCACGCTTAGAATATGGCGCAGAGGTGATTGGCTAAAAGAGAGGTTTGGTTCAGCCCAATCTATGGTCGGGTGGTATGTGGAAGTCCCTAACTTGGTTGGCATTTTCCTATGTAAATATGAGACATTTTCTTATTGTAATTTATGAGTAATTGCAGTGTTATATTGGTGGTATTATGGTTGAGTTTCCATGGTTTCTATGTTGGTTATTTTCTGCTTATATGTTGGTTATATGATATGTACCATCTATGGATCTTATCATGAATTGTTTAGTTATTGATTGATTGATGAATGTATGGACTAATAAGTATTGTTGCAGCCATGTGGAGAAGGCATATAGCCTTCTTGGTAATTCTTAGATGAATCTTAGACTATTATGATAAGATATGCATTCATCCTCTGTAACTTCTATGTTTGCCATGTGTTTGATGAAACGTCTAGTGTGTTCTAGGCAGTCTAGGTTAAGTTCTTGATTCAATTTTGAATGTTTATATTTTTCCTCATGTCAATAAAGATTCTAGAAAGTCTCAGACAGTTCTGGACAGTGGTCTGGGGGTTGGCCTTGAATTATGTCTCAAATCTCGAGACCGCATCCTTTGAACTGGAAATTTTGGGTTATAACTATATGGAAGGAGTGTCATGCATGTGGTTGGAGCCCTAAAACCGCACCCTTTCGTTGTTGTGCATGTTTTTGGGGCCTAAGATGAGATTAAAACAACCCCAATTCAGGGTATGGTCACATGGGGTGGTCCTTTGGTCCTCGAGTGTCATGTAGCCCTAACTCCTGAGTGATATTTATGAGAAGTTTAGTTGTCAGTACCACTTTCATAACTGAAGCTTGGAGGTCAGGTTATGCCATGGTAACTCTTTGTCTCAAGTTTACCATGGCAGGTTCGTAAATTGGGTAAATGTGGGAGGAGGTGGTTAAAGGGTGGTATCAAAGCTGGTTCTTACAAGGTGGTATCAAAGCTTCCAAGTTCAAACACTTGGACTGGATGGGATAAATGTGTATGATTATGCATGCATAATAGGTCATACATGCATTGTGGTGATCATTATGCAGTTGTGTCATCATGATATTGTTGGTATGTTATGATAATGATATGTTAAGTGAAATGGAGCTGGAGACGCAAATTATTGGAGCGAGGTTGCAAAACTGGACCTCAGGGTAAAAGTGGATCGTCAATACAAGTTTGTATGTTTGGCATGCAGGTATGATGGTTAATGGTTGTTATATGCATCGTGGATATATACATTTTTTTGCATTCTATTGTTGTTGTGGTTACATACATGATAGATGTTAGTTAATCAATGTGGCCATATGCACATGTTTCAGATAGTCATGAATGATAGTAACTTGTTGCTATATGCATTGCGGTCATATGCATGATGATTATGGTCATTACAACTAATATCTTGAAGTTATATGTATCGTGATAATTTGGATTGGTCTATACAGATGGTTAGGGTTATGACATTCATGTATGAGTCGATGTACTTGTGATATTGTGTCGTACTAATCTAGACTGACTTGTGCATATGTGATAGCCTCCCCTGAGATACATCGAGGTATGAGTTTGATTATGTTTCTATTTGATTTATCTAACATTGTATGCTACATGAAAGCCTTTCTAGAGCTCAGGAAAACCAAGTAGAAGTCAATGCAGTTATCCTTTAAAGCCTTTTAGATTTGTAGAGACAAGGGCAAATGAGGAGCTAATTTGGGATGACTCAAATGTTAGAAGATGCAGAACAATTGCAATGTTGAACCTGTGATGAAGAACATCGCAGGAAGGATTATCCTTTGTATCAGAGTGGCATAGAGGAAGTGTGGTAGAGCCTCAATGCATATTGCAACAAAACAAGCTCACGCTCTGGGACAGAGCAGTAAAGCAAGTAAAGTGCATAGAGGCACTTTGGGGATGAGGAAGCTACATGGATCAAATGCATGTATAACAATTGGTTTCCAGTTATGGCTGGATCAGTTAAGGAATTAGAGTCCATTGAGAGATGATATATGTATGTCTTTAGTTACAAGGCAATGTGCTTGGCACAACAAGGTAAGGTAATTGGTATATTGTATATTTATTTATGTGTTAACAATTGTATGTTTATGGCAGTATGATGCAGGGAATTTCACGGAAAAAGAGTTGCCATTAACTCTTGAAGAGGCTTGGGTTGAGCTTTCCTTTGGAAGCATTGGGAACCATGGGATTGAGTCATGATGTTTGTTTTTAGTTTTGTGCTATTGGTCTTTTCTGATTTGTTGTGCTTGATTTGCGGTTTTGATTGCGTCTGGTGCGTGTTGTATAGTTATTGGTTTTTCATGGTATTTTTTCTTGTTTTCTTTTTTTTTTTCTTGCCTTTTATGTTTTGAGGGTCTTGGGAATTGGTTGGGGAAAGAGGAAATTTCATGGAGCTCGGGGAGAGCTGAATGAAACCCAATAGGTAATGTAAGATCTGGATGAAGCCCAATGCATGGGTAAAGGGAAGCTAAAGGCAAGAATATGATAACTAGTTGGATTGGTTGGGTCCATTGGGGTAAATGGATGGTGGCAAGATAGTCATGAGAAAGGTAACTAGAAAGGTAAAGTGAATAGATTTAAGGTTTCAGATACCTTGGCTATGTTGGGAACTGTTGTTCTCAATGTTGTGCATGATGTGCATGGATAAATGGAGTTCTCTTAACCTTGACCTTATGATATCTGGTAATTTTGTTGTGATTATGATTATGTTGATGTCTATATATATACATATATGTGTGTACGTATGTCATCATCTAACAGGGTCGTCAGGGATCATGATTGCTTTATGTTAATGTTTATATGTATATATGTATGTCGTTGTTTGACATGATCATCAGGGATCATGCTTGTGGAGGAATGATTGCTTATACAGGTGAATGACATGAAGGGTTTCCTGGTTTATGAAGAATAAAGCGGGCATAGTAGCCCTGATAGATCTACGAGGTTAGTATGTGTGGATATGAATTAATATTATGTGCTTATACTATGCCTATGTTTATGCCATGGTAGGTAATGCTGAGGGATACACCGACAAAATGAAAGCAGTGTGATCTGTGACATGTTGGGACAAGCATGGATAGTGGAAAGACATTAGAAGTAAGGTTGCTTGGTAATGAAAGTGTGGTCGCTAGATGTGCAGTACTAGTATTGTGTACATGTGGTGTTGTGTATACATTGCACATGTGTTGTTGTGTGCATGTTGTACATGTGGTGTTATGTACACATTGTGCAGGTAGGTGCTATGTACATGTGGTGTTGTGTGCATATTATAGATGTGGTGTTGTGTACACTTTTTGTAGGTGGTGCTATGAACATATGGCGTTGTGTGCATGTTGTACATGTGGTTTTGTGTGCATGTTGTACATGTGGTGTTGTGTACATGTTGTGCAGGTTGTGCTATGTACATGTGGGGTTGTGTGCATGTTGTGCATGTGGTGTTGTGTAGGTGTTCCTATCTACCTGTGGTGTTGTGTACATGTGGTATTGTGTACATGTCGTACATGTTGTGTTGTGTATATGCGGTACTATTTTACTAGTATTGTGTATTCGTTTTATTGTACTATGTGTATGTATATGCATTTTATTGTACACCGGGTATAAGTGTATGTGTTGTGGTGTACACTATGTATGTGTATGTATTGTACAATGTGATGGGACAGGTAGGTATGGGATTGTCTGGGCCCTTGTTGCTAATATTGAGGGTTGAGGTAGTTCGGTCTCAAAATACCCTTGTTGCTGATATTGAGGGAGGAGGCGGTTTAGTCTCTTGATTCCCTTCTTGCTTTGAAGAGAGGAGAAGGCATTGGGCACTTGTTGGGTTTTGTAACTGATCCAGTGTGTGTACGTGATTGAAGAGAAGATAAGGCGTTGGGTGCTTTCCGGGTTTGGAAAATGATTTAATGTGTGTACAAAAAGGACAAAGAACAAAGGCACAAGAAAAAGAATTATTTGGAAGATAAGTATTAGTATTTTATTTTAGTTTTAATTATGCATGTGATCTATAACTCTGATTTATGATGGTTACATGTGATCTATGATTATGATTTATGATGGTTGAGTTTTGAGCTAACAAGATGTGATATGTTTATACATGATTATTTGATCCAAGATCTAATTTGACTTGTTGTCACACGAAGTAAACATAAATACAAGTGTACCTTATTGGCAGGCCACCAATGAGGTATGATTTGAATTTATTTTTAGTCTAATGGAAATTATGTGCTTGATACAGGAAAGTAGGTAAATGCCCAATTTGGGTGGTTGAATCTGATTGCAAGAATTAGCATCAACAACAACAACGAAAAGGAATTGGAACATGCAACAATATGTTGGTAAAGCACGTCAGGAGTAGGGCCATTGTAGGACATTGGTACCCAATAATGTCCATTGATTTCCATGAGCATGCTATGACTAGTATGATGGTTTTGAGGCAGATATATGCCTTGGTTTTTGGACCTTTCGATGCCAGGAAACCTTCCTAAGGGATGGATCACCCGAGGGGCTGTGTGGCAGAGAAGGGGACGTCGGGGAACTTGGAAGGTGAGTGACTGCACGAAAGGGGGTGACTAGATTTCCCAAGGGACTATGTAGCAGAGAAGGGAAGGCTGGTGAATGAATTTGTTTTGGTCATTAACATTGCCAGATGGAATCAAAAGCACATTGGGAGTGTGCCTTGGAATAATGAGTTGGTAACTATTCACTGAGGGAACAAGTAGCGCAAGGATCGTAGTGCTAGACATTGGATGCAAGTTTGACTTTCACAGTGGATTCTGGACTTCCTGGGAAGGAAGTGAATCTTGATATTACGTTGAGGGTGGAGGTATGAGCCTTTGGATTCCCTTGTTGATTGTTTTGGGCACCATATCCTTTTATTTTATAGTTAGAGCAAATGTGCATATATATATGTGTGTGTGTGTGTGTGTGTGTGTGTATTATTGTAAATATGGTATTGAGTTGTGGTTATAAAGATCCATAGACAATATGATCATTTGTTGGTTGAAGCAAATGCACATAAATATATGTGGTTGCTATTGTAATACCATAATGAGTTGTGTTATAAAGCTCCAGTAAGCGACATGCTTGTCATGTTCAACAATTAGTCATTGTAAATACCGCAACGAGTTGTATTATAAAGCTTCATACGAAGTATTTTATTTGTAGCGGTTTGTTGGTCATAGGTGTCATAGAACACCGAGGACGTTGTTCCCCTAAGGGGAAGGGGTTTGTAACAACCCTGGGTTAAAAGTTCATGTAATAAAGGATAATAAAGTGTTGTAGTGGCTACAACCACGCTCCCAATTTTTTCCCATGCTTTGTTTTGGAGCCTCCATTATAAACCACAACAACTCATCTCATACTGATCTAGGTACTTATGCTTCAACTAAGATTTATTCTTTCAATATTGGCTTGTGTTTGTTCACTTAGCTCTTTTCCTAACCCATAAGTCGATCTCTTGACTTGGTCTTTCGACAGTTTTGGGCTTGCCTTAGAGAACTGTGCAATCCTTGAGGGAAACTAGCCTTGCTCTTGGGAATTGTGCAATCTTGATTGCAAGTGGGCCTTGAGCCCAAGAATTGCACAGGATTGGATGACATCTAGCCTTGAGCTGGGAATTGTGCAGAACTAATTATGCTTAGAAATTACATAATGCATAAGCTAGAGAGTTGCCCGATTCTTCCCATAACTACGTAATCTCTTCGGGCAATGCATGAGAATTTTTCCCAAAAAGCAAAAAAGCATCCCTAAAAAATAGGGACCTATTTTTACCAGCTCTGAGGAGGCACTTGAGTTATTTTGGAAATTTCCACCAACTGTCGCTTTTTCCTTGATTTGAGGCATGCGTGTCATAAACCCTAATATGACCAAAAATATTTAATCGACACTACTAGATCTCATTTGTAAATTTGATCTTGGAGCTTTGGCATTCCCGAGGAGGCCAAGTAACCTTTGGTGCGATCGTCGTTGCTTTTTCGCGTGAGTTTTTCTTTTCTAGTCTTTTGCCATTTTTCTGTCGCTTTTGTTGTTTAGCTTGTGAGAGTGTTGTTTCACTTGTTTATTTGAACAACTGCTAGCTTTTTAACTTGTTTTAGCTTGTAGAAGTGTTATTTCAAGTTTTACATTGCCTTTCTCAAGTGTTGTATGTGTTTTCCCTGTTTTTGCACCAGCGGTTGTCATTGCGACGACTCCCTTCACAGGCTTCGTTTTCCTTCAGTTTTATTGATTCCTGCACTTGTTTTAATTGCATGCATAATCACTTAGTCATATCTGCATTCATCATCACACCATCCTTCAGATCTTCTTGATTTCACACTCCCCTTGGGTAGATCTGGGCCTCCCCTTACCCGTATCTCACTTTTAACTGCATGTACTGTGCAATCTGGGAGCTCAAGGCCTCTGGCTTAGCTTATGGAATTATGCAAAGGTTGTCATGGCCTGGCTCCAACTACGCACTACACAATTTTAGGAGCCAACCTCCCATCTTGGCCACTGAGACTGCGCAATGTGCAGTCTCTTCCGACCTTGGCCCAAGACTGAATTGCGCATTGAGCAAGCTTCCTGACTAACTAATGGGACTGCACAATGCACAGTTCTAGAAGGCAACCAATGACCTTTGTGAACTATAATTGTGCAATCTGTCCCATCATGAGCCTACTTTGTTGCTTGGTATTGTCTTGAAGTTGATTTTGTTTTTAAGATGTCATTGCTTTCCGTGAGTGTCCTCTCTATCCCATAGGTACAATAGTTGTTGAACATCTCTCTAGCAACTGCAGGTAACATGGCATCCAAGAGAGATACATCAAAGGAAACCACTGAGAGAAGTACAGGGGAAGCAATTGAGCATATATCAATTAATCTACGAGTTTATGTAGACACTCAGTTGTTCATTAAGAAGGGTACACTATTAACATGGCAGAAAATCAGGGATACTTTTGCAGAGAAATTCAAGGAAGACTTAGAGGACTGACATGTTGACCTTAGAATCCAACGGTCAGGCTTAGATAAGGTTGCATGCAGGTATCCCGTCTTCCCATGTGTGGACATTATCAGCTGGATTGTCTCACACACAGATGAACAAACAATGATATTGAGTAGTGTCAGCGGGATAGAGCTTGCCACCTTCAGGGCAAAGAACTTTCAGTAGATGTATCATTTACATCAGTCAGTGAAGTGCATGGAATCATTTTTCTATGCCACCCATAGCTTTGTGAACACTAGAGACATTGTTAAGCACTGGGTGAAAGAGTCGTCGAAGTTTAGACATACACCTAATCATGTTTACAAGACAAAGTCTCTCATGAAGGCCTATAAATTCTTGATCAACTTTTCCTGCAGAATATATGGTCAAGAGAACACATAAACCTTTCCTGAAGGTTGGATAGTCATGCTGGACCAATTGGTGAATGATGGGAAGCCATTCAACTTGTATGACTTGTTGGCTCATTAGTTAAATATCCATGTGACTAATGTTCGGAATCTGCCCAAGAATGAGAAAGCGAGACTTTACATGTCTGCATACTTACTTGGTGTAATCTGTGCCCAGTAGCAGTTCCCTGGCATGAGCTAGACATGGACACCAAAGGAGACTGTCGTCAATGTTTATTGAAAGTTTGTTTATGATTGTAGCTATTGAGGAGTGATGGAAAAGCTAACTAGCCATTTTATCATCTTGTTGTACAATCTTATCTTTGAGCAGGATCCCCCTTGCATGTCCCAAGCAATAATGGAAGTAATAATGAACATTGCAGATCAATATTCCACACCATCTGACACCTTCATCAGAGTGTTTGGTGGAGTGAAGCCCTTGCATGTTCTACCAAGATATGCCAATCACAAGTTGATCATGTAAGAGGTCTCATATCACCTCTCCACAGGGTTGTCAGCAGGACTGCATAGGAAGAAGCAAGTGCCATAGCCCACTCTTCATTTGTGGATCAAATTGTACGAGATTAAGAGCTTGAAGAATGTAGATGTCGATGCAAAGGAGATAATGGGATTTGAGTTTGGCACCAAAGAATTTAATCCGTATGATCCCCACAATATTTAAAAGGACCTCTGTACAAAAGTGTACTTTCCACGGATCCACGAGATATTTCATTGGGAAAAGGATCAAACTTGGAGGTACTATTATAATGCCTCTAGACTCATTCAACCAATCAATATAGCAACAACTTGGAAATCTGCTCTGCAGACAACAGTAGCATAGGAAGCAAAAAAAAAAATAGTAATAGGCTATAATCCAATGTAGGACAAGGGAAAGAGGAAGATTGCCAAGAATCTAGAGGTAGAGCAAAGTTGCAAGAAGAAGGCAGATCCTCTCTTGGAGAAAGCAAATTTGGCAGTGGAAGCAAAGAGGGAGAAATGGAAAAAGAGAGCAGAGAAAAGTAGAGGCTGCAGGAAAAAAAAACTGAAGTTGTAGGAGATGGAGAAGAAGTTGAAGGAAGAATAGGGGTTGAGGAGGAGAGAAAGATAAGAGAAGCAGAAACAAGAAGAGTAACAAAGGCAAGGCGTGATGACAGAACAAATAACACCCATACAGGTTGATGAGTCAGAACAACCAGCAGCTGGAGAAGAGGGTGAATAGATGCACGATCGGGAGCTTGCTCGACAGATTGAGCAATTGATCGAAGTGACAAACATGGAGTTGGAACAATATCCATAAAATGAAGATACTGACCTTATGCCAAGAGCACTAGAGGTCATCTCTCAGTCTTTGCCACCTCCAGTGTCAAAACCAATCTCAAGCGAGCAAGGAGAATTTTTTCTCCTTGATGATGATCTGGTCATGGATGTGTACAATTTATCATTTAATGAGTTGAAAAAGAGGATTGTATAGGCGTAAAGGAAACATTTTCTAGACGATCACGCATCACCTGCATTCATCAAGGAAAGGGTGATAGTGCCAGACACTAGGAAACATCCAACTGCCCTTGCTAATGCCAACTTGGCTTATGCAAAAGCAACAAGCTCAAATGTCAAGTTCCCGTTGGACAATAATGAACAACTGTCAAATAACTTGCAGTCTACCAGGCAAGAGGTAGAAAAAATTTGAGAGTAGAGTGCAATTTCTGCAATGGGGAGATGAGGAAAGGATACTTGTTGAAGTATCAACACTTGAGGAGGCCATGTGGAAGCTTTAGGACAGGTTTGTCACCGTGCATAAAGCAGTTGTTCGTGTGCAAGGCCTACAAAAATAGAGCAAAAAGTTTGTTCAAACTTTCAAGAACATACATGATGCCATCACCCATGTATAAGAGTGGAAAATGCAGTACAAAGAGGCCCCACTTCACTTAGCAAAGAAGATGAAGCCACATGCAGAGCTGGAGAAATCAAAGGTTCGGATGTTGATCCAGAAGTACGAGCAGATCGCCCCATTCATCAGTAGCATACATGCCTCATATGCACAGTTTTACAACAATTTGGATGTCATGGTGAGAACACACATGATCCCATCAATCGGTTCCCTCACCGAGGCTAGACCTAAGAACCATGTCTGACTATAGATCAATGAGTACATAGAGTAGTTAAGGTGAGAGGCCACCAGTGAAGACTTGGAGCTGAGCGCACATAACAAGCAGAAGTACATTGGTGGTCCTGTCATGGTCAACACCATGTTGCACATGCTTCAGAACAAGTTGGACACAGGTTCCAAGACCATATACCCAGATTCCATGGAGGTAAGGATCTGTTATCGAAAAAACACCATCAAGTAGTTTGGGGACATCATCACACAATACCAATCTTGGCATCAATATGTCACTGAGAAGCACCAAGTGGAGGTTGTTAAGTTGGTCTTTCCCCAAACTTTAGAGTCATAGTTTTTTGTCTTGTTAAGTTGTCTCTAGCCTATTTTATTTTACATGGGTACATGTGGAAAATGTAATATTATTTATAAATATGTTGTAAGTAGAATTCCAAGTGTCATTAGTGGAATGTGAAAGGTCATCATGTTATGTAATGAGTTACTGTAAGGAAGTTGAAGAGTCATGAGGGTAGTCAAAGAGTCACAAAGGGGAATGTCAAGGGTCGCCCCACCCTTTGTTATAAATAGAACCTCATAACTCATAGAATAGGCTTTTGGGAGCCAAGATTTTGGCCAGGCTTAGGCTTAGAAAAGGATTGGGAGTATTGTGATGAGCCTTGGCTTCTCCACAATGTAGAGTTAGTATACTTCTTTGGAAGAGCACATGTTATTGACTATAATGTTCCACTACTGGGGCTAGTGGTTGACAATGGTGTATGTATGGATGGAAGTTTAACTTATAATATATCAGAGCCATCATGATTTCATGCATATGTTGTTATTGTAGTTGGACCATTCTGGTTGCTTTATGTTGTTTAACTTATGCATTTTCTTATGAACTACTTTGTATGCAATTTTATGAATCTTGTTGAATGTGTGTTGTTGGATTAACTCATCACTTTAATTTGTGGATTATTATGCATTTTAGATTATGATGTCATTCCACTCGTGTGTTCGTTTCAAGTTGTGTACTATTACATGCTTCTAAGGGGAACACTTCCTTTTCTCCTCCATGTGTTAGAACCTTCATGCATCGCACTTGACTCTCCGCAAGGTCACACACTTGCTCTCACCCAAAGTCATCTTACTTACCTCTGCGCGCTACTGCGGTCAAGGAATTACACTACCACCCACTACTGGGACTCCTACTCCAAATGGTTTGAGGTCTAGTTGGGACTTCATATTGGGGAGATTCCCTAAATTTTGGCATGTCCAACACTGTTAACATAAAGGAAAAATAAGACCAACGTCATGATACATGTATTCCAAGCTGAATGTTGGGAAAAACATCCTAGTGGGTGTCACTTCCAGTTTATTATGTCTAAGGAAATTGGCAAATGCATTGGAAAAGGCAAAGAGACATTAATTGGCATTTATCTATGAAAATAAAGGGAAATAAGAGAAAAGGGAGATGAAAGTTAACATATTTCCATGAGAGGGAAATTGAAGGAAAAAAGAAGAACATAGAGGCCTCAATGATAAAAAGGTTGATCCTGCTTATGAGGATCAGTTGCTAGATTTTTGACAGTTTTGTGTGGAGATGTCTTTTATAATCCCATTCTCTCATACTCTTGCACACTTCGAGCATGCTTGGAGCATTCTAATTTCACTTGGATTGGACAAAGAAGGCAGAGGAAAGCAGGAAAGCGCAAGGGAACAGGTGGATCAATAACTACAACTAGATTGTTTTGTAGGTAAGATGTTGCATGCATGATATCATTGTTGATTTATGATTGCATGGTATATGCATGTAATTTTCTATTTATGTGTTGTCATTGGCATGGAGGATTGCCTAGATTGACAATGGTTTTAACCTTGCCTTTCCATTTCCTGGATAGGCATGGTGTTGTGGGTTTTCCATTTAATTATTTTTCTAATTGGTTCTCATGTTCCTAATGGCTATGGGTTGGAACAAATGCTCTAGAATCCCTAGAAAAACTTGGGTTGAGTTAATAGTCCTAGAGCCTATGTTGGGACAAATGTTCTGGAGCCCTTGGTGGGTTGATTTACTAGTCCCTGGAGCTGGGTTGGACAAACACTCTGGAGCCCTTGAAGGTTATGGGTTGAGTTACTAGTACCTAGAGCCCTAAACAACTTGGGTAGAGACTGATCTAGTTGGTGTTAGTGATTTTCGATTGTGGAGGTGGAAATACTGCGGTTGAGGGTTGGGGTGGCTTGGACTCTAGAAGCCTTGGTTTGGTTTTGCATTGGTTTATTCCATGAGATCCCACATTCATGCTTGGAACATGGCACAAGGGTGATTGGCTGAAAGAGATATTTGGTTAAGTCCATTCTATGGTTGGGTGGTAAGTGGAAGTCCCTGACTTGGTTGGTATTTTCCTATATAAATATGATAAATTTCCTTATTGTGATCTATGAGAACTTGTAGTGTTAAATTGGTGGTATTATGGTTGAGTTTCCATGGTTTCTAAGCTAGTTATTTTCTGGTTATATGTTGGTTATATGATGTGTACCATCTACGGATACAGTGTCATGAATCGTTTAGTTATTGATTAATTGATGAACGTATGGACTAATAAGTGTTGTTGCAACTATATGGAGAGGGCATAGAGCCTTATTGGTCATTATTAGATGAATCTCATACTATTATGAGAAGATATGTATCCATGACCTGTAGCTTCTATGTTTTCCATGTGTTTGATGAAATGTCTAGTGTGTTATAGGAATTCTAGGTCAAGTTCTTGACTCGAGATTGAATATTTAACTTTTTTCTCATGTCAATAATGGTTCTGGAAACTCTTTGACAGTTATGGGTAGTGGTCCAGAGGCTATCCTAGAATTGTGGTTCAAATCTCGAGACCAAACCCTATGAATTGGAGATTTTGGACTATAATCGCATGGAAGTAGTGTCATGCGTGTGTTTGGAGCCCTATAACCATACCCTGGCCTTGTTGTGGATGTGGTTGGGGCCTAAGATTTGAGAAAAGCAACCCCAACTTAGGGTCTAGTCACCTGGGGTGGTACTTTGGTCCCTGAGTGTCATGTGGCCCTGAGTGATGTTTGTGTGAAGTTCAGTTGTTGACCCCACTTTCATAACTGAAGCTTAGAGGTCAAGTCATTTTATATAACTCTTCATCTCATGTTTGCCCTTGTAGGCTTGTAAATTGATTAAATGTGGGAGGAGGTGGTTACACCTGTGTTGATCACATTTAAACTTATACTTTTCCTGTGACTTTTTCAACATATCCAATACTTGCAAATGGATTTGCTTGATTTTCTCAACAATTTTTTTTTTCTGCTCTTAAAGTGTCCCCTATGAGATCCTCCTTCACCCGTCCTTGTTTCCCACACACAAAATCCAAAGGTGAAGGTGGAAAATATCCAAAATAACTTTCAAATGGGGATTTACCAGTTGAAGTGTGGACAACTCTATTATAGGAGCATTATATATAGACCAAATTTTTGTCCTACATTTTTGGATGATTATAATTGTAACCCCTCAAAAGCTACACCAAAGTTTTGTTGACTACTTCTATTTTCTTGTATGTGTACATAAGGAATGTTGTAGAATTTTTGAAGTTTGTTACCATATTCTCCCACAAATATAAAATGCACTGAGAAATGTATTGCCCCTGTTTGAAATGATTCTCCTTGGCATCCAAAAGTGCACTTAGAACTATTCAAAGAACAATTTTGTTGCTTCTTAATTTTGCTACTGTCTTCCCCCACAAATATAAAATGTATTGAGAAATGTAGGGTCCTTGTTTGAAATGTTGCTCCATGTATCCCAAGGTGCACCCATAACTATTCAAAGAACACATTTGCTACTTCTTCCCCTCCCAAGATATTTTTATAAGGCATGAGAACACACATATTGTTGAACCTGTCAAGTACCAAGAACACGTAGTCATGTCTTGTCTTGGTTTTTGATAGACTTCTCACAAAGTCCATGAAATGATTTCCAAAGGAAGAGTAGGTAGAGGTAAGGGATGGTATAGACCTTGTTTCCAATAACTAGGCTTGTTTATAGAACAAAGAAAACATCCTCTAATGAACCTTGCTATAACTTCTTGCATTATGGGTTAGTACACATACCTCTATAAGTTAGCCAATATATTCGCTACACCAAAAGCCTTGGTTGGCGCAGTGGTTTTAAGGAAGGAATTTGGGATCTATGTAGAGGAACACCACATAGAAGGATTCCATGCATACGAGTCAACCAAATATTAGTACATAGAATGTGGGAAATAAGGAAAGAACTTAAGCTAGTTTGTGGGTGTTTTTCCTTGGTAATAGGAATTTCCCATAGTAAAAGTAGGTTTTTTTTCTTCGGCTTTGCTTCCCAATGTAAACTTATAAATAGCCAAAGTTGCAGAGTTAGATAGATATAGATGAAGATATACAATAATGTGTATGAAATTATTTCTAGACTTAGAAATAGAATGTATTGATGCTTTATACGGATTTTGCACTGTAACTTGATGGATTAGGTTGGTGAGTTGCGATGATTGCAATGTAATGAATCATTTTCATAAGTAATACAAATTTTGTTTGGCTTCATTGTCTATTGTTGTGCATTATCGTATGAATGATATGTTATGTTTGTTATGTTCTTCTAATTATTGATTTACTACACAAATTAGGGGTATACTTAAATATTTATTTTATGTTGAAACATATAATGATAACATAGGCGCCATCTCTCCTTCATCGCTGCAGAACTATCCAGGTTTCTAAATTCCCTCATAACATGCCTCGGGTGAGACTTCACCTGCTCGTGGGTGATGTTGAAATGGCCAGTGTCAAAGGGGTTTTGTTGGTTGTTTCACTCTAAATATTGGTTTTCCCTCTTTGTGCCAAAAAAAGGTTCCGTTGTTGGGACTGAGATTTGCAATTGAAGGGGATGTGGAGGATGAATAAGGAAGAGATATGGTAGTGGATACAAATGAAGGAATGTGAATTTGCGATAGACCAAACCAAAAACCAACGAATTGATCACAAGAAGTGGTTGTGAAGGTTGTCTTTGAGAATTTCTTTGCTGAGGTCCTATGATTCTAGTTGAGTGGTTACCATGACTATTAGAGATAAAAAATTTGGTGCACTATGGTACCATATAATTATAATCTATAATTGATCTAAAGAGTAAATTTAGTAAATAATAAAGTCTTGTGCGTAGTTTCTTTCTGGTTAAATAGTAGTATATTGGAGGGTTACATTGTTGAATTTGTGATAGAAGATACCTAGTTATATAGTGAGGCTGAAATTTGTGAAATCATTTCTTACTTGGATAAATATGTCGTTGTGTGACAAAGGATTAATGTTATTGGAATCCAATAACATAAGCAACTGAATCTCTTTGCGTGTGATAGGGAGAATGGGGCCTGACCAATGTATGGATTGAAGGAATAAGGGTGAGGGATATATGAGAGGAAATGAGGACTAATAATGTTGAGATATATGTGACTTAAAATAATATAATATGCAAGAAGGGTTAGAACATGCACATAGACATAGGCAGGAAACACAACAAAAGAAGCTAGTGGAGTGCTACACAATGGAGTAAGTTTTTGGCACAAAAGCGAGGTGAGAGAGAGATATGTGTCAGAGCCTGTGGTAGAAATAAGGAAAACAAAGAGTTGCACAACAAAAAAGGAAGTACTAAGGAAGGAATACCTTAGCTTAGTTTGGAAAAAGAAGAACGAATGTATCCCAGTGACCCTAGTCAAGCCATACCCTGCGTCAAACCCATAACCCTGTGTGTGTCTTCAACGCAAGAAGTAAGATCACCCAGTAAGTTATTGTAGTTGAATTCACTTAGTAAGGAGAATAGTAAAGGTATTTAGGATAGTGGAAATAGTTAGATGGGACTTAAGATACCAGGAAATAAGCCAAAAGTATCATAGAGTAGAACTACATAGAGAATCATGACAGAAGTTGACCCTTCCATGCGAATGTTGGTCTTTCACAACATTGTATCGGAGGATCCCGAACAACCTATTTTTGTGTGTGAGGCATTTCCGAATTTCAAGTAGGTACAATGTGATAAAATACAAGTGGCACAGTTGGAGACCACTTTCAGGTTCACACATTAACTTGGTATATGAAATTCAAGAATAATGCACCAAGAGGGAAAGGTAGAGCACTTGGAGAAACAAGACAAGAATTGTTAAAGGAGTTCTAGAAACTAAAATCAGAGTCTTGATGTATCATAGATGTGAAGGATATTAAGAAATACATTAGTGAGTTGTATGGGATTACGACCATAAGTTCAAGGTTTTTTTAGATTAATTAATTTTCCCAATTTTGGACGTGCAACATAAAAATGGTTTGTTGTAAGTCTATTACCACATATACGTGTTCCATTAATGTAACGGAAATTTTCTACATAGTCTAAAGCTTTCAAAAATTCCTTGAATCTAGAAATATCCCTTGTAGTTAGTGAAAGCGATGCGGGGATGGTACAAGTTTAGTCACAACTGGTAACATTAACAATACAATTGCAAGACCTGACAAAAGGCAAAGAGAAGTGCACAGATTTTTGGTGCAATATATGTAGAAAGGAGGGACACCATAGGAATGAATGTTTGAATGTCATAACATACATATTTATGGGAGCTATGAATCCATTGGCGCAATGTTCTAAGAACTATGATATGAGGCATGTAGAGTGTGGGGCCATGTACCCCCATCTTTTCTGATGATTCAGGAGTATCAAATCTTGGTTAAAATGTTTTTATGTGACTTTTACAAGTTAGTATGGCATGACATACATACTTATCAGGCATTGGATTTACTAAGGGTGCACACTATTGACACATTTAAGGTGCAAGAAGCAGAGGGCTATGAAGTTGCGATGCCAATTTATAACATACACATAGGATACTATCTAGGAAGAGGCCAAGGGATAAAAGGCAGATGTTAGGGATTTCAATTTAGAGGCAGAGGCAAATTTGGAAGAGGCAAGGGTTTGATCATTTGTTATAACTATGGGAAACTAGGATATTTCATGAAAGATTTCCCTAACCCATGCATGCCATGTAATTGGACCATGATGTTCAAGACTGTCCTTATCTTATTGGGAAGTGGTAGGAGAAGAAGGGACATAATGTGTGGATGACACTTGTTGAAGGCCACATAGATTGACCATAAGTAGGAGAAATTATGCATGGAAGAGAAAGGATAGGAGAAAATGCAAATGGACTAGGGAACCAACCATATCAATGGGTGAGAAAGGAAACAGAGCCACCTCCCAAGTTCGATCCAACAAAGGAAAAGGAAACATACAAGGAAGAGAACTAGTTGTGAAGGAATGGGGTTCGACCATGCGTCAAGCACAACCAATATACGATTTTCCATCGATATATGACATGTTTACACCAAGAGAGGGAGGAGGAGAGATAAACCCCATAAAGTATTTCTTGGACAATTATTTAGATTTAATGTAGTATATATTAGCGCTAGATAAGCTACACATAATGATCGACCAATGCACACAAGGATTGGAGGTAGCTAATTCACAAAACCCATGTGCATAGTTAAGTAGATTATACGCAAAAAGAGAATGAGCCATGAGTTTAGACTTAATGCACATATTAGAGATAATGATATCAACCATATGATCCTAGATCTCACTTCAGACATGAACATCCTTTCAAAGAAAACATGGGAAATGATGTGCAGACCAAAGTTGAGTTGGTTACCAATCCAGCTAAGAATGGCTAATCAATCAAGAATATTCTCTATTGGCAGATTGGTGGGAGTAGAGGTTAATATTGCTGGAGTCAAAACCATTACTGATTTCGAGGTGATTGAGATTGTGGGCAACACTAATCATTATCCTGCATTACTTGGGATTGATTGGGCCTTTAATGAGAAATTTACAATCAACCTTAAGAGAAAGAAGACGATCTTTGAATTAATATACCTAAGGGTGGCAATGCCATTAGATCCATTGGAGGGAGATGGATATGTGGATCTATTGTTGAGTCCCAAACTTGCATCTTTCCTACACCTTTTTCTAGCTTCTTTCCATTTACCTGAACCTCCTAAGCTATCAATATCATTGCATATTAGTTATAAAAGAGAAATTAAAGTGGTTTCTTGACTATGTCCTTGTGTTGTTGTTTGAACTAGATTTTTGCTTATGAGCTGCGGAATCTTGTCACTTTCCGCAGCTGGGTCAACTTTCCGCAGCTGTTTTTGTTAAAGTCTATATTGCAGGTGTCTTCAGGAAAATCGAGCCACATGGGCAAGTTGGAAATGATGTGGACATGGTTTGTGTCCCATTGGTCTAGCTGGATTTGTCAGAAGAGGCCATAGTCAACGGTGGTCAAGCGGTGGTCAACAGAAGAATCCCACAGTAATAGGACTCTGTTTCCAGGCACGTGAAAGATTTCCGTGACCATTTCTAGACTTCTCGAGGCACGCTGACACCTGTAGGCTACCCACGATGTAAATCCAACAAGCCGCTTTCATTAGATTGCATCATCTCGGCAGCCATGATGCTAGATTTGTGGACGTTGTCGTTCACGTGTCCTCTGTTAGCGCAATTTTTAGGAAATTAGTTATGTAGCCTTCTATTATAAATAATGCGTCTCCATACGCATCATAGTTAGTCTTTTTGAATGTATTGTTGACTGTTAATGAGCCCATTGTGCTGTGAAATTGTTTCGTCGTTATGACTGCATTCTGAATATATGAGAAGACTCTATTTCCGAGCATAATTCATGGTTGATAGCTGTTGCCCGAGGTTGTGCAGAGGGCCCCTGCACACGCAAAGGTTTTGTTTATTGCTGTATAGTTTCATGCTGTGTTTTTACGTTCATTATGCCATTGTTATTCACTTGTATATATTACATTTCTTATAGTACTAACGTTTATTTTTGTCCATAATTCTACATGCTTTCCATTGCTGTTAATGCTGATCAGTGTATTTGTATCAGTTTACAGTAGGCAGCCCAGGAATTTGCACATAGTTTTACAATGACTAATGACATGGAATTAGTTTTATTTTTTTGCTGACTTATATTTCTTAGTTTTTAATTCCAGCTCTATTTTGTTTATTTTAGTTCTGTTCATTGGCTTTATTAGTTGGCTTAGATATTAAGTTACTCATGTCATTATCAGTTACCTCCGAAAGCCATAGCGAGACTAATGGTGAGGGATTGAAGTATGAGTGTGTAATTTGATATTAGTTTATTTTTCTGCAAATTAGATATTAAATTGCTCATGTCATTATCAGTTACCCCCGAAAGCCATAGCGAGACTAATGGTGAGGGATTGAAGTATGAGTGTGTAATTTGATAATAGTTTACTTTTCTGCAAATTAGATATCAGATTGCTCAAGTTGTTTATGATTACCTCCGAAAGCCATAGCGAGACTAATGGCGAAGGGGTTAGAATATGAGTTGATGTAATTTGATTTTAGCCTTACTTTACTTGCAATTTTTGGATTTCTTTAAGTACAATTTCTTTTACATTTAGACAACAGCAGGGATAATGGTTTCATGATCAATAGTTCATTGTTTGTTTGACTAGTATAGTGGCACATTTTCATTTTCTTTTAGGAATTAATTTTATCATTGCATGTTTTAAACCCCTTTTTAAGTTTGAAGTTTTGGAAATCATTATAAAGGACATCATTTTCTTGAACATTTATATCCATACTTGTCTTTTAGAATTTCCATCTCACATTAGGAAATCAACGAAGATAAACCCAAAAACAAAATAAAAAACCAAAAACGACAAAAAGTAAGAGATAGGTTATCTTGCATATATAGTGCGCCACACTTCGTCAACTTACGAATCCCGGATTGACAAATTAATGTAGCAATTTAGGACACTCTAAATTGACCAAACATCTATTAAGGGATGGATTAAGTGTATAAGAAGTTGATAATATTTACAATGTAACAATGCAAATGGAAGATTATGTTAATCTGAATACTGATGAAGTGTTACGCTAGTGAAGTGTTAATTTCTGTGCATTAGATTCATACGAGGCCTTGGAAATTGGCAGCACAGGTTGCACGAGGCATCCACCAGTTGCTATACTTGTATTACCTGTAAATTGCATTGGATCATAATATAGATATGCGGTCCTCCAAAATATGAAGGAATGACAAATGTAGAGGTTTTTGTAAAATAATTTGAGTCACAGATACCATAGTAGCTTAGGTTTCTAACCTTGGATGTAGCTCTGAAAGCAACTTCTACACAATGGTGGGTTGCACATAAAAATGGAACAAAGAAATGGCAAAAATTTCTATAAACCATGCACATGATGTGGGAAGGAGGACTTCATAGAATGGCAAACACTCTCTAAAGAAACAAATGGCTATCAAGCACTAGCATAAGGGAAATTATAGAAAATGGAAAAAGGCACGAGATGCCAAAAAACCGAGGATTGGTAAAATTGTAAAATCCATTAACTTGATGATAGTTTGGGTGCACTTTAAAGAAATAGTCCTTGTGGGTTGATAAACCTAGAAAAAATTCTTATTGACAAGACCTCAACATGCCCAAATCCATGAACTGAGGCATAATGATCCTGGAGGAATAAATATGAAAGCATACCAAATCGCACTTGACATATTTGGAGTTATTGCATCTAGAAAATCATGTAGTAAGGTAACCAAGTATAAGGGGGAGAGACATGATCAACAAAGCCAAATTTTCTTATGATATTTGAAGCACACAGAGAAGATCAAAGCTGTGAGATACACACTAGTTTATGAGCTAAGAACCATGACATTTGTTAGAGGAGGAAACTCCAACCCAAGATGAAGAACGAGGAATAAGACACAAGGGGTGCCTTCAACCCCTACACAACCAAAAATAACAATAGAAATAGATGAGCCAGTAATAGGGAAGTTCCAAAGATAATATATACCATGAAAACAAGACACCAAAAAGTCAATACATATCCAAAAGGATCTGAAATATCAAATGGTGCCACACTTGATTCCATATACAATGATCATAGAAGGAAACATACGCAACATAATAAAACACTTAAAAGTTTTATGACTATGATGTTACATACATAAATAATTTTTTGAAGCTTACACCATAGAAATATCTTACAATAATTGGGAACCCAAATGACTTGGTGATCATAGTGGGAAATCAACACTGGGTGCGTGGCCTAGAAAAATTGGGTATTTTGAATTTGTCTGAAATCCCACATTTTGGAATAAGTGCATAAATTAATGTATGTGTTAAATATTTATTGAGTTGCATTCACAAAGGATTCATATGGTTGGATTAGCTCGTGTCTATAGACACATAGGTTATTGCCAAAATTCAGGGTTTCCCATAGTGGGAGAAGACATAGAATCACAGTTTATGGATAAAAGCATGGAAAAGAAGTTTCTAAGGAAGTTAAGAAAAAGTATGGTAGGAGCAAGGTTGCGTATGGGTTCAACATCCCCAGTATAAATGATCGTGTTGTTAGATTTGCAACACAGGTAATGGCATGCAATCTACTGCACAAATTCCAGAAGGACCAGGTTCTAACATAAGTAATAATAACAATAGCAAAGTGCACAATAGGGGTCCAAATGAATTGGATCACATTTATGCTCAACCAGTTCTTAATTGATTTTCAGGGAGTGCAACATCACAATGCAGAGTTTCACTATGCATGGTTACTGGTATTGATCATGCTCGTTGCTTGGAGGGATCTTGATGCCGACAAAATTCACTACGCCAATAATGTGGCAGGAAGGTGCTTCTCTCAACCCAAATCCATGTCTTCGTACCACTATTGTCAACTAATTTCTCATTTCAAAATCTGCAGATGGGATTTCAAGTTACTGACTCATTCATTCTTCATCCCAAAATATGTAGAACTCTCTTTATAAATTAACAAGGGAGCGAAAGAACATATACATATACATATACATATATACATATAGATATGTAGATATAGAAGATATAGATATATAGATACACACACACACACACACACACACACACACACATATATATATATATCCTGAATCATGACTATGGAATTTGAATGAATATTCCCTTTGTAACAACCAAAGGGAAGAGGGAGGACCTTTTTTAAAACCATCAGATGAAAAAACTTTGATATAACATATACGGGGAAGAAGCCCTTTATAATTAAAAGGTTATGGGGAAAATTCCTTTACCTTTCCATTATACACGACCCATTCTATATCACAGCATCAAAACTTTATGGCGAAGACCCACATGACCATGTCCATGACCAAAACTTCAGCCCCAATGTTTTCATTTGATGCACAATCCTTAGCACCAATGCTTGCAACCGAGGCTTATGTGACCATGATTGCGACCATAATCTCAACACTTGATGATTTAGTGCCAAGCCACCCCGAAAGTTATGTACCAAGTCACCCTTTTTTTATTTCCATGGAAATACATCCAAGACAAATATTTTCCCATCTTGTGCTGCTATTTCAATTTTCTGTCTTGGCGATGAAAATATATCTCGACCCTTTGACTTTCATATCTACTTTGACTTCCAAGATTGAAATCTTGTTGTTAATTATTTACATCTATCACTGAACTCAACTCCCATTTCTTGCTGTCAAATTGTCCACCCCATCGATTATGAACCCAACCTCTCGTGGAAATATCTGAGGAAGGATGGTCCGTGGCGACAATTCATTACAAAACCTTATTTCTATCAACTTGATCTCCGTATGTAACAAACGTCCACAAGATCTAAATATCTAAGTCTTGAATTTCTTATGGCTCTGCCACAAAATTTAATTCAGGGATTAAATGAGGCTTCAATGCACTCCTCCTTATCTCAATGCTTCACAATTTTTCACAATTCCTAGATTGTTAATCACATTGTTTGATTGATCAATCAATGATATTTTGATTCGACTGTAAAAGCTTCAATCCAACATTCCTATGCTGCTTCTCCAAAGCACTTCCTGTTGTAAGCTTTGATTGTGACCAATCTACATCATTCTCAATTAATTACAACTACAAGGATTAATTCACATAAACATAGGGCATTTACAAACAATGAATGGAGGCTTGGTTCACATAGATTTCAGAACACTCAAAATATTTTCTTTTCTCTATATTAATCAATTCTTCATATGAATGTACATAATATTTACGTATAAGGCCACTGTGCCCGATTTACACATAATTGGCCTCTCTTTGGCCCCTTGGCCATACTTAGACTCACTCTACCCAATCCTCTCGACACTCCTACCTTTTTATATTTCTTAGTTTGATCAATTATACACATAGATCTTGAACTAGAATTAGTTCGAATCCACAACATTCTCTCAACTAATAACCTCTAGATCCATAAAATCCTCAAGAGATCACTTTAGGATCTCTACAAAACATCATAATTCTCAAGATCCACTACTATAGGCATATCTAATTACACACTAATTACATCAATGATACAATATTTCTAGAATACCTAGGAACATAATAATTTTCATTAATTAAATAATTAGGGAACCAACTCCCTTGGTAAATGTCAAGACCCCTATGTCCAACCAACGAGTTTAAAATTGAGTTTTTTATGCTCCTGCATTAGACTCCTAAGGAACAAAATAATCATGATCTCCTAATCATGTGCTTCTATGCTAGAGTACTGTTAGATCCGATATCTTGTGTTGTTATTGTCCACTTATTCTGCTACAATATTATCTTCCTTTACTCTTGTAGTGTTTTCTTCTCAAAGATGTACGAAAAGAACCCACTTAATATTGTGGATGAAAAACAATCTCAACGATATAAATGGCTGCTAAACATTGTAAATCTGCAGCAACTGATAGAAACAAAACCTGCCAAAGTCCGGATTTATGCCACAATCGTAGTTAAACAACAAAAAGAAAGAGTAATAACTCCAATCATCTAATGGAAACTAGATATACAAAGAATAGCTTTTATTATAACACCTGTAAAGGGAACAAATAGATGTTACCATTCCCCCTCTATGGGATGGTTTCTTGGCTATTGTCAAACGTATTCAGCTTGTGTAGAGTCTCTCTCCTCTATAATGTGTAAACCCAACAAAAATATGGTGTGCGACAATGAAAATAATCAGAGTTACAACAATGAGTGCAACAATGAAAATAATCAAAAGTGAATAATGAATGAAAAAGCCTTCTATTTATAACAAAATATTGAGTTATCCTCGAATAATGAGAAATAATAAAATATTATTGATCCCGTTCTTGGAATAACCACCTGAAATATTTTATTATATTTGTTTAGGAGGGAAAAGTATTTAAACTTTTTTTTAGAAATAAAAATAAATAAATGATTTATTTATCATATCAAGGAATTAGTTAAGGAATAATAAATAAATAAGGATTTATTTAATTATTCCTAAGGGATTTAGCCAAATTTAACAAAGAATAATAATTAATTAATTATTCTTAGAGAAAAACAAGATAAATAATGATTTCTCTATTTATTTTTCATGATTGGGTCAAATATGACAAGGAATAATATTTGAACAATGATTTAATTAATTATTCCTAGAAGAAAATCAAATAAATAATGATTTATTTAATTATTTTTCATGGGTTTAATTATAAATTACTTAACAAAGGTGGTTTATTAAGTAATTTCTCATAGTGAAAACAATTTTATTATGGTAAAATTGCTTTACATGGTGTTCTTCGACCCATCCAGTAAATTAGGCTAGATGATCAATTTTTTGGTGATAACATATTGCCTCCCAACGTACAAGTGTTAGGAGAAAAACGTATGACTGAAGTACATTGTAAAGACACAATCACTAGAAAACACAGGGGAGTTAGAGAGAGAGAGAGAGATCAATGAAGCTAAATTGAAAGAGGATAAGGACATAGGGGGCGAGACTAACGCAAGTCTCCTTTTATGTTGTGGTACCAGACCTCAATGAGGCAGGGGAGGCATATCCATACCCACCGAGATAAATTAGTACAAAAATAATGGTTCGCCCAGAAATATAAAACTGAGAAATGAAGTACATGCTAAATGGTACATGACATGCTGGCATAACAGAGCCAGAAAATAATATAATGTGTCCTATATACATAATGCACCTGGAAAAGCATGAGCCAAGACTAAATACAATAATATCTGAGTAATGAGATACAAAGGCCCTTCCCTCAAGAAAGGGTTGGGAGGGAGGGTAGAACAACCACAGAAGCCCTGCTAAATAGGGAAGGGATTAGCAAAACTGAACATATCATTTGAAGGAGACGTGCATGCTATGAACACTGCAATCAGTAGGAACCGAACCCATCAACTTTGCAGCATTCGAGCATGTGGGGGGCTACCTGAAGGGCCACCCTCTCATGAGGTTTAAAACATCTCACACACACCCGAAAATCACTAGTACAGTCTGCTGCATCACTGGACCATCAAGTGTATGAATCAGAAACATGAAATGACCAAGTCAAAGGGCAATAATGAGACCCTTTGCTCGATCTGAGGCACCGAACAAAAATGGAAGCTGGAACCAAGATACACCACCCTCTAGGCCATTCTTGTGGAATAAATGAGCTGATGTCGACATAATAGGGCCGACAATAGGTGAGGCAATGAGGATCCTCAACTAAGGCACGAGGGAAAATAGTAATGTGACTGATGGGTTGACACCAAGGATAATGGGGAAAGTGGAACTAAGGGAAAAACGGACGACTACCCTTGTCAGAGCATAAAGTGCATGGTTGACTTCGTAGCGACTGACTCAATTCTGGAGGGGATGGGGACAATATGACTAGAGGCCAATATGAGCAACAAAAGATGAATGATATGCAATGATGGATGGAATACTGTGACATGATAGAATGGGACATGAAATAGACTCTAAGAATGTAAGGGTGACTCATCGCGGATGCTATGAACAAGGGTGACTCGATGACCCTGCCACATAGGCTAGGTCTGGTTGGGACCATCAAAACATGAATAAA
Source organism: Pinus taeda (assembly GCA_000404065.3). Taxonomy (NCBI): domain Eukaryota; kingdom Viridiplantae; phylum Streptophyta; class Pinopsida; order Pinales; family Pinaceae; genus Pinus; species Pinus taeda. The sequence goes on along the minus strand of APFE031676758.1, from coordinate 26,098 downwards.
TTATGGTTAATCACGACGAAAGTCTACATATGGTATGACAAGTATTAAGAGGAGGTGCACCTCAAAGTACAAATGTCGCTTTATAACGAAATTCAATTTGGAGAGGCGACGAAGTGACCTTTCTTGGAAAAAATGTTTCCTAGTGAAGTGTCAAATCATCAAAAACTAAGGAAGCCCCATTATAGTACTCGATGAAAGCTATCCAATGGTGCTGACAGTCAGTCAAACTGAGCTACGGTCTGGTCACAATGTGTGACAACAAAATTGGGGATTTTTTTATGAAAGGAAGTTTTCCCTCCAAGTTGGATTCATTTGCTAAGTGAGCCATGGTGAATTTGGAGAGGAGGAAAGGGCCCTAAATATTGTGGATATTGTAGCGGACAAACCAATTGTCGGAATTAGGGTCTGCGACTTTCAGGTAGGTGGCCTTACTCATCTCTAAATATGGCCTTAATGCTTCTTGGAACGATGGTTCCTGGTGACGAATTAAGGGAAGAAGAAAATGAGAATGAACTACTAGAGGAGGTCTAGAATCATACTCACCCACTAGTTCGCCGGAGAGGCGGTAGGACAAACTATTCAAGGAATGGGAGGATAATCGACCATACCTAGATTCGGTGGGATCTAGGCTATGACTCAATGGAGAAGATGGCTAGGGGAAAACCATCATGCCCCCAAGCATGGGATACTACCTGCAAGCATATGTGATGGAGGGGACTGATCTGGTATGCAAAGGTGGGAATGGTGCCCCTTAGCAGGAGGAGTTTATGGAGTGCCATTATGTTTCGAGTGCTTGAAAAAGGGATTCAAGCATTTCAGTCCAACTTGGCAAGAGATCCTCCAAAGGAGATGTAGGGGCCTATGTTTCCCCCAATATGTTATGGGCATACCGGATGTATTTATAGCTAAGGGCTCCAAACACTTATATGATACATAATATGATTATGCATTTTATATGACGATGATGGTTCGCCATTCGTTTTGTTTATGGTTATCTTCTATGGTATACATGTGATAAATGCCAATTTATAATGTTATTTGCAATGGTATCTACATAGTTATTCTGGGCTTTAGGAACATGATTGAACGTAATGGTTTCAAATTCACGTACCAACAACTTAACTCGTGGATGTTTTCTAAATAGGACTTGGTTATGCACATGATACACACCATTCAATTGAATGACAAGTAGAAAGGAATATAAACAAACATGAATATGAAGGATGCAATGAGCAAGGGCATAGGATAAAAAACCTATCACTGCATCATATTCAGCCTGATTATTGGTGGCAAATCCAATGCACACACCGTTAGAAAGGACTAACGTATGCAAGGGGTAAAAAATGGCCCAAGATGCCAAGGATAGATTCCGGGAGAAGTGACTCGCACCGTTGACATGACCGATATACGGTGTGGATGATGGATCCATTTGAAAGGTGCAAAAGACAACAGATGAGATGATGCAATCTACCTAACTTCATGGCAGAAATAAAGACACATAAATGGAAGGGATGTGCTATGAGTGAAATGTCTTGAGGTAGAGCGCATTGGGAGAATTAGGAAGGAAATGGCCTTCAAAATTCTCTTAAGAAATTCGACATAGCTTCCATGATGTCCTCATCAGTCTGGGAGATGGGCGGATGGGAGGAAGACTGAATACATGATGCGGCAACATTACCTGGTGCATTAACCTGAGAAAGAAGGTTCACATACACATCATCTTGAATGGTAGATGACGGGCTAGTAGATGGAGGATCTACGGATGTTGAGACTTGGGATTATGTCGAAAGAGGTTTGATAGAGGTGCATGCAAAAACCTCAGAAAGGTTTGCCTTTGAGGAACTCAAGGATGATGACAGTTAAGGAATACCACTAGTGGTGTCCGTCATCTCGACATTAGGGGGAGGGATCATGATGGTGGGACCAGAGTCCCCCTGTTCTAGTTGAATAGTGGTACCAAAATCCATGGGTAGAGGAGTAGATGATCCACTACGAGTGGACTCATATTCGTGAGGCGTCCCAAGGCAATAGTGAAATTCATCGAGATGAGGGCAACAATGGTAATAATGACCCTGATGATCACACAGGGCACGAGGGTGATTTGTGCGTAATGTTTTGAGTTTCTTGGGTGGACTCGACAATATAACATGGACTTCCAGGATATTTGACTCAGGGAATGCTTCATGAACCAAAGTTTTAAGTTGAGGAAGTTCACGACAATTATTGGTGGCATGCACAACAACTTTACACAAATCGCACGAGGGTGTCAGCTTTAGGACCTTAAGGGTTGGAGGAGCTTGGGGATCCTTGTCCTTAGGTTCTTTCCTCTTAGCTTTCCCCCCTGGCTAAATGATTTCTCAAAAGGAGTGGGTTCCTGTTGAAGTTGTGATTGAACTGAAGCAGCGATAGGGGCTGTAGGGACCGGTTGAACCAGGGTCAAAGAATGATAAGGTCTTAGCTGACTAGGAGGAATTCTTGCAGGGGAATCGAAGTACCATACTGGGATCCCTAGAGTCATGTTAGAAATGACCAGGGAAACCATGACAAGGACAAAAAATACTCATGGACGGGGAATAAGAAAGGTATCTGACTTGTAGGGTAATGTCCCAACATAATAAATCCTGGATGGTTGAGACCTGGAGGAACAGTTCCTAGTGGAAATATAAGAGAGGCACCCACAAACAGAGGAGGTCCTGGGAGGGTGGATCCAGAGGGTTCAACTGGGAGGGAAACAACAGGGTGCTGAGGAGTTGGCTATTGATCAGGTGTAATAGACTGCTTAAGGGCAATCTATGACGCTTGTAACATGCAAATACTCATAGAGTTAGGCTCTGAGATGGGAGGGGGAGGACCAGGGAAAGCACCCAACAATGAGGAATCTTTATAGACTCCGGGTGAAACACTAGTGAGAGGATTTGGAGACTATTTATCGGACATTGACGAGATAATGGACTTGGGGGAGGTCACGGATGCCGGCTCGTAATAAGTTAACTGATCGATGGTAACGATATCCCCTTCATGGGTGAATCACATCTTGCGAAACACCGCAAACACAACAACTGACATGGCATATGTGTAACTACGACCTAAGAGAATATTGTAATCCAAAGGAGCATCAATGACTTCAATGTCGACATGGACAGTCTTGCCCACAAGAGTCACTAGATAGTTGCAGTACATGCCAAGGGGATGGGAGGAGTGTCCAGCCCAAGCACGCAAAGTGATGGTGGAGGGGGACAAATCAGGTGACTTAAGTTGTTTCCAAATAACAGTGGACATCACACAGGTGGATGCACCTTCGTCATTAATGCATCGGGAGATGATGGCATTATAGACTCAGACTGGTATATGGAAAGCAACAGATGAAGGCAATGGGGGATGTTCTAATGTATCAACTAGGAAGACAATCAAACGATCACAAAAGAATCTACTGCACCCAAGGAATTTAGTAGATATTTCTTTTGAGATGGGCATGACTAGACGAATTCCAGTGTCGACATGGCAACAGGTGATTGTGCCAAGTCGTCTACTATACTGTATGTATGGGCAACTCGGTTAGAACCAACATTATGGCGTAATGGTCCCTTTGGGATCTTGGGAATGGCCTCAAATTTAGGTTGAAGGATTTGTAATAGACCATTTGGTGTTGTAAGAGGCTCAACAAATGCTTTGATTTTGGACTGAGTGGTAGACAAAGTCGAGGGCTTGTCATATTGACACGACCAAGTTTGTAGGTTGATATTGGAGGGGTTAACCTCATCAGAGTTTATCATAAGGATTTGGTAGTCTCTAGGACTAGAAGGTTGGGGGGATGGAATACTTGACCTGGCTGAGGTTGAGCAACAACAAATCCTTGTTGAGGGAAAGGATTGATGAGCATTGTCGGTTGAGATGGCACAAGATTTTGAGGCGATTGTTGACCTCTAGAAGCTGCTTGGCCTTCCCACATTTGGCGCATCTGGGGTAAGAGAGGACAATCATGTGTATAATAGCCATGTACACCACAACATGTGCAAGGATTGTTCGTACGAATAACATTGTTCTGGCTTCCGTGTTGTTGGTTGTTGGTGTTAAGCTGGTTCCGCTGGGGTTCACTAGGTTGATTAGCTTGATTACCGTAGTTACCCTTGTTACCCTTCCCCTTATTATTTTTCTTTGAATTCTGGGATTGGTCGCACTTTGATGTGAAAACACTTGACCCTAAGGGGTTGGTGGCTGCTGGGGTTGAGGATGCATGAGAGGTTGCAGCGCTAATGCTTGAGGGGCTGGAGCGCTAGGTTGTGCATAAGGAGGAGCAATGGTTTGATAGACAAGTTGGGGCCCTTAAAACATGTTGCTAGTAGGAGGGGCATACGTGTTGGAGGAATTGGTTTCCCCCTACGGATAGCCATAATTTTGCTGAGTATATGGCGAAGGGTGTGAAAGGGTTCCAACAATACCATCAGCAGCATGAGATGTCCCTGTGCATTGGCACTTCCAGGACAAGGGAGGTCTGGAATAATGGTATAGACATAACTAGATTGCGCATAAATCAAGCAATATCTTAGAGCAGTTTGGAGAGCTTCTTCCTTGGTCTGAGGAATATGGGACGCGACATCTTTCCCAATGGGGGATAAAAGGCTCATAAGAAACCAATCTAAATTGACATGGTCTTCGAAGGGTGGGGCATGACATGTGCTCCTCCTTCTACGCCACTCTTGAACATGGTTGGAAATGCGAGTGGTAGAGGATTGACAGAATGAGGTCAATAGCTCCGTATCCATGTCATACCAGAGAGGTAATTGGAAATATGAAAGGAACGCTTTAGCAAGCATCACGAAAATGAAATGAGATACGGAGGGCTAGTCTACATACCATTTTGCAGCGTCTCCAGTGAGCGTGTGTTGGAATAACCGAAGATGAATGGAGTTATCAATTATGGAGTTGGACGAACACCACATGTGGAAGGATCGAACATGGTTGGGACGATCCTCTCCAGCATTACCCTCAAACCTCGGGATGTCTAAGGGAAGCTTAGTCGGCATAGAAGGAAAACCAACGTCATGGTTGATAAGCCCCAAATTTGGGTAACATATTGGGCTCATTTTTCCTAATTATCCTTGTTCAGTCCTTGTTCAATCCTTCATTTTTCATAGCTTATGCATTATTTTTCAATATGTTTGTGTCATTTGTACGAATAAGGGTAGTCACTCATTCTAGGTGGCTAACACGTGCTTATTTCAAGTTTTTTGACACATGTTGGAGCAAAACCGAGCAAACATGGGCTAGATGATAGCCAAGCTGAGGTGAGGATTCGTAGGGGGGTTGTCTATGACATTAAATAGCCCTTCCTTAGGATATTCACCCCCAAACTGCGAGCTCAAAGGCCACCAAAACCGGATCTAGAAGGCAGCCAAGCAGATTTTGGAAGGGACTGTCTACTAACAGTTTGGACAGCCAAGTCCCATAGATTTAGGAGGCCATCTAGGTCCCTCGTGGTGTATAAATGATAAGGCCTCAACCTTCGTAAGGGACTTTTGAAACCATTTCATATTTCTGCACTACAGTGCTGTCAGCTTTAGCTTGTTCTCTTGTAGCCATTTTGGCATAACTCTTGACTTATGACTATTTTTTGATAATGAGAAGCAGTCCGATTTTGTATCAACTCTGAGTTTTCTATAGGAGCCATAGCTCTCAGGGTTGGGCCCAACCTGAGAGCCTAGGGCCTCCTTTTTGTACTGCTATCTTTCCTTTATGCATCTTTGTTTTCCTTTTATTGCATTTGAAACGTATTTCTGTTAGGTAGATTTTAGTTGTGTTGATTAACTAGGTCACTGTTTATGAATAGAATTGCTTCAGATGTTTAGAATAGATTGGTAGGATAATAACAGGGAAAAAAGCTCCAGAAAAGGGTCAACAACACTTTCGGTTTCACCTCTTCCTTATTGGATTAGGGGCTGGGATTGAAGTAACCGTGCTGTCCCAACCAAAAACACTAGTTTGCTTTACCATGCAATCTTTAGTGTACTGTTTTCATTTTTCAGAAGTTGGTTATGCATTTAAATCTCTGAAATGTTTCATTACATAGTGGATATACATGGTTCTCTTTCAAATAAAGCTGTTGTTCATTCACTTTATTTTTAGTTAGATTAGATTAGCTAGGACTTTGATTATTTGCAAGACTTTGTTGATTCAGTTGAATGTACACTGTGCAGAGCATCTCTACCACTCTTTCATCCACCTAAGCCTCATCTCCTAGCTAGGTTCCTCATCTCACATCTATCCTCTTGCCCACGTAACCCTACCTTTTTGTGCAATCATTGTTTCAGCCTTCTACACCTTCTCACCACTCCACCAACCAGTCCCTGGGCCACTCCAAGCCCCTATCCTACCTCCATATCCATTCATGCATCTTCTCTCACTCACCCATCCTCTAAAATCCAATTTTTAAACATCCTGTAGAAATTTCTGAACATCCTGTAGAAATTCCTGAACATCCTGTAGAAATTCCTGAAAATCCTGTAGAAATTCCTGAACATCCTGTAGAACCCCTGCAGACTTCCTGTAGAAGCTCACAAATGAGGTTTCTTGATAGCCAAACTTTGTGAAACTCTCTGGAATGGTGTTAGGGACTCCTTACACCCTCTCTGAACCTTCCCAACCTGTTCCAAGCATTTCTCCTCCTTGATCCACCCCTGCACAGTAAAGAACAGTGAAAGCATATGCATGATGAAACTGACGACTTAATCAAAAATACCAAAAGATGTTTTCTTAGGATAGAGGTAGTCTAGACACATGTATTTTACCTTCATAGAAGTAATGGCATCTCTTTTAGTAGTTTTCATTCTCTTCTTTGCATCAATAGGGCTAGCTGGTAGAATTAGGGTTTACTAGGGTTTGTGCTTTCCTTCAGTTTTTCAATCTCTTTTCGCAAATAGATTAGCTTCCTTCGAGTTAGCTTTCATCCATCAATTAAAAAGCTTCTTCTAAGAGCTCATAGAAGTTGGCTTAAGCTCCTAGTGGACTTGTGCTAGCT
>APFE031676758.1:0-15041 GCA_000404065.3 Pinus taeda | reverse complement strand
CTTCCCTTTGCCTTTCATAGATCAAGTGTTGGATGGATTGGCAGGAAAGAAGTTTTTCTCTTTCCTAGATGGGTTTAGCGGGTATAATCAGATCCAAATCAGCTTGGAGGACAAATATAAGACCACCTTCACTTGTCCATGGGGTACCTTTTCCTACCGATTCCTTCCCTTTGGGCTATGTAATTCTCCTGCCACTTTCTAGAGAGTTGTTTTGAGCATCTTTGCCGAGCTGGTTCATGATTCCGTGGAAATCTATATGGATGACTTTACTCCTTACGGGTCTAGCTTCCAAGAAGCCTTGTCCAACCTGGGAAAAGTTTTAAGCAAGTGCATTGAGATGAACCTGTCCCTTAGCCCTGAAAAATGTGAATTCCTGATGACTGAAGGGACCATGTTAGGTCATACCATTTCCCGCCAAGGATTACAGGTGGATCCTACTGAAATTGCTATCATCAAAAAGGTTCCACCTCCTCAGAAGGTAAGAGATGTTCGGAGTTTCCTAGGCTTAGCGAGATATTATAGAAGATTCATTAAAGACTTCAGTAAGCTAGCCTCGCCATTATTTGGCCTCTTAGCAAAATATGTTGAGTTTAAATGGACTGACGACTGTCAGAGGGCTCTGAATGGGTTGAAGGATAAGTTAGTGTCCGCCCCAATTTTGAGAGGCCCAAACTATGCCCTACCTTTCCACATCCACACTGATGCCTCGAAAAAAGCCATAGGGGCAGCGTTAGGACAAGTTGAAGAAAAACTTCCATATGCCATATACTTTGTCAGCAAAAACTTATCCAAGGCAGAAATGAATTATACTGTAACTGAGAAAGAGTTCCTGGCCGTGGTCCATTCCCTGAACAAGTTCCGACACTACATCACTGGCTATCAAACATTTGTACATACTGACCCTGCTGCAATTAGATATTTAATGAATAAGCCTAATGTGAATGCTCGTATTATTAGATGGTTACTTTTGTTGCAGCAGTTTGATTTGACTATCGTTGACAAACCAGGTAAGGAAAATGTTGTTACTGACTTCTTGTCTAGATTGGATTTGCCTGCAGGTGAAGAAGGAATAGTGGATTACCAGATGCCAGATGAACATCTGTTTGCTATCTCAGTACTCTCTCCGTGGTTTGCTGATATAGCAAACTACCTGGTCTCAGCGCAGTTCCCTCTGCATCTATCCTCAAAGGAGAAGAGCAGAATCGTGAGGAAGAGTGCCTCATTCACTTGGATCGGGGGCAACCTGTTCAAACTTGGCCACGATCAGATCTTAAGGCGTTGTGTAAGGGAGGAGGAAGTATTTGACATCCTCCTAACCTGTCACGATGGGCCCTGTGGAGGAAATTTTGTAGCCAAGAGGACTGCCTTCAAAATTCTATAGGCAGGCTACTATTGGCCCACTCTTCATCAAGATGTCAGACGATATATCAGCCAATGTGACTGATGCCAGAGGATGGGGAAACCGACTCCAAGGGATGAAATGCCTCTCTAACCTCAAGTGACTCTTGAGCCATTTGAGAAGTGGGGTATGGATTTTGTGGGTCCTATCAACCCTCCTTCAAGGCAAAGGTCTTACATCATTGTATGCACAGACTATCTGACAAATTGGGCAGAAACCAAGGCAATCAAAGTAGCGACATAAGAAAAGGTGGCTGAGTTTTTAAGACAAAACATCTTCTACAAATTTGTCTACCCAAGAGAGTTAGTCACGGATCAAGGAATCCAGTTCACCTCCAACTTAATTAAAGACTTGCTCGCTCATCGCAAGATCAAGCATAGGACTTCCACCCCATATCATCCTCAAGCAAATGGACAGGTGGAAGTCACCAATAGAGCATTAGAAGAGATTTTGACTAAGGTGGTGAGCAGCAGCAGAAAGGATTGGGCATATCGCTTGGTTGAGGCCACTTGGGCCTACAACACTACTTGGAAGACCATAACTAGTTTCACACCTTATGAGCTGGTCTATGGGAAGAGAGCTTTGCTGTCAATCGAGTTCGAGTACAACACATTGAGGATGGCAGCTCAGCTGGACCTAGATCTCAGCCATGCTCAACAAGAAAGGTTATTGCAGCTGAATGGGTTAGATTAACACCGAATGTAGGCCCTCCTCCACTCAGAAGTGGTTCAACTTCAGAGGAAGACATGGCATGACCGACACCTGTATGATTCCAGACATAAGGATTTCAAAAGGAAGATGAGGACAAGATGGCTAGGACCATATGCAGTGGAAAAGTGTAGTGACAATGGTTCCGTCCTTATCCGGACCATTGATGAAGAAGCCATCCCCATGCTCGTCAATGGACATTGACTAAAGATTTACAAGAAACCTCTTTCCGAGGCAAGAGTTCATCGAAACTGTGGAAAAATCAGTGCTGGTAATAGAGAAGGGTTCTGCCTCTATTTTGGCCACACCCTGAGCATCATCATATCCAAAAAAAAAAAAAAGAAGAAGGAAAAAATACAATAAAAAAAGATCCTTGGGTGAAAACCTCTCTGAGGTGCCCAAGGCAGATGGTAGGGGTGAAAACCTCATCGAGGCACCCCTGCTGTCTCTCTGAAAATAAAGAATCCAAATAAAAAGATCCTTGGGCGAAAAACTCTCTGAGGCGCCCAAAGCAGATAGTAGGGGGTGAAAACCTCATTGAGGCGGCCCTGCTGTCTCTTAACAAAAAAAAAAAAAACAGAGAAAAAAAAAAGAAAAAAGAGAGAAAGAAAAAAGAAAAAGAAGGAAGAAACAGAGAAAAAACAAGTTTAATCTCTGGAAATTGTTGCAGATTGCAGGAACACAATGCAAAAGGAGGCCTCCCAACACAAGGACAAGGGTCCCTACCAAGCTACCGAGCATCCTCGCATACACTCCCTCCATGAACACTCATTTTTTCTAGGATTCAGACACAATCTGCTTGTGGGTCAACCCTCTACAGGAAGCTACAAGACTTTCTACAGGAAGTTCTGTATTTCTACAGGAAACATCCTGTAGAGCCTTTGGGCAGGCTAGAATCGATTATGGAGAGGGATTTGAAGCTTGAAGTCTGTTTAGGAGGCATGCAACCACTCTTTTCTTCCCTCCTCCACTTGTTTCATCTCCTTCCACCACCATTGCCACCATCTAGTTGAATATACCTTCACAGTCAAACTAGAACCTTGTTTTCTCAGATAAAAATTTGTTTCTTCAAGTGAAAAATGAAGCATGCAAAGGCTCGCACACTTTACCTGTCAAAGCACCCTCAGGACCCTTCATCCGTGAAGGCAACTTTTTTTGTTTCAGCATGCACCTCAGGAGGAGAAACAACTACAGGATGTCCTACAAGAATCCTGTAGCAGCTGATCCGGCTGGAGCACATACCATGGAGACACCAGCAACTCACATCAAACGAAATCGGTGCATGCAGCTGTCACCACCAGAAAGTCGGGTCTCAAGGTCTTGGAACCAGCATCAACCAATGGAAGAGGAGCTCCAGCACCCGTGCATGAGGCAGCAACAAGCAGATCCAGCATTCCTCGTCCCGAAACCTGAAAAAACAACGTCCACGGCTGCACAGGTAAGTGCCTAACCTTATTTCATCGAACTACAAGAACTATACTCTAAAATTTGCATGACTATGAGAATGAGCGGATTGAACAAGTTGGTGGCCATTCAATTGGCCACACATAGCCAGTCATATGGCCTCGTAGGATCCGAATAAGCTTGGCTATGCTGAAAAGACGGGCAGTTGACACGTGGGAAGTGTCCAGTCGGAGAGAATCGACAGTATGATAGAAATGGCGACGGTGAATGTAGAGGGAAGGATTCGGCGGTTAGGGACACGCTGAGGAATGATGGCTGTGACGTCGGCCAACGGATTGGCAGGACCAGCTCACCCCCGCGCCATGAATTCTGCAGCAATTCAAAATTCGCTGGTCGAATAACTCATGATAAACTACTGTCATTCGCACTTACAACCGTTTTGCAGCCGAGTACGTGTCCTCCTCCTCTACAAGTTGTTAGCCCGAGCTTCTCAGTCTATTCCAACATCCTCCTGCAGCTCAGACTCGTCCAGAACCACCGTAACGTCCTTCAGAAGCCGGGAAAGATTTCTACAGGAAGCTGCGCTACAGGAAAACCCAGCATACGAAGAAGCTTGGACTGTTCACGTCGAGGGTGGCAATTCTCAGTGAGGTAGGCCCGAACATACCTTTCCCATGCAAAATAAGTTCAAAAGATGGTGAATTCGACGTGCTTGGGGGGGTAGAGAAAATGTAAGTGCAAGTCTGTCTGTGAATCCAAAAGCTGTTTCCTTATCGTTGCATGAAATTGTCTTCGTGGTTTGCATCCAAGATTTTCTCCCCGAGTCTTGAGTTATATTCCTCCTGTAGAGAAGTGCGACACTGTCAAGGTTAACTGGTGGAAAAACTGTGAATTTTATATGATTATGTGTATGTTGGAAACATAGCTCTGCACTCTGTTTAGAGAAATCCCGAGTCATCCTTTTGCACACGAGCAGTCCAGTTTCAAAACAGAGAAATTGATACGAAGACGCTTGCAGATACTATTTTTAACACTCTGAGAAGGAAACACACCTAGAATTCCCTGTTTTCTCAAAGCGCAAGCAAAAACAAAGTCTTTTTCACCATGCTGGGAGGGTTTATCAGAAAAGAACCCTCGGACTCCAAGAAATTACGGGAAACCCCTGAGGTGGTGGACTTATTTTCCCGTGCACACTGGATGACATTCTGTGACAAGCTTCAAGGTCACGATGTTGAAATTACAGAAGAATTCCTAAGGTCCCTGAAGCTGAAGTCAAAGACACTAGCCACTGTCAACTTCAGAGGATTGACCCTCAGACTCACCCCACAGCTCATTAGCAGAGTCACTGATCTACCGATGGGGTTACCCTGGGATAAGGAGGACAAAAAATTGGGTCAAAAAGCTAAAAAGGAGTTCTTCCTGCCATAGGAACAATTTTCAGAGGACAAGAATGGGGTCCAAAGAACCAGCCTAAAACCGTTCTGGAGCGAAGTCAGCCTCCAAATTATGAAGTATATTACGTGTGAGGGGCGATTTAGCATCGTATATGGTTATCATTTCCGGTTGCTAACATAACTCAGGCACCAAATGGACCTACCCTCAGAACAAAAATTGAGCATTCCCTACTTCCTCCTGCAATCTTTGATTGAGTGTGCTAGAAAGCTGAGGGAGGGGACACCAGACCAGCTGGCCCATCATGGGCTTATCAAGCTCCTTGTGGAAGATGCACTCCATACTTACACTGTCCCTCTCTCCTGGGAAATTTTATGAAATATGTCTAAGGATGATGACATCCGAATTTTGGCCGAGGAGCTCACTTCCTCCAGCAACGAGGAGAAGGAGCACACTCAGGAAGAAAAGAAAGCTAAAGGACAAGAAACTATGGGCAAACCACCAAAGAAAGAATAGAAAGAAACACAAGAAAAAGGCCAAGCTGCTGAGGCCAAGACAGTGGGTGGTAAAATAACACAAACACCCAGGGAGAAAAGGCTGCAGAGCAGGGCAGAAAGGACTGAGAAAGTCCAAGCCAGTGAAGGCACCCCTAAGGCAGCCTCAGCCAAGCTAAAGGAAAAAGCACCCTCAGCCAAGCAGGCTAAAACAGTGCCATCTGGTTCTACAGGAAGCCAGAAGGCCATTTCTACAAGAAGTCTAAAAACTGCTTCTACAAGAAGCCAGAAACCAGCACATCTCCCAAGCAAAAGGAAAAGTGAAAGAGGGAACTCCTCTATATTTTAAAGCAAGAAGGAGTGTGAGGATTAAGATTGGTAGACCCTAACCTGCATCAAAAGAGCCAATCAAAATTGTGGATACCCCTACCACACCAAAGGAGAGGTCCCCCTCCAAGGCATCCATCACTTATGAGCGGGGAAGCCCAAAGACATCCACATGGAAGGAAAGGATGGAGAAATTGAACTCGGAGGCATCTCTAGAGGATGCCGAGGCTACTCTACAGGAAACTTTGGCTAGGCTGAAGGAGACTGAGCAGATGGAGGAAAGAGCAACCAAGTCATCACAGGAGGAGGAGAAGGCCGATACCATCATGGAACCAAGCCCCCAACCCAGCCTGGGCTCTTATTATAACTTCTTAGAGGCTTGCAAAATCATTCCTCAAAAATTCACAGTGCCACTTTTTCTAGCACTAGAGGAAGAAAGAGTACGAACCCACACTTGGATGAAGATCGCTAAATCCAAGGGGGTGGCAGATATAGGCACTCTAGAGGAGAAGCTCAAGGAGACCCAAAGAGAGTTGGAAAGAGTACAACATATGGAAAGCTCACAACAGGCCAAGTTACGAGAAGAGAATGAGCTGCTTAGACAACAGCTACAACTACAAGGACAGAGGAAAGAAGAGGACACAACAGCCAAGGACACTACAGAAGAGCCTCAAGTAAAAGGAGGAATGCAAGCTGATCTTGAGGAACTAAATCGACAACTACAGGAAAGGGAATTGCAAGCAAGCATAGAGATACAATCTCTAAAACAGCAGATGCAAGAAAAGGAGGCACAACTGGCCTGCATGGCCAGTTGGGCAATGGAAGCTCTACAATGTAGGTAGCTGGCCAAATTCTATGGCCTATACCTCAGGGATCAGTGGCTGCAATTCCAAATCAACACATTGGCACAAAGGGGTATCTCCCAAATCCAAGCCCCCAACAGTTCATGGATTTATGTAACAACAGTTCATCTAAAGATAAGGCCAAGTTATCAAAGTTCTAATTTCATAATTTGGCCCTTCCAAACATAACCTCGTGGGACCCCAACACAGCAGTAGGGGACATGCAACTGATGGCAATGATCTCATGGTTAAACCACGAAGAAAAGAGGGCGACAGAGCCAGGGGACCCCACAACATTGATATCCGCCCACCAACACCTAGCAACCAACTCTCAGGCTTTGTTAGAGTACATGGATCGGCAGGCTCAGGCCATAGCACACTTCAAGGATATGGAGCGACTATTGGGGGACAATTGTGCTCATGCTTGCACCTGTAGGTGGAACACATTGTCCCACAGCCTCAAAATCAGGGAATATCACACTCCAACTAGAATGAGGGAGGCCTTGGCACAAGTGCCTCTCTACAAAAAGTCTATGCAAAACCTCCAGGCCCACTGGATAGGCCTCAAGCTAAGTCCACCTTTGCTTTTGGGATTGTTAGAAGGAGGCACAAAAGAAGAAGATCATAAGCAGTGGGAAGAGGTGGAAAGGAAGGCCAGATTCCATGACAGTGAAGAGGATACTACTTCAGAAGCCTGGGATGTGAGGGAGGCATCAAAGCAATTAAGGACGAGGAGCTGGACTAGTTGCTTAGAGGATGAGCAACCCTTTTAGCAGGGGGGTGATGATGAGCCCCAAATTGGGTAACATATTGGGCTCATTTTGCCTAATTATCCTTGTTCAGTCCTTGTTCAATCCTTCATTTTTCATAGCTTATGCATTATTTTTCAGTATGTTTATGTCATTTGTACGAATAAGGGTAGTCACTCGTCCTAGGTGGCTAACACGTGCTTATTTCAGGTTTTTTGACACATGTTGGAGCAAAATCGAGCAATCATGGGCTAGATGACAGCCAAGCTGAGGTGAGGATTTGTAGGGGGGTTGTCTATGATATTAAATAGCCCTTCCTCGGGATCTTCACCCCTAAACTCCGAGCTCAAAGGCCACCAAAACCGGATCTAGAAGGCAACCAAGCAGATTTTGGAAGGGACTGTCTACTAACAGTTTGGATAGCCAAGTTCCATAGATTTAGGAGGCTAGCTAGGGCCCTCGTGTTGTATAAATGATAAGGCCTCAGCCTTCATAAGGGACTTTTGAAACCATTGCATATTTCTGCACTACAGTGCTGTCAGCTTTAGCTTGTTCTCTTGTAGCCATTTTGGCATAACTCTTGACTTATGACTATTTTTTGATAATGAGAAGCAGTCCAATTTTGTATCAACTCTGAGTTTTCTATAGGAGCCGTAGCTCTCAGGGTTGGGCCCAACCTGAGAGCCTAGGGCCTCCTTTTTGTACTGTTATCTTTCCTTTATGCATCATTGTTTTCCTTTTATTGCATTTGAAACTTATTTCTGTTAGGTAGATTTTAGTTGTGTTGATTAACTAGGTCGCTGTTTATGAATAGAATTGCTTCAGATGTTTAGAATAGATTGGTAGGATAATAACAGGGAAAAAAGCTCCAGAAAAGGGTCAACAACACTTTCGGTTTCACCTCTTCTTTATTGGATCAGGGGCTGGAATTGAAGTAACCGTGTTGTCCCAGCCAAAAACACTAGTTTGCTTTACCATGCAATCTTTAGTGTACTGTTTTCATTTGTAGAAGTTGGTTATGCGTTTAGATCTCTGAAATGTTTCATTGCATATTTGATATACATGGTTCTCTTTCAAATAAAGCTACTGTTCATTCACTTTATTGTTAGTTAGATTATATTTGCTAGGACTTTGATTATTTGCAAGACTTTGTTGATTTAGTTGAATGTACACTGTGCAAAGCATCTCTAGCACTCTTTCATCCACCTAAGCCTCATCAAAGCCATCTGTCCCATCTCCTAGCTAGGTTCCTCATCTCACATCTGTCCTTTTGCCCACGTAACCCTACCTTTTTGTGTAATCAATTTTTCAACCTTCTTTGAGCCAAGTCAACCTTCTACACCTTCTCACCACTCCACCCACCAGTCCCTGGGCCACTCCAGGCCCCTATCCTACCTCCATATCCATTCATGCATCTTCCCTCACTCACCCATCCTCTAAAATCCAATTTTTAAACATCCTGTAGAAATTTCTAAACATCCTGTAGAAATTCCTGAACATCCTGTAGAACCCCTGCAGACTTCCTGTAGAAGCTCACAAATGAGGTTTTTTTATAGCCAAACTTTGTGAAACTCTCTGGAAGGGTGTTAGGGACTCCTTAGACCCTCTCTGAACATTCCCAACATGTTCCAAGCATTTCTCCTCCTTGATCCACCCCTGCACAGTAAAGAACAATGAAAGCATATGGATGATGAAACTGACGACTTAATAAAAAATACAAAAATATATTTTCTTAGGATAGAGGTAGTCTAGGCACATGTATTTTACCTTCATAGAATTAATGGCATCTCTTTCAGTAGTTTGCATTCTCTTCTTTGCATCAGTAGGACTAGCTGGTAGAATTAGGGTTTACTAGGGTTTGCGCTTTCCTTTAGTTTTTCAATCTCTTTTCGCAAATAGATTAGATTCCTTCGAGTTAGCTTTCATCCATCAATTAAAAATCTTCTTCTAAGAGCTCATAGAAGTTGGATTAATCTCCTAGCGGACTTGTGCCAGCTGACCAAGTGATAGCTGAGACAAGAGCTAGTACTTGTGCATACAGCACCGTCGCTTCCAAGTTTCTTACGAACTACCGGGTTGATAAAAGTAAAGAAGGGAGTCCCAGGAGTTGCAGCATTATTGCTGCAATACTGGAGCCCACCAATGGTCTATGGGGTCGTTTATCAACTAGTTAAAATCTGGTAGACTTAACCCAACCATAAAGAGGAGCATGGGGGCTACCGGAATGGTTCCTGAGACTGTTCTACTTGATATTACCACTGGGATAGAACCCGAGCCAACACCATGTTGGGTTCTTGCACCAGCTATGGTTCCAGACATGGTGACGATATGCAGCGAAGGAGGCTTGGATTCAGATGAGGAATCGAGTGAACTAGTAGAAGAATCGGTCTGGGGACTTAGAGGGCTATGAACTTGAACCCGAAGGGGAGGAGTAATATGCACAAGTGGAAACTGGGGGTGAAGGCCTAACACTCTCTGCGACAAATGCCTTGGTGGCACAATGGTGGTAAGACACATGTGACACAGAAATGGTGAAGGGAGATCAACAATATGCTTTTGTCTCGATGTGGGGAGATAAATTTATTATGTTAAGTCTTGACTTGGTAGTGTAAAACAAGTGTCCTTCGCTTAAGGTGTGCTTGTGTGTGCAAGTGTATTTATCGATTAAGCCCAGATCCTGTTTGTAAAAAAGAAAAAAGCTTGCTGAAAATAAATTGAAATTAACAACAAAAAATGAACAACAAAACAATTAACTAAACCCCACTTAATCTGAGTTTGCAAATAGTGTGCTGCTTGGTGGCTAAATTGATGGAAAATACATTAAAACGGTCAAGAGATCTTAATGTCGGTGTAACTGGGATGAAGTGACACTAAGCTACTGGAAAGTGGTGCAGCAATAGAAAAAAACCAGAGAGGAAGATTGTTGCAAAAAGATATAGAGATGGGTGAACCACCTAGGGCAATCGATGGGATCCTAAGGCCAATGACAAAACAAGTTGTAATATGAAACTATGGATGGTAACAACCTATCTTTACAGATCTGAAACAGAAGGGTACAGATCTGGAAAATGTGGTTGAAAGCACTGCAAAAACTCAGACTACTCACTCATCTAAACTCCTCCTAGAAAGGTGGAAGCGTACTAGAAGCCCTAGGGGAGGCTAAATTCGACTTCGACGAGTAAATCATAGTGGATCAAGGCTTAAGTGGAATGAGATAGAGTTTAGAAAACCCAGTAGACAACTCTTTGCAAAACCTAGAAACAGATTTGAGAAAAACCCCAAAACCCAGAAATCACAGGTATTGACCTGTTTTCCTGTTGGGATCTCACTTTTTGGGCTGATAAGTGCGCTCTATCCTCCAGGTTGTACTTTTTGGGCCAAAAAGTTTGATTTATGCTCCGTGGATCCCGTTCGGAAAATCTCAAAAAAAACTGTCGCCTTTGTCGCGACTGGTTCCTGTGACTTGCAGAAACGACCAGAAAGCTGGCGGAAGTAAGAAATTTAACAGATCTAAGGTTAAAAAACTAGGAAACATTAAGAGAATTGAAAAAAGAAGAAACCCTAAGCTGAAAAACGAAGGTCACCCAGGTTTTTGGATCTGAAGTATAAACCCAGTGGAGTCGCCAATTTTGTTGTAGTGTTTTCTTCTCAAAGATGTATGAAAAGAACTCACTTAAGATTGTGGATGAGAAATAATCTCAACAATATAAATGGCTGCTAAACATTGTAGATCTACAACAATTGATAGAAACAAAACCTGCCAAAGTCTGGATCTATGCCACAATCATAGTTAAACAACAAAAAGAAAGAGTAATAACTCCAATCATTGAATGGAAACCAAATATACAAAGAATAGTTTTTAGTATAACACCTGTGAAGGGAACAAATAGATGTTGCTAGTCCCCCTCTATGGGATGGGTTCATGGCTATCCTCAAACGTCTTCAACTTGTGTAGAGCCTCTCTCCTCTATAATGTGTAAACCCAACAAAAATATGGTGTGCGACAATGAAAATAATCAAAGTTACAACAACGAGTGCACGAATGAAAATAATCAAAAGTGAATAATGAATGGAAAACCCTTCTATTTATAACAAAATATTGAGTTATCCTCGAATAATGAAAAATAATAAAATATTATTGATCCCATTCTTGGAATAACCACCTGGAATATTTTATAATATTTGTTTAGGAGGGAAAAAATATTTAAACTTTTATTTAGAAATACTAAATAAATAAATGATTTATTTAACATCTCAAGGAATTAGTCAAGGAATAATAAATAAATAAGGATTTATTTAATTATTCCTAAAGGATTTAGTCAAATTTAAGAAAGAATAATAATTAATTAGTGATTAATTAATTATTCTTAGAGAAAAATAAGAAAAATAATTATTTATCTATTTATTTTTCATGATTGGGTTAAATATGACAAGGAATAATAATTGAAAAATGGTTTAATTAATTATTCTTTGGAGAAACCCAAATAAATGATGATTTATTTAATTATTCTTCATGGGTTTAATTATAAATTACTTAGCAAAGGTGGTTTATTAAGTAATTTCTCACAGTGAAAGCAATTTTATTATGGTAAAATTGACTTTACTTGGTGTACTTCGATCCATCTAGTAATTTAGTTTAGATGATCAATTTTTTGGTGATAACATTTACTATCCGCTGCACTTCCCACTACACATTCTCCTTTCTAGGATCCTATTTATTTCTCTGTTGTCTACTCATAATTCTGTTGATGGAATCACTCTCAGTCCATTGCATTTTGTTGTTGACTGTACTTTTCATTCCATGATAACTCCATCTCATTCCCTTCTGATTCAACCCCCATGCTCTATCAAAGTCAATGTCTAGCTTTGGCCCCACTAGTATACTTTACTTCTGCAATTTGTTTGTTGCTAACCTTCACAAAAATTTTGTGTGGTTATCGCTATTTCCAACTCCTTATAACTTTGTTTATTCTTAAAATTTTTTGCATGTAATGTTTTATATCCTTAAACTTCAAATTCTGTTTACATGACTGCTCCAACAACCTCATATTTTGGATCTTACTAAAATGATAGATTTACCATAAACAATCTATACCTTTATACAAGGTTTCCTACATAATTCTACTCCACTCACCTTCAACATGATCATCACCTGCTGTCATTTATTCTATATAAAGTTCCATGGTTGCTTCTTTGTAGTGCTATGTGGTCTCTTCCAAGATTTCTTGTACTTCATCGAAATAAATATTTTTAAGCCAGCTCATTGTTCCTTGCACAACTTCATCCTCTTTAAAATTTTTACTCTTACACTCATTGAATATGCATATCTTCCCTTTTTACTGATTAGATGACACAATGTTTTCTCCTCTATTGAAATGAAAAAATTATGAGTTTGTCTATCTTTACATTCCTCGCTACCTACAAACACATACCACTCATTAGTTTTTAAAACATGAGACTTCAAAGTCTCTTTAGATGCTTACAACACCCTTTCCTCATGTAATACTGATACCTTCGGGCCATTCATCAGACCCTCGTCTTCTTCCTTTAATGTAATAGCTTTATTTTATACAATGTATAAATGCATATGCTCAATTAAAAACCTATCAACCTTAGACACCTCTTCAAAAAACCAAAACTTCTCTATTTCAAGCATCTCATCTAGAAATGAAAACCTTTCTACCTCAGAATTTTCTTCCAGAAGTTTAATTTCCTCAAAATGTATGAGCATACCATCCAAATGATGCTCTTCATCAATATTAGTCAACATTAGATATGAATCCTTATCTTCCTCTTTATGTTCCTTTTGACTATCTCCATGGATCACCTCGTTCAAATCTTCTGCAACAATAGGTGCTTCAAATGGTTCTTCCATAGTTGTATTTATCCATGGCATATAGTCTCCACTTTGATTGCCTTTATAAGACAATTTTGTCTTCCTTCCGCTTTCAAGATAATTTAAATTATGTTCTTCTTCTAACTTTATGATAGTTTCCAATGATTGTTATTCACTTCTCACATAAAGTACATCAAGTGTTGTTCTTCATCACTGCATGGAACAAAGTTAGTATTCTATCCATTGTATGCAACAAATCCTGCATACCTACACCAATTATCGGATTAAAAAACATAATTCTTTCTAGCCTCACTTGATGCCTTTATCTACAAATCATTATACTCATCGATAAGACTCTCAATAGGTATCTTTTCGTCATCCTCTTCAAATAATGATACCTCATCTGGTTCACAATAGTGAACTACCATCTAATGCTTAGTTTCTCTGAGTTCTTTCCTCAATCCAACATACAACCTGCACTTCAACTCCAGTTGCAATATATGCCATTCCACCTTCTTATTCTTCATTGCCTAGCCATACCTCTATTCCTCCTCATATTCCTGAAGAAACTGCTTCATATTACTGAGTTCTATTTTTAACTCAGCTATTTCCCTCTCAAGTTCTTCATCACTCATTTTCCTCATGCCAATTGCTTTAGCATTATTTTCCATTTGGTTGTGAATTCTCTATGAACCCTTAACATGACTATAAGTAGTCATTCTCACTTCCTTTCAGTGAATTTTCCTTATCCACTTGTGAGCTACAATAAGCCTTTTCCATATGTGTAACAAGTATGCCACTTGTCACTAGTACCAATCCATCCTTTTGGTCTCCTCTCTTCTTTTGGTTCTCTATAGTAGAACCTCTTGTAGAGCACCTATGCTCTTGAACTATCAAAGATGTCTTGGATTCTGCATCTTCAACTTCTCAGTTATTTCTTTATCCTTTGAGAATTTATGTTGTCCTCTTGTCTTTAGTAATTTTAATTTGATGTTGAGTTTCTTCACAATTTATTTTCTTGAAAGCTTTGCTTGCTCCCTTTTCCTTTGTCACATTGTTACTTGTTGTATAGTTTCTACTTTCCTTCTCTATAAAACTAGAGTTAATTTCCAAACGTCAAATCAATCCTTCAAGATATATACCAAGATCTAATCTCCCAAGTATTCCTTCTTTTGACCCATTCATCTGAATCAATTCTTTCCCAGGAGCACACCTACTCTGTACTCTTTCAAAACAATCTTTCTTAAGAGTGCATCGACTCTTTCAATCTACTACAATAATCTCCAATACCAAATAGTTATTGCTTACAATCTTCCCATGCACATTCAAATCTATTGTCCACAAAATAATTTACTATTGTTGTGCCTGCATATTTGTCTAGACATCCAATTAATGTCTTGTTGGATTCTAGTAATCTTTTACAAGATTTGTACAATTTTGGTCTCTTGAGGAATTTTTGATCAGTTACCATTATTCCATCAAATTCTTTTAAATAAACCAATTCTGTAACCTCAAAGAACATCTCATTTTTTCAATCATCAACCTAATTTCACATTAGATGGAAAATAACATCCATTTTTCTTGTCATACCTCCAAAATTTATCTCACTGCCAATTTATGTCCAATTAATTCTTCCAACGTTATATCTTCGACTGCAAATGCTTGATTTTAGATTAGGGTTTACAAAAGATTCTAGCTTTGATACCAAATGATGTCGACAAAATTCACTATGCCAATGATATGGTAAAAATGCACTTCTGTCAACCCAACTCCGTGTCTTCATACCACTATTGTCAACTAATTTTATTTTATTTATTTATTTATTATTATTATTATTATTTTATTTTATTTTTTATTTTTTAATTTAATTTAATTTAATTTAATTTAATT
>APFE031676756.1:0-13530 GCA_000404065.3 Pinus taeda | reverse complement strand
GCCTTATCCTAATTGCAGATTAGCTTCCTCGGTGGGGGAAATTGCTCTATTTTGGTGGCTCCATACTAATTTGGAATAGAATAGGAGGATTATTTATTGGTTGGTGGGATAGGGTTGAGTGGCTTCTTTCCATTATTTGCTAGCTTGGGGTAACTTGGATGAAGATTTTCTTCATTTTGATCTTGCCCCCTGGACCTTTTCCTAGGTTACCTCAGATCATATTTCCTATGTGCTAGGTCCCTATACTACTAGTGTACCCCTTATTGTTATTAGCACTTTTTATATTGTTGTTCCCATGTAGTCCCCATACTGTTATTATTGTGCCCCATAGAAGCCTACTATTGTTATTGTTGTGCCCTTACATTATTATTGTTAAGTCGGACCTGATTATATTATGACCCCTTAGAATCCTATATATAGAAAGGAGGCCTTGTCATTTGTATCATCGAAGAATTGTTCATTTGTGTAATGTAAAGGAGGTTTCCCCCTCAAATAGGGTGATTTTTAAGTCGTTCACCTATCTTTTCTATCTTTTTGCGAGTTGGTTTCATAACATTTGGTATCAGATCCTTGGATTCTAGGGTTTTGCTACTCCAAACACGTCATCATGGCAGTTTTGCTATAAAGTTTTCTCTATGAAATTTTAGAAGCTCAAAAAAAACCCATTTGGACCGAAACGTTCTGAACCTCAGGTCCAAATTTCATATCTTGCCTCACTATATTTATAGAGATATGATGTGAGGAAGTTATGGTTTTTACAAGCTCCATAATTTCATCTCAAACAAGTCATCATGAAATTTTCACTATACCTTTTTTTATACGAAGGTTCAAACTCTAAAATCAAAACCCATTTCAGCCGAAATCGTGTTGAATCTCGATCCTGACTTTTAGATCTTGTTTCGCTATATTTTCAAAGATACGGTCCAAGAGATTTAGGGTTTTTGCAGACTCTTGAATTACATCCCAAACAATTGAGGTTGGGAAAATTTTCATAATTGACGCTATGAACATCAGATTGAAATTTAGTAAGAAGTTACCGAAAGGGGATGGAATGTACTTTTTTTTATATTGCGTTTAGGTCAGAAGGTTGAAACAGTGACATGTGGAAGGTCATACAAGTTTGCTCTACTGAACCAGTCTATAATTAGGTCATCGTAGGAGAAAATGACCTTTGTAATATTGGCTTAGTGGGCCCTGACCCAGGTTCATCATTAATCAACCAAGCAAATCCCTACACTATTGGCCCTTTCGGCATCAATCCATGGAACACGGACTGAAGTCTCACCTGAAGAAGTATGGGGAGATGCAGGAACCAAGTTTCTGCACCCAGAGATGGTAGTGATGTTGTTTTATGCCCTAAACCTTCCTTTGCACAAGTCGATAAGCCTTTTAGGGCTTATCGATATACTTCTGTTATCTGGCCTCTAGACCTTCGCGAAGGTCTTCGACTGTCCTTTGCATACGCTAAATAGGGGAATCAAACACTTACGCGCCTCTGTAATTACTCTTACTTCCGTATTTACCTATATTAGCCAAAATATTTGATAACTTCAAAATGCATTAATATGTTATTCGCATAAATATATATTATTACTTGCTTTCATATAACAAAGTAAAATATACAGATTCACGCATCAATATAACATTAAAACATGAACCCAATATTCATCATAACATAAACACATGCATTTATAACAGAAGTAAATAGATCAAACACATGTAATTCTAGAATAACTCTTTTTATTAATGCTTCAGGTCTTCTTTATAGACTTTAACTACCTTATGCACACAACTGTAGGGGTCTGCGCACTCAGCTGCAAACTTCTACCCTAGGCCTCTACGCACATAGCCGCAAAGCCTCTTTCCTACGCTAAGGCTCTTCTCCCTTAGCTCTTACTGACCCATTACATCCATTAATTACCAAAATCTCCACAAACTTCCTTAGAATCTTCTAAGACTCTCCTTTTTATACAATCCCATGGCCCACAGACCATGGGTAGATCTTCTAAATCTGACACAACATACATAAGAGAAGGGTGGAAACCCTTTATGGCAATTTTCATCTTCGTGCTCTGCAACCACAAATTGCGGGAGACTTTACACTTTTACATACAAAACTTGGGCTTTCAACCCAAAAATTGACTCTAGGGGGCCCTGTCCCAACAAGACCCCAAAACAAATATGGTTACTCACCCCCGAGTCACTCTGCTAAGGCAGAGATCTTGTCATGAAGTCCTCCCAGCTCTACTTTAACCACTCCAACTTCGGCGGTACAATACATCGCCACCTGCTTAACTTACTCTACCAGCTGCTCCGTTGCTGGTCCTGTGCTATCTGCTTGGATCTTGTGTTGTACTCTGTGCAGGCTAGCCAACTTTCCTTCAAAAGTGGTGGTGAGCACATAGGCCTCAACTAGCCAAGGCCCCAATCTGGCCTTGAGTATTGCCTCTCTGTGTTGCAGTGCATCTGCCTGTTCTTTCAATTCCTTTGCCTCTTATAGCTTTGCCAACCTCTGTGTGATGGCAATGGTGCACACTGTCACTCTGACCTCATCGTATCGCTGTTGCAATTCCTTCACTCTATTTCTAACCTTTGTAGGTTGGGATTGTCCTACGTTTACCTCCAGTGACTGCTCAAAGAGCGAGTGCAATCTGTTACCACAACATCTACTATAGCAACTACATCCTTGATAGCTGCCTCGCGTTGTTATTTGACCTTTGGTGGAGTCGAAGGATGGGCCTTCAACTCAAGCTCTATTATTTTAAGGTTCAGCTCAAACTAAACCTTTGTGAGCTCTCTCTTGGCATCGCGCACACCTACAACTAGCATCCAAATTTTTTCCTCAATCGGTGCTTCTTCTGGGATATGCAGCTTCGAAATGGTTCTACATGCTTCAATGACCACTGCTACAATGCACTCATTCTTCTGCTAAATCTTTTTCCAGGTATCAATCGCTGAATTATTCTCTTTGAACATTTGTGCATTATTTACCTTTTGTTCGCTGATCACACATAGCGCGTTCTACTATCGGGCCCTAAGTTCAGCGATCACACCTACTTGCAGGGTGTGAAGGACTTCACTTGGGAGTGCAGCCAAGTTCAACACAATATGCTTTAGCGTACTGACAGTAGCCCTATCGACTTCTGCTTCCTCGGTGAGAGCACCATCCAGTAGCGCGATGGCCTAGGGATCCAAAGATCGAACCATCTCCATTGCTTTAGTGATTCATGGCACCAAACTAGTCGACGTTGTGTAGCTCTACCCTACACTAGTCTGGAGTTTAGTAGTTTCAATTTGCAACTCTTGCAGACCCGTCTGAATGGAGACCAAGGTTTGTTTTTGCTGTTGCTAAAACTGTTGTAGCAGTTCCATGGTTGTGTCCCTGATCTTATCACCAATATCATCTAAGTCACCTTATCTCAAAGTGATCTGGTCAAGTGATGACTTTGAGGCCTTGGAATTCTTCCGCCACCCTTCTTTCTCCTGCTCCTGATTCTCCTTTATCTGGAAGGGAGTGCTTTGCTGGTCACCACAACGCTGTTTAGATTGCTACTCCTCCTCTGTCTATGGCAAAGAAGACTTTTGACTTCTGTCAAAGTCACACTCTTCCTCCCCTTCCTTCTCTTTTGCATGTTCCTTACCAGTGCCTTTGCTCTAGCTTTTTCCTCAGCCTCCTTTTTCCATCTCTCAGCCAATTTCTACATTTTCAGCCGAGCCTCTTCCCTCTTCTTCTTTCCCATGGACTTACTAGATCCAATAGACAAATATGAGGCTGTGCGCCACTCTGCTGGCCAATGGTCAAGGACCATTACGATTTCATCATCTGTCACAAGGTATGGGAGATCATACCATTTCTATTCTGGGTCCTTCCACGCCCACATGGAGATATAGTGGAAGTCCGCTTTGAACTCTACGTATCTTGACAACTGCTCGAATATGGCTGGTGACAATCGTGGTTTCTCGTTGATGACCATATTGATGCTCATCTCCATCAAATCCCAGAATACCTTGCTCTTGCGGACCTATGCATCGTCCTTTGTGGTCCACAGCGAAGAAAACTTCGCTTCTTCTGGAAAATCGCTTGAGATCAGAGGAAACTGACAGTCCTCTGGAAACTGCCACGTGACCAAAAAAATTGATAACAAAAGCCAAGAGTAATGAAACGTCTTACTCTAGTCTTGTGCCTCCCTGCAATTTGCGAGGAAATCGCTGCACAAGTAGCGTGCCCAATTGAATTGTACACCCTCTATGCACTGGGCCACTTGCGAAACAATTGGTGTTGACACCCCATCTATGTGAAACTTCTGCATTATCTTCAGAGCCAAGATATGGGTGGCTACCTCGACTGCGGGGTTAGTTATGCTTGCAATGGAATATCCACACGGTTTCTTGACAAGCTTAAACTTGTCCTTCATTCACTCAGCTAGGTCGCGCTCGCCCACCTTTCAACCAAATGCCTTGGCCGAATTCAACCCTAAATGGGGTAGTAGGTTGATCCTATGGATTAGCATATTAGTTATAGGGATTGGCTCCTCCAACCACAGGCACCCTCCGTGCACCAAGCACAACAGTTATTTGATAACTATTATAGTTATGGGAGTGCGATGGTAATGCGGCACCCATAGCAAATTTAGAAATCCTGCCTTTTCCACCCCATGAATCCACTTCACCAGCTCCATCGCGGTGACACTCAAGTCCTTGTAGAATACTCTCTACATGAAATTATCAGTAGCCAAGTGGGGGAACCACTCTATGTCCACCAGGTCCCAATACTCAAGCTTTAGATGGGGGATGCACGTGAGGCGTTGTCCTTCAAACATGATTTTCTCTGGAAGTAGAGGTGTATTCAACATAGATTTCCTCTCATCTGAGTCCTTTGGGACCTTCACCTTACCCTTGTGTGGAGGGATGTATTCTAGTAGTTTTGAGATAGGGTCTACTCCCTCAATATCAATGTCCTCTGGCCCATACCAGTTTCTTCTGCTCCCTTGTCAGATTCGAAGTTTACCACCTTGCCTTTCTCCTACGCGGTGGGCTTCTCTTTCTTCTGGTACTTCCTGGGTGACTCATGCACTAGCTATGTCTCTTTCTGTTTATCCTTCTTTGTCTTAGGACCCTCTCTAGTTGGCATAGGCCTCGACCTAGGTGACCTCAGTGATTTTGGCACGTCTGCAGGCACCTCCATACTTATGAATTCAAGTGCGGCTCCCTGAGATGCCATAGATCCTCCAGCACTTCCAGTTCCATGGGTGCTGACATGAATATATTAAGGAGCTCCTTGGTTTCCTTAGGAAACCTATCAAACACTAAACTGGCCACCAAAGCCTCAAAAATCTCTACGTTCATGCGCAACCGATAACTCGACACCTCAATTCTCAAAATTCAAAGTGTTTTTCATTGGGAGGCCATCTATAATTTATAGGAAAATTCGAATACAAATCCAACTGTTCCCCCCAAAATCTACGCATAAATGCTATATTGGCAGCAGATTTTCAAAGATATTGCTCTTAAATTCAATCTTAAATTCCATCCCACCCCCCGCTCCTCTTAGTTGATTTCTCACTATCAAATCATGAACATTGACCGTAATGGTCACTTTCTGACTACCCTACACAATCTCTCCTTCGATAAAACAACGCCCCTTATGCTTCTGATGATGCTATGACATTCCACCATTCTGTGTAGTTCCCCAGTCGTGCAGCTCTACAACCCATGCAGTGTAGTTTATAGTATCGTGCCTCCTTTTAGCTATCTGGAACACTAAGACTATGCTTTCATCATATAGTCATCTAGCTGGATCCCCAGTGTATGGCTTCTATCAGCTGCCATTTACCTTCCCTGGAAATGGATCTCCATTCAATTTTACCCGCTGAACTACTCCACCATCGCTAATCTCCTTGATGACATATGGCCCCAACCAATGCATCCGAAATTTTCCTGGAAATTTATCAAACTTATTGTCATATAATAAAACCAAATTGTTTACCTTGAAGATGCGCAGTTTGATGTGTCGATCGTGCCATGCCTTTTTGCGCTCCTTCTGAACTTGCTGATGGAATCTAGCCAAAAATTTGTCTTCTTCAAGTTCTGTCAGCTACGCGAGCCTTTCTTCCACGGCTCCGTGATCCTCCTTTCTTGTGAATGCCACGATACGTAGACTCGGTACAATGTACTCCATCGACATCACAACTCCTATGCCATAAACTAGCTTGAAAGGCGTCTATCCAGTCTAATTTTTGCAAGTCGTTCTGTAAGCCCATATCACCACAGGTACACACATGTCCCAATCACTCCTTTGTTCATTGCAAACCTTTTTCAGCACATTCTCCAGTATCTTATTAAACACTTCCACCATCCCATTAGCCTACGGGTGATATGGCGTACTCTTCTGATGATAAACCTGGAATTCCTCTGTTAGCGTGCTGATTGTTTCATTAAGTAAATGTGTGCCGCGATCACTCATGAAAATATTCAGGCAATTGAACCTAGTCAATACATACTCAAAGAGGAACTTTTTCATTGTTTCCCTTATACAGTCCTTCACGAGCTGCGCCTCCACCCATCTGGTCAAATACTCAGTCGCGGTGATGATGTACCGCGCACCCTTATTCTTTCTTAGAGGCTAAATTGGTCCTACAAAGTCGATCTCCCACTTCTCGAATGACTGAAATGACATCTACAGATTCAGAGGAAGCTCATCCCTCCATGATGGCTTGCTGGTTCTCTGACAAGCATCACATGCCCTACAATAAGATTTTGAATCCTTATGCAGTGTCAGCCACCACAACCCAATGCGTAATATCTTCTGCACTATTTCTTTTCCTACATAATTTCCTCCTGTAGCTCCTCCATGAGCTTCAATGAGGATGTTGTTCCATTCAAAATGAGGCACATAACATCGTAGGATTTCATCTGATCCCATTTTATACAAATTTCCTACAATGACATAAAAGTATGCCACGTGCACCACCAATTCCTTCTTTTGTTGACTAGTATACCCTTCTGGAGCCATTCCCATCGTCAAGAAGTGTATAATATCTTCAAAGTGATTATCGCGATGTGAACCACAAAAATTTGCACGTCAAGCAATCCTTCCTCCAAATTAGTAGGCTCTTGTCCTATTTCAATGCGCAACAGATGATCGGGCACTACATTCAATTGTCGTGGCTTCACAATTACTTCAAAATCATTTGCCTGGAAGAAAAATAGCCATTTGCATATATTTTCCCAACAAAGGATTGTTGACCAGGTATTTCAATACATAATGGTCTGTATACATCTTAAAGTGACTGCCTAACAAATAGTGTCGGAATGTCTAGAGCGCGTACACCATAGCCAACCCTTCGCACTTTGTCGTTGAATAGTTATTCTTAGCTTTAGACAACTTCCTACTTGCGAACACTATGGGATGATCTGATTCTCCCTCACCAGCCTATGTCAGTACTTACTTCTCCCAGTGAAATACACAATGCGTCCACATTCTCATGAAATTCTCTTTTCCAATCTGAGAAGACTAGGATAGGCACGTTGACCATTTTCTCCTTTAACACATCTAGGCTCCAACGTAATGTAGCATCCTTTTTCAATAGTTTTTCCATCGGCCTGGTAATCTAGACATAACTCTTAATGAACTTCCTATAATATCTAGTATGCCCTAGCATTGCGTGCAACATTTTTACACTTTTTGGCACTTCCAAATTGATTATGACCGCGATCTTCATAGGGTCTACCATTAAGACTTGTTTGCATGCCACATGACCCAGCAAGATCCCAAAAGGGACACAGAACAAACATTTCTTCAAATTTAGCACGATCTGATACCTCTAGCATGTAACTAGCATCAAGTGTAGACTAGCTACATGGCGCTTTACCTGTCCAAACACTGTCCAATCATCAAAGTATACTTCCAAAAGCTTGTGAATGAAGTCTTTGAACACTTTGATGACTACGCATGAAAAAATCGTCAACGCGTTCTTCATTCCAAAAGGTATCACAGTATACTGAAAGTATCTCCATTCAGTCACGAAGGTCGTCCTACTTCTATCCTCAGGCACGATCTTAATCTGATAGTGCCTAGAGAACCCAATAGTGAATTAATATGCTTCCTGACTCCCAAAATTATCCAGCACTTCATCAGTGAATGGAGTTGGAAAGGGATCATGCACACAGGAATCATTCAACTTCCTGAGATCTATGCATATCCTTATTTCATCCTTCTACTTATTTTCCTAAACTACCATTGGGCTTAGCTAATCAGATTCTTTGACCGGCTCAATAATGCTTGCTGCAAGCATTTTATCCAACTCTAAGTAGACCTTTTCTTTATACTTTGGGTTGAGGCGGTAAGGCCTTTTCTTGACCGGCTTCACCTCTGGTTTTAAGGTAATATTCATAGCACCCAAGTCCCCTATTATCCCTAAAAACTTCGTAGGGAGCAAGTCCTGATATTCGCGGAGAAACTCAGTGACCTTATCTACTGTGGCATCATCCTAGTAGTCCCCAATATTTTTCAAATTTCGGCTCCACTTCTATGCCAATATTCACCTGTCTCGTTTTCAGCAGTGCAGTGATATCTAGATTCTCTATTTGTGGTCCCTCATATTCGCAGTGTACTTCAATCTCCATGATATTAATGTTCCTTAGATTCTCATCTTCTTCTTCAAAAGTCACATTGTAGCACTATTAGGAAAGGGTCCCCAAGAGTCAATTTTGGGGTTAAAAGCTCAAGTGTTGGAGTAGAAAGCCCAAGTTTTGTATGTAAAAGTGTAAATTCTCCACATTTTTTGGTTGTGGAGTGCAAAGATGTAAAGTTTCATAAAGGGTTTCCACCCTTCTTTTATGTAAGTTGTGTCGGATTTAGAAGATCTACCCATGGTCCGCAGACCATGGGATTGTATAAAAAGGAGAGTCTTAGAAGAGTCTAAGGCAGTTCATAGATATTTTGGTAATTAATGGATGTAATGGATCAGTAAGAGCTAAGGGCGAAGAGTCTTACATAGGAAAGAGGCTCTGCAGCTGTGTGCATGGACGCCTAGGGTAGAAGTCCACAACTGAGTGCACGGTGTTAGAAAATTATATATTATGAAGCAATGAAACACATCAAATATTGCAGAAATATAAACAAAGAAAACACATAAAACAAGAGAGACATAGATATACATGGTTCACCCAGTTTGGGCTACGTCCATGGAGAAATAGTCAGTCCTTCCTTTTATATTATCTAGCAAACTAAAGAGATACAACCTATAGTAGATCCAATGTAATTCCCTCTTCGCTCTCAATCTCCTCTCTCTTCCTCACTCAGAATATAGATCTACATAGATGCAATACAATTCCCCCATATATAGCAATGGGTTGTCTTCTAGGGAAAAACCCCTAAATTAAACATAACTTCTACTGTCAAATCTCCTCCTAATGAATGACCCAGATTGACTATGAAATTACAACATTTTACAAGGCAATTTTACATTTATTATTAGCTTTGGGGCACTACCCCTGATCCCCCTGCTAGGGGGGGGCTCCCAAAAGGTCGCAGCCGCCCCCCCTTGACCCCCCTACAGTGAATATTTTACGCGCAGTGTTTCCACTCCATTTTGAACTGGGGTCCAATGCGGCAATACCTTTAAATAGAAAAGATAACCAGGCTCAACACCCAACACGCGGACCCATAAAGTTGTGTGCCTGGGGTAGTTAAAGTCTGTAAAGAAGATATGAAGCATTAATAAAGAGAGCTATTCTTGAAGTACATGTGTTTGATCTATTTACTTATGTTATGAATGTATGCGTTTATGTTATTATGAATATTGGGTTCATGTTTTAATGCTATATTGATGCATCACGAATCTGTATATTTTACTTTGTTATATGAACACAAGTAATAATATCTGTTTACGTCAAGAAAATCTTAATGAATGTTGAAGTTATCAGATATTTAGGCTAATCTGGGTAAATATAGAAGTAAGAGTAATTATAAAGGTGTGTAAGTGGTTGATTCACCTATTTAGTGTACGTGAAGGATGGTCGAAGACCTTCGTGAAGGTCTATAGGTTGAATAAGAGAGGTATATTGATAATCCCTAAAAGGATTATCGACCTACGCGAAGGAAGGTTTAGGGAATAAAATGACATCACTACCATCTCTAGGTGCGAAAACTTTGTTCCTGCATCCCCCCATACTGCTTCAGGTGGGACTTCAATCCACGCTCCACGGATTGATGCTGAAAGGGCCAGTAGTGTAGGGATTTGCTTGGTTGATTAATGTTGAACCTCAGTCAAGGTCCACTAAGCCAACAGTTATAGTTGTGATAGAAGATACACTAAAGGTCACAAGTGTGTTGAGAAGAAATTATTTTACATTGAATGTGAAGAGGAAGGAAGAAAAGGATCAAGAAATGTTAGAAGAAGAGGATATACACCAGGAACCAACCCCAGAGAAACAAGAAATGAATATGTCCATATCTTGTAATGCATTGGCAGTAATTACAACTCTTCAAACTCTCAAGATAGAAGGACATATCAAGAAGAAAAAGGATAACCTCACTTTCATGCAGAATTGAATGAAACATCAAGCAGATCAACATCACAACGAAAGAAGTTTTGATATAGGCAACTAGGTATTTTTACGAATACAACCATACAAAAAAATGTACCTCAAGAAAGATAAGAAGGATAATCAATTGTCACCAAAGTACTATGGTCCTTACAAGGTGCTGTAAAAGATTGGTACTATGGCATATAAATTGGAGCTTCTTGCATGTTCTTGAGTTCCCCTAGTTTTCCATGTTTCATGCTTAAAGAAGGTTATAGGTGAAAAGCTCCCAGTTCAAACAATACTATCAGAATTTGATGAGGAAGGAAAAATCATATTGGAACCTAAAGCAGTCACGAAAAAAAGAACCCAACAACTATGAAATCAACCAATTTCAGAGTATCTCATCAAGTGGAAGAACTTACCCGCTGAAGATTCTAGATGAGAGGACAATAATTTTATATAGAAGCATCCAGAAGTACTCAAGCATTAGGACAACACTTTTTGAAGGAAAGGGGCATGTTAGGTTCCTATACTACTAGTGTAACCCCTTACTGTTATTAGTGAAACACCCTTATTATATTGTTATTCCCATGTAGTCCCCATATTGTTATTATTGTGCCCCATTGAATCCCACTATTGTTATTGTTGTGCCCTTACATTATTATTGTTATGTCGGCTCTGATTATATTATGACCCCTTAGACTCCTATATATAGAAAGGAGGTCTTGTCCTTTGTATCATCCAAGAATTGTTCATTTGGGTAATGTAAAGGAGGTTGCCCCCTCGAAGAGGTTGATTTTTAAGTCGTTGACCTATCTTTTCTATCTTTTTGTGAGATGGTTTCATAACACTATGCAACTGGGCTTGCATGAAGTCAAGAAATGACTTACAATAACTATATATCTCATCATCATCTAGTGGAGCCTCTACACGATCCCATTCTCCTTCATTGGCTTATATTTCATTCTCTCCCTTTGAGAGAGAAGAGAATTGATTTTCTTAAACTTATATGGTTTCTTCAATACTCTCTTCCATATCATCTTCTCAGTACAGAGGAGGTTGGATATGATCATGTTTATCCTTTCTCTCCCTTTTCAAGAGATGCAAAGGTGGTATCCTATATTGAGGATTAGAATTTCTATTAGGAGTTGGCTAACTTTTTTGAGGGGGATTCTTGTTCTCCAACTCCAATTTCACCAGTTTGTTAGACAAATTCCTTATTAAATTGTTCATATCTTCTAACTTCTATTCTTGAGTTTACTTTACCAAACCTGAAGAGCTGGCTTCTTCCTTTCCTCTCCTCATGTCATCATATTCCACTTTCCCTTTCCATTTCCCAATAGGGGAGAAATTTTCTTCAACTTCCAGGGCATCTTTTTGAATTTGGTCTAGAGTACGAGACTTTATTTCTTTGAGGGTAAGCCCAAACTCTGGCTCAAAGACTGTACATTATAGTGGCTGTAGACTAATTTACGAAGTGGGCTAAGGCCATGCCCACTTATAAAAATGAGAGTAAAACAACGGCATTTTTCCTCTTCAATCAAATTGTTTCTCGTTTTGGTATCCAGAGAGAGATTGTCACTGATCATGGTAGTCATTTCTAGAACCAACTGATGTTCGAATTAGCTCTCAAATTGGGCTTCTGGTAGGAGCATTCATCACCATATTATCCTCAGGCCAATGAGCAAGTCGAAGTCGTGAATAAGTCCCTCAAGACAATCCTACAAAGGAAAATTGACAAAAATCGCTCCAATTGGCATCTCATGTTGTATCTAGCTCTGTGGGCATACTAAACCTCGGTAAAGACTACCACCGATTTTACACTTTTTCAGTTAGATTACAGGCAAGAATCTATTTTTCCTATTGACTGCGAAATTCCACCCCTTAAGCTGGTTGTTGAGATTCTTCCAGAGACCTCTAGTCTCGAAGAGCACCTCCTTCATTTGGAACATCTCGATAAGTAGCGTCGAGATGCCGCCATAATCAATGAGGCTCATAAGAAAAGGGTTAAAACTCAGTACGATAAAGTTGTCTGTCCTCGAGTCTTTTCTAATGTCTTGGTCTATCACCAAGATAAAGATGCCTTGGAGGCAAGCAAATTCAAGTCTGTGTGGTATGGTTCCTTTATAGTGAAACGAGTTTTATGAAAAGGGGCTTATGAATTAGTCGATTTTGAAGGGAACACGTTGGCGAAGCCCCAAAATGGGCTCTACCTCAAGAAGTACTTTTCTTAGGTTACGACTGAGCAATGGCTTCTTTATATATTTTGTATTTTTGTACATATTCTATCCGGAGATTTTGTGATATCGACACCTTTTTTATTTGCTTTGGCAGGTGTTGATGGATCACTTGGTCTATTTCGGATTGGCCAATGGTGCTAGTTGGCACACTCGGAACCTCGCTTCCACACCTTGGGTGATTTATTATCCAACTGGTCAGTTGATGGTGTCAAGGGGTGTATGTATTGTTTCTGCATCAAATAATGTTTCTGAATATACTACCGTCCTTAATTTACTATTCGGAGCTATTTCTTATGAAATTGATTTGTTGGTAGTGTATTGACTCACAGCTGGTAGTGTCACAATTGAATAACATTTATCAAGTTTGGGATCCTTATTTATATCGCTATTTTTTTAGAGTGAGGGTGTTGCAAAGATCATTTTTTTGTATTACTGCTTTGCACATACCATGATCTGACAATTCATTAGTGGATTTTATCACTAATCAAGCATTAGATTGGCATATCATTCATTCATCAAGATAAAAACAAACATAAAAAATCTAGAACTGTATATATATATCATAAAACCACCCGTATGTACATAAAGTGTTTCAAAAATAATATACAAAATCAAGACTAAATTCCCATAATCATGTCCAGTCTATCTATGACCTGGCTCAAGATGAGTGGCTAAGAAGGTGACTACTGCATTGGCCACACGTTGAAGAATGTGAACCCAGTCTCATGGTACTCCTACCACACAGTGCTGCATCTCCTTG
>APFE031676753.1:61938-123542 GCA_000404065.3 Pinus taeda | reverse complement strand
TTCAAGCTTGTGTAAAAATGAACCCATACCCGATGTACATCTCGTGATTGCTATCTTTATCCGCTAAATTCTGTTAGATGAGCCTTGGTTGTTTTCATCCCATTGCCACCATCTCTTTGGTCGATCATGTGCTTTCACTTGCTTGTTTTCCTTTCCTGAGGGACTACAGTTAAGAGTGGTTTTGTTAGCCAGCCTCTTGACCATTACATGTTTTGAGCAGTTCCACCATTGCCGGAACCAGTTGCTACCCTTTATACCACTCGTTCCTCTAGGACGAGTTACCTTTGAGCTCTTTTCTGACTCGTAAAATATGAAAAGATTGCCGAGTATTTTTTCCCTTTTTGACTCGTTAAACAGAATAAAAATGGAGGTCTGCTTTCAGCTCTTTTTTTACCGTTTAAAGATGAAAAGATTGTCGAGTTATTCCTCTTGAATCGTTAAACGTAAATAAGAGGCGGTCACCTTTAAGCTCTTTTCTGACCGTGTAAAGATGAAAATATCGTCGGGCCCTTTTCGTTTCAGGCTCATTAATGGTTACGAAACAACATGATTTCGGTCACTTTTTTACTTTTTCAGGTCGAAGTCACTAATCATGAAAAGTACTCCTCGATCGTAATGGTCGGGTGGTTCTTTCGAGCATTGTTTTATACTTTTTTGGGCACGAGAGACACAACTTTACGAAAAAGGACACCCCTGGAGTTTACTTTTCTGTTGTCTTTTCAAACTCTCTAAACATGAAAAGACGTCGAGTTCTTCCTTTGTCAGACTCGTTAAAATTTGATGACATTGGATTCCGTCGAAATGACATTTTACAAGCATATGCTATCCACGTCAAGTTTGTTAATAAACTAACTGGGGTACCCGCCAGAAATGGTGGGGAAAATAGAACCAGAATCATTGTCGTGTCAGTAGTATGTCGCTCTTGAACATGGCACTTGTCTGCATTCATGTCTGGGTGGGGACATCTCATCTCGTTTTTCACTTGCCTCCGTGGGTTTGGGTGATCCTGTTTTGACCTCTCATCTGCTCTTTGCCTTATCGCCATGACCCCTGATTAGTTGATGTCAAACACTGCCAAGTCCACTGTCGTGCCACTGATATGTTCAAGAGAAGTTGACCTCTACGAAATATCAACCTCCCTCTGATAACTCATATAATCCTGATTCACAAAAACATTATCTTCCTCTGTCACTTCCTGTCGACTTCAGCTCATTATCCAGGAAGCTGATCTAGAGACTCCCTCCTAGTGCCTTGGAGCCTGCATGCCTCAATGGCAGGTTCTTCACATTCGACGCGAGGTTTTCATCATTGACCTCCGATCGAATGATTCTATGGGTGTTTGACGCCGGCTCACTGATTCACACGCCGTAGATTGTACCTGTAGTACCTTGAGGGCCATTGTCATTATTGGTGGTACCTCTCGCGTCTGTTAACAGCTTTCACCATTGGTTGGTACTCAGACGATGTTCCTGCATGTTTGACTTTGGCTCCAATATTCGCATGCTTTAACTTATACTTTGTTCGGATCAAGATGGAGCGCACGACCCTGGATTTTGTCTGTTGGGATCCAGGCTGCAATTTTGTGGATTACTATGATTATTACATGACTCATTCACTGGATGGCTTCGACCATGCTTGAGTCTATTTATCGATCCTCACTAGATGGCTACATCCATACCTTGGATCTAGATTATTATGTACTCTGCTATGGATGGTTGCGCCCATACCACATATATCATGTATTTGAGATATCAATTGTACTTCTCCATGCAGGTTTTCCGGCGGCAGTGTTTTCGGTTGTACATGTTCTCGTAAAGCATTTCACCCCTCTCTCTCTATCTTGGGCCTCATGCTTTAGGGGGCATCTGTTACACAACAATTTGTCACCGTCCCTGCTACCCCTCTCTCGTATCTTGGAGGACTCATTCCGAGACCCATGAGAAGTGACATGGCCTAAAAACACTTGCATTGCATTCCTCTGAACATGAGCTTTATTTGCCCTGAAGACATCTCCTGCTGAAAAACCCTAAAAACAACTCTTTTTCCATTGGTGCAGTCCCATAGTTCAGCCCTCGTGCCAAGGGGGCAAATCCTCCAAAGAGGGTGCGCCAGTTGGCGCTCTGTCATAGAGTCGCACCCGCGCCAACCATATTCAGAGGTGTTTTTAACAAATAAACGACGGAAGTTTCGTCCTAACAAATTCCTGGACTGTTATCTATCTTGAGTTGGGTGGTTCGGCTACGGATTTCCATAGAGAGGAACTGGTTTGCCACCTCACATGGAAGCTTCCTTGATGATATGACCAATCCCATGATTATTGGTTATGATCCCAACTCCCCTTCCTCCATCTATAAAAGCTTGCCCATTTCCTTTGCAAGCTAGTTTTTTGAGTTCCAGTTTTTTAGTTCCAGAGATTGAGAATTGCAAATTCCCAAGAGCTTCATGCTGCAAGAGCCTTCCTGATTCCCATAAGGCCAAATCCAAGCAAGGAGATTATTGTCCAAGATCCAAAGAGAGAGGCTTGTCCCTCTTCTCGACAGGCTTGGCGAGACATGTGCTGCTGACTACCCGCCAAAGGAGAATCCAGCGTCAGAACATTGGTTGTACTCCCCTTTGATTAATTATTAATGAACGACTATTGGTTATGTTTCCACTCTTGTTATTATTTGTGATGATGATGAGTTATGTCTTTTCTGACTGACATATAGTTGCATACACTGGATTTTATGCTTGCGTTTGTGTTGTTTCTCGTATGTGCAGGTGTCCATTCACGAAGATCGTGAGGATTGTGATCTATCGGAGTGGAGGAACGAGAGCACCATCTCTCCTACAAACAATAGCGTTGGAATCTAGGTAGGCCTTCATCGCTGGTCTGTTAATTTGCAATTAGGAACTTGTGCTATAGCGTTTAATGATTGTTGCTAGACCCGGTCTGGGCTAGTAGGGATCGCCTTTGTCCGCAGAGGGGATTTACCTCCTCAACAGTCATAACTTGGTCATATTATCTCTGTTTGCCACGTACGATACCTTGTTGGAAAAGTATCTTTGAGTACTATAGGTTTCACAGTAGGCCCCTACTTTTGCCCACGGACCTGCATCAGACCTAAAAAAACGTCATTTAGGGGGTCAAAACTGCATCGGAATTTCATGACTCGAAAAACTGCTAAAACTAGTAAATGCTAAAATAAACAAGGAAACATATTAAACTGACTGGAGGATCTAGGTGGAATAGGCCGGTGGCCACTAATATCCATTGGATCATAAAACCCGCCTTGAACTCTATAAAAAGGAGGCTATATTAGATCATTCTCACCACATCCAAGTGCAAATACATCATGGGAGAAAGACACCTGAGGAGCCACAGGCCTATAGTAACCAATTCCAAGCAAAGAAAGGATGAAGTGGATCAACTTTTATGTGTTTTGGGTGGGTCGAGTCTAGGCATTTGTTGGTGGTGTTGGAGAGGTGATTTTAGTGCACATGTTTAATAACATTTTTCTCTAAACATAGTCAAAATGTTTTGTGTTTATTGCAGGAGGGTCGAGCCCTAGTTGGGAGCAGATATGAGGTGGATTTAGCCTTGGAGCAACTGTAGAAACAAGGTTCAGTTACCTTGAAGGACAACATAAAATTTCAGGGTTCCCTTGTAGAGGAGGATCAACGTAGGTTTTGGAGGGTTATTAGGTCGAGTTTTTGTAGTCATGTAGCTACTACAGGAAGCCCTAAACAAGGATGAAAATCCCAGTGTTATGTTCACATGATAAGGTGTAATTGAGGGTAGAAAGAAGGCGTCATAAATAGAGGTATGTTTGTCTTTCCTTATGGATGTTTTTCTAGGTGATGTAGGTCCAGTTTGGACAGATCCGGAGTATCTTGTGTACAATAACTGGAGGGTCGTTATAAAGTTACTTGGATTCCCTAAGTACAATCCTTTATTAGTGGGCAAGTGGTTTGGGACCTAGACTATTGACCTCGAGGGTGAAGGATTGATGATAAGTGGGGTGATGTCTTAAGCCCTAGTTTTGTGGTCGACATTTGGTTGGATTAGAGATAAGAGGGCAACCTCTGAGCCCTAAGTCTACCATATTTGGAACAAAATATAGGTAAGAAGTGGGCAATAGTGAAGAGCCTATGTGTTGGTGCCCTTGAAGGAGCAAAGGAGTAGCTAGTGGGCATATTTGGTTCGACCAAAGTTTAATGACACAAAATGAGCAATGATCATTGATAGGTAGATTTTTGTGCTAGACATGCATGCTTTCTGAGGGAGCAAAAGTTGTGTGATTAGCAAAAGAGGTGGCAAATGACCTACATATGTTTTCAAGGTACATGGACTAAAAGGAATGTGGAGTGCTACATCAACAAGGAGGTCAAGTGTACTTTGTTTAGGGTAGATTGGTCTTCATAGTTGTTGATACCAAGCCTTAGTTGTTCTCTTGTACCAGGGCCAATTATAAGGGCCATGATCTTGGTACAACAACCCCAAGATTGTTGTATTAAATATTTGTCATATAATAAGTGTTGGTTAATATCTGTCTTATGTACTAGTTAATTCACTACTGTGTATTTTATGTTGTGCAAAGTAGAAATGTTGTGGCATTTGAGTGTGTTTGCGATCATGATCTTAGACTCAAACCAGATTCTTGAGTGTCATGGATAAATCAACATGAAATTAGAGGTAATTTGAAGGGCTATTGAATCAGAGTGTGCACAAAGTACAACTAGAGAGTTGGTTCCATTTGTTATTGAAGGACTAATAACAATGGCAACATTATCAGTTGGCCTGCAATATGAGGACAAGTTGGATATGTTGTCTAACTATAGCCTGTGGAAAGAAATGATCAAGTTGATCTTGATAGTCAACAAGACATATGAGTTTGTCGACAAAGAGATCAAGAAACCAACTAACCCTAAGGAGTTGGAAACAAAGATGAAGTTGATCATCCTATATGGTGTCAAAGATCATTGGATATCTCATTTTCCCAAGAAGAGCTCTACCCATGAGATGTGGAAAACTCTTTAGCATCTATTCCAGAATAAGAACAAGAACTAATTGTTGGTATTGAAGGATAAGTTGAAGAGCACCAAGATGGAAAATGGTGAAGCAGTGGCCCCATATCTAATGAGATTGTCTCAGGTTTGATATGAGCTTGTTGTCATTGGTGAGACTGTTTCAATTTTTGAGATGGTAAGGAATGCTTTGAAAGGGTTCATTGAGGAATAGAAGCCCCTTATTAAAGGGATCGTCGCTCAAGAGACGTTGCCAGACTAGAAAAATTTGTGCGATGACTTCATTTAGGATGAATTGTGAGACAGGGACCTTTGTAAGAAGAAGAAGACTTTTGATGATAACGTTCCTCTTGCAAGGAGAATGAAGGGGAAGCTAAAGAAGGACTCGAGTAAGTTGAAATTTTTTAGCTGTGACAAGTATGGTCATTATTCGATGGTGCCTGAAGAAGAAGAAGGGAGATGATGAGAAGATGAGGGGTAAGGAGATAGCTAGTGTTGGTACATCCTCTGAGCTATATGACCTCTCTTTCTCATTTCACCGAGGGTACCATCAATGAGACTGCGTGGTACTTTGATAGTGGGATGTTGAAGCATATGACATGTTCACATGATGTGTTTGAGACTCTTACTGAGTGGGACTCGAATTTGCACATGGTGGTTGGTGACACGAGTTAGAAAGAGATCAGAGGATCAGGTATTTTTCCATTCAAGATGGAGTCAAGTCAGTTGTTGCGAGTTCAAGATGTATTGTTTGTACATGAGCTTAGATACAACGTGTTGTATGTCTCAATGGTCAAGCATAAGGGATTTGAGATGATTTTCCAGGATGGGAAAGCGAGACTCAAGTCCAAAGGTTCTAACTTTGTTGGAGTTGTCATTGGCGCTAAAGAACATGGTCTATACGAATTGACGGGTAAGCCTATAGATCATGAGAAGAAGTAGGTGTAGGTTCCTGATGCTCAGAGGGAGCCAATTTCTAGCAAGAGTATGCAGGTTTGGAGGGAGAATCCGCAACCCAAGAAGAACAAATGCTGAGTGGGAGTAAGGGGACTTCTACAACTGGCAACACTACAACAAAACAGGCAATTTATGCCAAATTTAGCACCAGATTTTAGTGTATTTTTCTCTCCATTGGGATGAGTAGCCTGGCGCTAAATCTGGCTCTATTGTACAATTTTTAAAGCGTCTTTTTTTGCGCCAAATTTTGCATCATTATTTTATGCCAATTTTTTCATCATTCTTCACATCATATTTTGCACCAAGATTTGTATTTGGTTTTACAACAGGTTTTACTTCTAGTTTTGTGCCATTTTTTGCTTCCTGTTTTGTGACATTCTTTTCTTCTATTTTTGTGTCATAATTTGCATAGAGTTTTACACCATCTTTTGCATCTAATTTAGTGCCTTTTTTGGCATCGAGTTTGTGCCAGTTTTTGCGTCTAGTCTTATGCCATTTTTTGCTTCTAATTTTGTACTTATTTTTACATCTATTTTTGCACCCATTTTTCTGCCTTTTTTTACACCATTTTTTGCATCTAATTTTACACCATATGTTGAATCTGATTTATTGCCAAATTTTTCATCCATTTTTGCACCATTTTTTTCATCTAGTTTTTCGTTTCATTTGTCTCCCTTTTTTGCATCCTATTTTGCAGCTAATTTTGCATCATTTGTTGCATCCAATTTAGCATCATTTTTAACAACATTTCTTGCATGTAATTTTGCATCCTTTTGAACATCTAAATCTTCACCCTATGTTGGACCATGTGTTGCATCCACCTTTGAATCCCATTTTGTGTCTAATGTTATGTTCAATTTTGAGCCATTTTTTCGTCTACTTTTGCATTTGTTTTTGCACCAAGTTTTGAATCATTTGTTGCACCTCATTTTGCATCCAAATTGGATCCATTTTATGCCCATTTTAACACCATTTTTTCTACATTTGTGTCCAATTTTCACCATTTTTTATGTCCAATTTTGCATCCTTTTTGGCATCCAAATTTGTATTCTTTTTTCTGCCACATTTTGTGTCCACATTTGCATCTCATTTTGCACCTATATTTTAGTTTGAATTTTCATATAGTTATGCATTATTTTTGGCATCCTTAGTTTCACCCATTTTTAGTCCCATTTTGCTTCTTGTTTTTTGTCTTTTCTTACATCCTTTGTGCACTCAATTTTGCATCCTAATTTTACACCATTCTTTGCATCCTCATTTTGGTGTCCATTTTCGCATCCTTGTTTGCGCCCAATTTGGAATCTTTTTGTATGCCCTATTTTGTTCCCTTCTTTGTGTCTAGTTTTGCACCCTTTTTCAATTCTACTTTAAAACCCTTTTTGTCTCATTGTTTGCATCTTGTTTTGATGACTAGTTTAACATCCAATTCTACTCCCAATGTTGCATTGATGGTTACATCCACTTTTGGCTTCTTGTTTAGAGTTTTACTTTTACTTCCATTTTACTAATTTTATTACATAGTGAAATATATTACAGTTTCTAAATATCATTTTGTTGTAGGATTTAATGCACAGTTAGATGAACATTAAACCCTCTCAGTTTATAGCAGAAACCTAAGATAGACTAATTAAGAGAAATGTTGTTCTAAGGCTCAGGATTCTTAGTAAATCAAGATGTAGAGTATAGATTAAGAAAAGAAGAATGAATTCATGTGAGTCCTCGCATGCAGGTCTTATTGGAGTTTTTAGTGTAGCTGGGAAGCGCTCCTAGATAGCTCCAAATCTTGGTCCTACACACAAGATAGAGAACAAAGAAAACTTCACAACATAATGTCTTGATAATTGAAACTATCATAAACATATAAATATTATTGAATAACAAATATAAACCAAAATCCCGTACGTTCATTAGTTAGATAGGATAAGTAAAGAATGAATAGTAGCATATGGAAGGAAGAACATCTAATCTATA
The DNA here is from genome assembly GCA_000404065.3 of Pinus taeda. Classification (NCBI taxonomy): domain Eukaryota; kingdom Viridiplantae; phylum Streptophyta; class Pinopsida; order Pinales; family Pinaceae; genus Pinus; species Pinus taeda. Next base: position 115,607 of record APFE031676753.1, on the reverse strand, counting down.
TTAATAAAGGATTTGGAGCAAAATTACAACCACCAGATGCAGTTGCAACAACACCTCCCCCATCTCCTAGCTCCAAAACCATCCCTCTCAAGATAGATCTCAGCAGCATGACAATACATGAATTCCCATCATTTCCTCAATGGCCAAGCCTCCAATATATAGGAAAGTGAAGGCTATGAAGATTTCCCAAATTCCTCACTAGTTCAATTTTGGCAAAACTTTTGGCTGAATAATGTTTCCTCATATAAAAATGGCATTTTCCACTTTTTAGATGCTTTTGTGCTTAGGAAAAAGCTTCCCTATGCTTTATGGCTCTTTCCCACTTTTGTATGCTTTTATTTTTTAGGAAAAATTTAAAGATGGGGATAAAGAGATCACATTCCACCATATGAGTTTCCGAAAGTGAACAAGAGTGTCAAATTCTAGTTAACTCGAGCTTTTTTCCTGGTATTAGAGGAATTTTCATTTTAAGATGTTAACATTGAATTTCCATGTCATAATGTGTAAGTCGATCAAAATCCTTTAAAATTTAAAAGACATACAGATGTGACTAGGCAGTGGATTTTTTTTTTAATAATATAACTTACCTAATTTAATTGTGAATGGTGCCCAAGTGACCCAAATCTATATTAAATCTTAAAAATAAAATTAATATCTTAATCTATAAAAGTTAAAATATCGAGAATATTTTTAATGAAGGGTAAATCATGGCGTGTTAAATAAATAAATTTGAATATAAAATCCTAAATCCTAAATTTAATTTAAATGTTGTTAAATCTTGTATTGATAAATTAATTTAAATGTAAAATATAAATATATGGTTATTTTGATAAAAGTGCATTTATTTAACTTAAATTTAATTTTAACTTAAATTTATATTTTCTTAAATCTTGTGTTAATAGATTAATTTCAATATAAAATACATGTAGACGGTGATAAAAGTGACGCTTATTTTGGTAATTTAAATTTCCTTTAAATTTTGAATTTTCTTTTTGAATTTAAATTTTATTAAATCTTGTGCTAATATATTAATTCAAATATAAAATACATATACAATTATTTTCATAAATGTGACATTTATTTGGGTAATTTTGGTAAAAGAATAATAAAAATGATATATTAAAAAAATGTCTACATGGCATTATTTTATTAGTTTCTTAATTTTTTCTTAGGTGGTTATTTTTTGAGTTGAAAATTCCTCTAATGTGAGAATTTTGGTAACAAAAGTTAGATGAAGGGGAAAACTCGTTATAGACTAGGATACCATGGTCCTCATGGTACATAACTTGTATTATAGGCTTATTTAGTTTAGGAGAAAGGGGTATTTAAACCAACAGCGTAGTATTCTCCTCCAAGATGATGAGGAGGTATTTTCATGTATAACACATTTAAGAATAGATCACAATTCAAATTCATAACTTAGTATTTGTAAACAAATTTAAGGGTAATTGACAACATTCATAAAAAAATATATTAGTATCCTCATATATAACAATTCTCCATAAAAAAAACATTGACAATTTTCAATATACATATATTACTACTAAATCAACATTTATCGCAGATATCATTATTCCAAGGTAAATTCACAACATTACATCCAAAAATAGTAATATCATCATATATAATCATTCTCCATAAAAAAACATTGACAGGTTTCAACACATATATAAAGTAACAAGATAATACTAATAATATCCTCATCATCTTTAATAAAATCAACTAAGATTGAAATGTGTAATTATCATATCAAAATATTTCCTGAACACCATTATTCTAAGGTAAATTCACAACATTCATCAAAAGCTAGTAATATCATCATACATAATAATTCTCCATCAAAATAATGTTGATAATTTTCAATATATACAGAAAATAACAAGATAAAAATAATAATATCATCATCATAGCTAATCAAATCAACTAAAAGTCAATGTAATATTACCAAATAAAAATGTTTCATAGATATCATTATGCTAAGGTAAATTCACAACATCCATAAAAAATAGGAATCTCATCATACACAATAATTCTTCATAAAAAAATTGTGAACAATTTTCAACATATTCATAAGGTAACAAGATAGTACCGATAGTATCATCATCATTATTCAAATAAACTAAAATTCAAATGTATGATTACCATATTAAGACATCCAACTAAATATAAAAAATAACGCATGGCTAGCTAGCGCCACGAAAATCGTAGTCAAGCTCATCCTCATGATCATTTCCATGATCATCATCCCGACCATCCTGATAATATCATCCACATAATCATCACCAATGCCATCGCCATCCTCATCATGATCATCTTTGATATATGATGTAATATAAACATAGTCTATATCATCATCTTCGTGGTCATTACCTATAGTGTTCTGGAAAAAAATTCAATACTACATGTTAGTACTATTTCTATAGCAAAATGCATATTTTTATTACAATGCTAACAATAAAATGAGGTAGGACATAATAACATTTAATAGTACTAAAAATAAAATGAAAATGTGGCTTAAGATATATTGGAGATCCAACTAATATTACACTTGTAATTCACATTAAGTAGTAGAAGCATTTTTTAATCCATATGAAGTAGGTACCCATTTGTTCTTCATATTATATTGTGAATGTTTCTTATGATTTCCATGTAGAATTGGTAAATTAATATTTACTTGAAGCTTTATTTCAAATTACAATTGTAATTCAGATTAGAAATAGAAGAAATTTTAACAAAAAAAGAATGTCACATGAAAAAGTAAATTGTTTTTAATGAAAAATAAGTCACATACAATATGAATGTCACATGAAATGTTGAGCTATTTTTAATGCATGTAATTTTCTCTATAATAAAATGGATCCTAATGTTCATTCAAGAAAAAATGCTCACAAATAATTACTTCATTTTATCCATTATCACACTTAATCCATTATACCTAGTGACGACAATGATTCCATTCAAATTGCTTTGAACTCCCTAAATATAATGTATAAGAGAAAAATCCACAATCAGGACCATGACCGCAACCCCCTCCCTTGCCTCACCCACGATCAGAGATAATGAACTTGGAGTTATGACCACGATAGCAACCCCTCCCTTGCCTTGTGCCCACCATTAGAGGCATTGAACCTGGGATTAAGAGTACTCAGGTTTTCTTTGCTCTAATTAATCTCCAAGGAATCAAAACTTGATCAATATACCAAGGAATCCATCAAGGAATATATATATCATAAGAGAAGCTCAATAGGCTTTGCCAAAAGAGTGTGAAATAACACTTATCTCTGTTTTATGAAATAACTCGAGTGAGTGGAATGAATGGTGGGAAACACTTACCAAGGAAAGGAATATTTTTTGGTCTGTCCTTATTTCTATTATTATTTTTGCTTCTTAGAATGGAGGGAAGTGTTTAAAAAAATTCTAAAAAATATTTAATATATATATATATATGCTTAAGTTTAGTTTTTTTTCCATTATATATTCAGTTTAGTATTTTTTTATTTTCTAAGAAAATATATTTAGTTTCTGGTTTTTTTTAATAACAAAAATTATATTCTTTTTATAAAAATGGATTTTAAACATCCATTCATGCTAAATTTGTGATTTTATGATATAAGTTTAAATTATATATAAAAAAGTAACTTAATGCCATGCGTTGTGTCACTGAGATGGGTATTATACATCTCTTCCTCGCTAAGTTATAGAATGTGCTTGGTTTTTCTTAATGCAATAAAATTAATTCTTCTCTTCATTATATCTTGAGATGTTCAACTTCCACCTAATAAAACAATAAAGTTAAAATAGGTCTGCCTTTGTCCTTTGTAGATTTCTTTCCCCATTAATCCTTGTCTTATAGTGGCCTTGAGTGGTCACTCCCATTAGTTGCATGCTTTTTAGTTTTATGTTAGTGACATTTCTTATGATTGATAACATGTTATTTAATTTAGGAAAATGTGTTTTTTTCCATATTATTGTTAAATATTAATATTAAATATGTTGGTTTTGAACATGGTTTAGCAAAAAGTTCCCAAAAGGTTTATAGATTGTAATTTATAATGTAATGCTTCATTGCTTGATGAAATTATTTTGGATATTTTTTTTAGTATATTAACTTGTATGTGATAAAGTCAAAAGTCAACTCTTTTTGAGATTTTCATTGCTTAATTTCCCTTAAGGCTATCAAGTTCACCATTCAGTCCCAGGTTAAGGAAATATAAGAGTCATGAAGTGGCACTGTCCAATAACTTAAATCTTGGAACATGTTTTTTTTAGTCAGATTATACTTCCTTTCTGTGTAAATTCTCCATGAAAATAGTCTCATGGAACATGAGGGTCCTCAATAGTAAAGGAAAACAAATACTCCTCAAAGAAAAATGGTACACAAAGCTCCCATAAATAATGTTGATATTAGAAATAAAAGTATTAAGTGAGGTTCTACCTCATATAATTATAAAATGGGGGAGGAATTTCCAAGTAGTAGTGATCGATGATTAGATATACTTGGGTGGAATGGCTATTATTTGGAATGATCAGGACATCAAGGTTACCAATATGTTTACCTCTTTTCTCATTATGACAATATAATTTTAGTTAATTGACATCGAGGACTACTACCATGTATCCAATGTCTATGACTCCAATATCGCAAATGGAAAACCTTTATTTCTCAATTCTATTTCCAACACAAGTAATTTATACTCCCCGTCTCTGTGGATTATTGGGAGTGACTTAAATATTATCAAGTGTCTCGAGGAAAAGAAAGGATTAATCACAATGTTTACCAAGAGATTTTGTAAGATATACCATCAAGGCCCTAAATTAGTATCCATTAAATTTCTCAAGCAATGAGTCCCCAACCCACACATGTGGATCAATGACATGTAATACATGTGTGTGTGGTGACTAACTTAATACATTGTTCCAATAACTCCAAAAACTTAAGTATTTCACTCTGTCACATGATTGACCATAGTGTGACATAAGTAAACCAAGAGTAGACATGAAACCCTTAGGCAAGCAAAATTCCCTAGATCCTCAAATAGGTGCTTAAATGATGAAGTGAAAATGAAAGGGGAAAAGAGGACTTCATGATTAAACCATCACAAACATGTGATCAAGTGTGGCTAGGAGTGTATATATTCATATTTTTTCCAAAGAGGGTGTCAATACATGAGTTACCATTCATTGGGCCACATTTTTCTTTCTTTTGATTTTTCTTATATATAGGACTTAGGGAATAAGGTTTTCATAAGTTTTGAACAACTCATAGATATAATATTTACATAAAGTTTCGCTTTAACCTTAGAGTTTAGACTTAGATAAATCATTATAGTGTATCTTTAATGATTTTGGCTTTCACTTTTTGATTTTCTTTCATCACAAATGACAAAAGGGGAAATATTTTGCCACAAATCTATGAATGCTTAATCATAAAGGCGTCATGCGATGAAAACAAATTAATGATGTTATTCCCTATGAAAATGATGGGTATTCTTGAGAAACACTTATGCTTGTGGATGTCTCCTCCTTGGTTGAGAGGGAGTGAGCACTAACACCATATTATCCATTTGTCATGTAATATGGCCGAGACTAACAGTCATAAGCCTACTAAAGACACCAGTAGGGAGAATGGTGGATTAGATAAACATCTGGGACCAATATTCTTTGAGAATTTGTGCTTTGACTAGGACTAACCACCATAAGTCAAGTACATTAATCCAAGATAAGAATAGTCGTGAGGATCGACATTTCCTGGTGTCAAATATTATGACAATGGATTAGGAAATGATCATGCGAGGACATGCCTGATGAACATCCTAGTGCGGTAAGTGCCTAAAGAGGGAGTGGTGTCCAAATTTATGCCTCCCAACAATGTGCTATGATCTACTGGAGAGATATAACTTGTTAGTCAAGGCCTTTCTATTTTGATAATGTTGGCTATGATGATGTAAATCATCATTGATGCTTATCAATCCAAATCCCTTCTTATATGAGTATTTCAACTTGAGAGCACTTTTTTGTCTCATTATGAGTATCTCCCTAGTTTAGAGGGAGTGTCATCATCTTCATTATCATCGTCATCACCACCATCAATCTCGTCATTGCATTATTGTCGTAATCACCATTCATGTCGTCGTCATCATCATCATCATTATGGACATTGTCGTCAATTGTTCATAATTATAGTTGTCGTAAGAAATATCATCAACCCAAAAAATATTATGAGTGCTCAAAAATGGTTGTTAGGACACTTGATATATGCAAGAGAAATGACAACTTTATTTTCTAGATATGATCGATGATCATCATGATCACTACCATTATCATCGTCATTATAATTTTCATCATCCCCATCATCATAATTAATGTAATTTCTATCATCATTGTGGTCAACTTCGTCATGAACATCATAATCATCATTCATGCCATTATTGTTGTTGATGATGACCAAGATTAAAATAATGATAATGATGATAAAATGATGATGACTTGGAAGATGACTCTAAAGATAATGATTATGATTATGACCATGACAACATTTAAAAATTGGGAAGATTGTCTAAGGTAATTATCATCTCCATCATCATTGTCATTATAACCCCCATCATCTTTATCATCATTTTGATTATCATAATAATCACAATTCATTTCATCGTCGTCATCTTCATTATCATCATCGTCATAATTATTGACATTGTCATCAGCTGTTCATAATTATGGATGCAAAAGTAAAAAAAATGGGGGCAACAATAGACGTAAAATTGGATGAAGAGTGGACACAACATAAGTAGATGCAAACCAAGACAGAAAAATTGACACAAAAGTGGATGAAAAAGTAAATGCAAACTTGGACACAAAATAGGATGCAAACATGGATGAAAAAGTGGAAGAAAACATGGGTGTAATAGTAGGCATAAAACTTAGCATGAATTGTTGTGAAATAAATGTGGATACAACAATGAATGAAAAAAAAGACACAAAATTGGATGCAAAAAGGAGGCAAAATTGGATTAAAAAATGGATGTAAACATGGAACAAACATGGGTTCGATAGTGGACACAAAATTAGATTCAAAATTGGACGCATCAGAAGTGGATGTAAAAGTAGATGCAAAAAACATCAAAATTATTTGATGCAAACTTGGACACAAAAGAGTATGCAAATGTGGATGAAAAATTGGAAGAAAATGTGGGCTTCAATGATAGGCACAAGATATGGCACAACAAAAGTGGATGTAATAAAAAACAAAAAAAAGATGCAAACTTGGATGCAAGACAAGATGCAATAAGGGATGCAAGAGTGGATGCAATAGCAGAAACATAATTGAATGAAAAATATGGATGCAATGGAAGTAGATGCAAAAGAAGACATAAAATGAGATGCAAAACCCAACACAAAAGTGGATGCAAAAATAGATGCAATATTTTGATGCAAAAGTGGATGCGAAAATGGATGCAAAATTGGAAGCAAACATGGGTACAACAGTAAGTACAAAACATGGTACAAATAGTGTCACAACAAAAGTGGATGTAATGATAGATGCAAATGAAGATGGAAAATAAGATGCAAAAAGGGATGCAAAAGTGGACGTAAACATGGGTGTAACAATGGATGAAAAATATGATGCAAAAGTTGATGCAACAAAATTTGATGCAAAAGTAGATGCAATATGAGACACAAAACCTAATGCAAATCTTGACACAAAGGGGATGCAAAAAATGATGTAAAAATGGATGCAAAAGAGGATGCAAGAGATGATTGAAAAGTTCATGTAAGTGTAGGCGCAAAAAGTGGATGCAATAAATGATACAAAAGTTGGTGAAACAAAATTAGGTGCCAAACTTGATGCAAAACATGGTGCAAAGGATGGCATAAAACTTGGCATAAAACCTGGTGTAAAACCTAATGTAAAACATGATGCAAAACCTATTACAATACCTGGTGCAAAACTTGGTGTAAGAATTGGTGAAAAACTCGGTGCAAATTTTGCATCAATTTTTGCACCATATTTGATAAATGGACACAAATAACACCAAAAATGGGCTCTAGATGCAAAAAAGGAAGAAAAAAGGGACGCTAACCACAGGGTTTTGTTGTAGTGCGTGTATGCCCTTATTATATGTAATGATAAGATGAAATTGTTGTAGAAAACCCATCCACCTATAATGTCTTGATTGCAGCAATTTAGTTTGTGAGTGCAAATATTGAAGTGGTCGATGACCTGTATGTATGATTGTTTCTTTTCCCATTAGGCAATGTTTCCACTTTTTCACACTCTGTACTAATGCATACAATTATTTATCATATGTGGGATAATTAACTACTGCAGAAGTAAATGTCTTAGAATGATAGCATATGGGTTTACTGTGTTTCATCAACACTAATCCCAAGGAATAGTCACTGGCATTTGTTTCAATCTCAAATGGATGTCGAAGATCTGGCAGTGCTAGTATTGGTGCTATACTAATTTTTTCTTTTAAGGTGTCGAAGGCTTTCTGCTATTATCCTCCCCATTGGAACACCTTTTTCAATCTTGTTAAAGCATGTAATGGAGCTACAAATAAAGAAAAGTTAGCAATAAACTTTCTCTAATATTGTGTTGCTCCTAGGAAACTCCTAAACTTTGTAGCATATTTGGGTTTAGGCCAGTTCACAATGACTTCAACATTAGAGGGATCTATCTTCAATTCACCATCCCCTAGAATATGACCCAAATAATTTAAAGATGGTTTGCCAAATTCACATTTTGACAGCTTCACATAGAGATTTTCTCTTTTTAAAACATATAAAGTCTTCTTTACATGCTTTACATGGTCTTCCCATGTCTTATTGAAAATAAGAATGTCATCTAAATATACAATTACAAAATCATCAATAAAAGGTCTGAGTACATCATTCATATATCTCATGAAAGTGGCAGGAGCATTAGTTAAGACAAAAGGCATAACCACCCATCATACAACCCTTGCTTTGTCTTGAAAGCAGTCTTCCATGCATCTTGTTCTTCAACTCTGACCTGATGATAGCCACTACACAAATGTAACTTGGAAAAGTAATATGCTTCTTTCAACTGATCTAATAGATCATCAATATGAGTAACAGGATAATGATTCTTGATCGTTATTTTATTTAGTGCTCTATAATCAATGCACATTCTCCACAAACCATATTTTTTTCTCACCAACATGATTGGAGATCCACATGGTGATGTGCTTGGTCTTATGAACCCTTTTTCGAGCAACTCCTGTACCTACTTCTTTGTCTCTGCATTCACTAAAGTAGACAACCTGTACATTCCATTGTTAGGTAATGGAGCATCTTGTTGCAAATGAATATCATGTACTATTTCCCTTTTGGGTGGTAGACCTTTAGGTTCTTGAAATAGGATATCATATTCTGAAACAAATTTAACTAAATCAGCTTTCTGTTTAGCATCGCAACCTTCAAATATATTGGTTTTATCAGGGTTATTTTTCCTTACAACCATTAGTAAAAATTGCTTACTCAAATTCAAAATTTTTTTTCGTCTGCCTTGAGTTTCTGAGAGAATAGTTATTTTTTAGTTTATGAGCTCTTACAATATATTCTATTTCATCTTTAGTGAGTTGATACTTATTTTCAGCTCTATAGAAAATAGCTTTCCTATCATACAAGTAGGGACTTCCCAAAACAATACCACATATATCCAATAAAACTATATCTAACTCAACCTCATCTACAAGAGTTTACCCAATAGCAAACCTAAGTTTATATTGTCTTGTTACTTGTAGCTATGTTTTATCACATACCCAACCTAATGGATATGGCTTCTCATGAGGTTTTGTTAGTAATCCCAACTTCTTTACAATAGTTTCAGAAATCAAGTTCACTTGTGATCCACTATCAAATAAAGTATCAATCTTTTGGTGCTTGGAAATGAGTCTAATACGAAAAAGCTCATGTCTTTCCCTCTCATTATTTTCATTATTAGTAGATTGTGTAGAATTACTTATGGATGCTTCAGAATTTTTACCTTTTATACCTCTAGATGTGATTGTTGTTTCATCACCTGAGTCTGACCCCAAGTCTTTCTGAATAGCAGCAACAATATTTTTCTTCTTACCACTGAACTTCTTAGGTTTTAGCTCCGGATGCAAAGACCAGCAGTGTGCATCATCATGTCCATCCTTCTTGCAATGAGTGCTGGAAGGTTTGTCCTTCTGCATAGTGTTTGTGTTCCTCTCCTCCCATTTCAGTTTCTTCTTTTCATTGTTCTTGTATACAGAGTGTTTATATGATCCCCTAATCTCTGGTTCACATTCTTGCCTCTAGCTTCTAGATGTGTAGCTTGAACTAATACATCATCTAAGCTAGTGGGATTAAACATGAGAATGGTATGCTTCAAATAGCTATGTAGACCACCTATATACTTCAATAAAGTTTCAGGTGAGTCTAGAGATATTCCTAGAGTTAAAGCTCTTTTTCTAAATTCATGGGTATAACTTTGTACACTTTGACCCTTTAATTGACGAAGAGTTTGCCAACTCATCATTGCCTGCTACATATAAGCTAAAGGATAGAATTGTTTTTTGATGGAAGAAACAAATTCATTCCAGGTAGAAAGAAGTTTACCATGTCTTTTCAGATCAGCTTGTGTCTTGCCTTCCCACCACATTAGTGCAGTTTCTCCAAGTCGAAGGCTAGCCAGCTGAACCTTTCTCATTTTTGAATCAATGTTCTACACCCTGCAATATACATCAATATGTCTTATCCAGTTATCTAGCTTCTTTGCATTTAGTTCTCCATTATAAATTGGCAAATCAAATTTCACATCTAATTTAATCAAAGAAGTTTTCTCCTTTTTCTTATCAAGGCTAGGAGATGAGGAGGATGAAGGTGATGGTGGAGGAGATGAGGGAGGAGGCTTTTACCCTTTCCCTTTTCCCTCTAGAGGGGCAACTAGAGAAGGTTCCTCTGCTCCTTTGTCTTGTTTGTGTGTTGAAGTGCTTTCAACTCAACCCTACTTAAATTCCTGATACATCTCTTCCACCATGGCTCGCATGGCCATAAAAATCTCCATGAATTGCGATTCTGATTCCAATGGAGTTTCTTCTGCCAGTCTCCTCTTAGGATAGACTCTTCTAATCTATGGATTAGCCTCAACAAGTTCTCCTTCTCCTAGTTTGAGCTTTGACCTAGTTAGCATTCAAAATCCAGCACAAGCTTGTCTAACCTTAACAAAAGCAAAACCAAAAGCTCTGATACCACTTGATCTGAAAATGAGATCTTAAAACAATATTAAGGTATTACAGACTCATGCGCAGGAATTCCTATATTACTTAGTGCAATGGATTGAAAAGATTGCGAATAATATAGAAAATGATTAGTTAGGGAAACATAATAGACACACACACATAAACACAAAAAATAATCAAGGAGTTCACCCAAAACTCTTGGGCTACATCTCCTAGTCCAGCTTTCAGTGGTGACCTCTCTACTATGTCTTCAAGAGCAGATTTTTACAAGTGTAAGCTCAAATCGAGTCTCAACACAACATGAACAAACAACAAGTTTTTACTTGAATCTCTCAAGTCTTTCTAAGTACACAGACTCTTCCTCTCGCTCTCTGTCCTCTGCAACTACCTGCTCTGTCTCTGACATTGGGTGGCTTTTTAAACTTATTGGTACTGGTCTTTTCATCTCCCCTTTTGGGCTCTTTGGCTCCCAGCCTCTCTCCGTTCAAATCCCTTCTGAGCATTAAACAATCATTGTAAAACGCCTTCAGGTATGGTTGCCACCTGTTTTTAAATGGAAAGGACCACTAATGCAGTTGAAATCTCTAGGAATATGTTTTCTGTTTACATAGAGAAATACACTAAAAACATTGAAAAACCCACAAAAACTCTCTCTATTAGAGATAAAAAATCATTAAATCCACCCTATAATCCTATTGGGTCCGCGTTTAGTCGCTAACGCAAGCACACCATTGATCTGTGTGATCTTTGATCCAACAACTGATATTTAGTTCGGGTGGCTTATGCACACGGAGATTACCCGCTTGGAAAGGTGGTTTTCTCTCTCTGGTGCCAAACCATGTGTCAGCCCGTGTATGGGATCGGACGGAGCCCATCCAATACCACTTACTGCCTGAGGCCTACCTGAAATCCCACTCATTATGGAACTAAAATAATATAAAGTTGCATGCACAAACCTTTCAGGTCCATTTTATCGCTCTGGGCACATTTCCTTTGTATTTTGGTTTTTTTTAAAGAAAATACGAAAATACATTACAAAAACCCTTTTTACTGGAACTCAAAATATATTAATTTGTATCCATAAAACCCGTCGGGTCCAGCGATCGCAAGTCACATATTGTATTGGCCCACTCCTTCGTATCGCTGCGATGTGATATTGCGAATAAATAAATAATTAATACTATATCTATTATATATAATATATATATATTTATTATATATATATATTATATATATATATATATAATATATTTATAATTAATTATATATATATACTATATATTATATATATATTATCTTATATATACTATAGTATTATATATATATATTATATATATATATATATATATGATAAAATAATAATAAAATATAGGATAAAAATAGAAATAAATAATAAAAGTATAAACATGAAAACCAACTATGTTGGCATGCTTATACATAAGATCTTAACTGAAAACCAAGATCTCTTGGTGGTTTAGATTTTCAAAACACCCTCTTTTTTATTCCTATTTATTTTTATCCTTCTAATACATTTTTAGGTGCCAAGGCATATTTATAAGTATCAATATTTTTATTGACCATCAAAAGCAGCAACAACAATAAAGAAGTCTTCTCCTAAGTAGATAAATAAAATATGAGAAATGATAAGTAGAAAACATAATTCCTATCATTTTGCAGCCGATCTTCAATTCTGAAACCAAATTCGAATTTTACATCAAAATAATATGAAGGAAGAGATAAACAAAGGTATGTAAGGATGTTAAAATTATATTTCATATAGGAGCTTAGGTTTTGATTTGTGGATAATTGTATTAACAAGTTGGGGATATTATACATTTGTTGTCATATTCATAACCATTATACCATATCTCCTCATCATAACACTATTAGTTACTTCAAGTCTCATAAAAAATAAACACATGACACCAGTCCTCTGAAATCAGATCTAGGAAATGTGAAAGTGGAATCCAGACGCAACACAATCTATTTCATCAGTTCCTTACCTTTCCATCATTTAACCCTATTTCATATCCATTTTTCTCATTTCCAACTTGCATTTCATTCATTCTCTCTCTCAAATATTCCATTGTCTCAATAAAATGAAAAAAATTAAGGTCGAGACTTCTCCTCACCATGGGAACACTCGTTAGTTCTGAACCAAATGGAGTAAAATTTCTCAAGGCATATCCAAGGGTTAAAGACCAATTTCAACGAGTGGACTGACTCTAGTCTTTTAGAAATTCAATGGGTATGAAGCAAAAGTTATCAAACTCATCGCTTGTCCATGTGATGGAGTAGAAGAAGAGATAGGAGATATTAGCCTCATCCTCACAGAATCTATTGTAGTAGAAGCAACAAGACTACCAAGAAATGGGGAAGATGCTTCAAGAATAGGAGAATTAAATAGAATGACTATGTCCTTTCCCTCAAAGAACTAGGTATGGATTTATCCATTTTCAAAAAGGGTATTCCAATTACTGCATTAAAGGGAAAATGGATAAATATCGTGTTATTTATTAAAAAATTGTAACATGTGAAGGTAGATTTGGGACAATGGTTTTCTACCATGCCAAAATTTAAAGAAAATGAAATTAATCTGCCTTACTCCCTACTTCAAAGTTTAAAGAAAATGGAATTTGGCATACAAAGAGGATTTAGGTCCATTGATAACTCTATTTATCATCATGGACTCATCAAGATTCTTGTAGAAGCACATTTGGAATCTAGAGGATATAATTGGTAAGATTTATTAGTGAGAAACCATTTTGTAGAAGCCCCTGAGGAAGAAACAAATTATAGGGTTAAAATAAGTCAAATAAAGTCAAACCCTAACTCTGGAAAAAAGAGAATTGAAGAAGAAATTCGAGGGTAGAATGTAACTGAAACACCAGAAGATCCATTTGAACATGATGCCCCTCTATCCTAGTATCTTGAGAAATTGAAACACAAAAATGACAAACATGACCTTAGAAGAAAGAAAGCTAGCTGAAGCCAAAAATTACCTGAAACAAAGAAGAAAAAAGTGGACAATAAAACCAAATAGAAAGACTGTAGAAGCTCAGAAGTAAAATTGAGGAGAAGAAAAAGAATTTCAAAAATTTCAGGTACACAGTCACTGGAAATGAACAATCTTGAAGAAGAAGGTTATAATACACAACCTCACACATTTAGTCCACACGGTCAGTCCAGCTAGACAAACTCCAGAAATTGATGTAGTACAACAATAGATTTATGACTATGAGGAAAGCCTAGAGTAAAGGGCACAACAAAAGGAAAAAATTTCTCCATATGAAATGGGTGAAACTTCAACAATAAAACAAAATGTAGAACAAGAACATGGAATTGAAGGAAATCTAAAGTAAGACATATATGAGCTGGAGGTTCTTAACAAACATTTAATTTAGGAAAGGGAAGCACCAAAAATTCAGAATGAGATACTTAGAACTGAAAATGGTAATATACTTCAACACCTTTGTCATTATTATAAGAAGAAAAGAAACTTAAGGACCAAAACAAGTTTCTCAAGAATCAAATGAGAGGGTTACAATGCATAATTCTCATGAAGAAACCAAGCACTACTTTCAACATTAAAAAGAAGAAAGAAAGCACTAGTCTAGATGTGCTTACATAGGCTTCAAAGACCATTCATTAAAGGAGAAAGGAAGGGACAATTTTGAATTTTTGGTGCATGGGGAAATGCAAAACCTTTGGCATGGGGGAATGTTAAAGTATGGAATTGTTTCTTTTTTACTATCTTTTTTTCCATCTCATTTCACCTTATTACCATTTTATATAAATCTTAGGATATTCAAGGTCAAGTTGAACTCTTAGAAAGGTATTCATCATCCATAATTAGAATCTTTGTTTCTTAATGAATTATAATGAAGATATTCTGATAATGACAAAATCATAAACATTCTACAACTAATATTAGTTTCCGCAGCAACATTCATTATTAGACAGGTTGCAGCACTTCAATAAAAGGATGAAACTACCCGAAGATGAAAATTTTCCACCATATGGATAAGCATCTATCAACGTAACTTGGCAAGCTACAAGGACTGGGAAATCTAGAATTCAAATTTAGAGTCAATTTTTGAAAACGACATGTAGCGATCAAGTAAAAGCAATGGAGGAATAGAACAACATCATGCTAGAGAGATTGAAGAGTTGTTCATCGATTAGTTTTGGATCAAGATGAATATGATGACTTTCTCTTTTATTAGAAATTCATAAAGAGATTGACTTTCAAATTGAATCTATCTTGTAGATGTTAAGATATCTCAGGTCATGGGCTTAAAAATATGAAAATCATTTTATGAATTTTCTATAAAGGTTCTAACATGAGACTCGAGACATAAGTGTTCTCTAATGTTAAGTTTATAGTTTTTTTTTACAGTGAATACCGATGATACTATGTTCCAGCTTGAATATAGGTTACTTTGTTCTCAATGTGCGCATGAAGATCTTGTGATTACTAGCTAACCTGTATTGACGGGAGGGCACCCTATTGAGCTATGAGGTTTTGTTTATAATTTTTTTTGCATTACTTGTTTTTAGTATAGTTTCTTTCAAGAATTTGTTTCCATCATAACTACATTTATGATGATTCTCATTTTGATTACAAAGTACTCATAAATAGAAAAACATAAAACAAATTTCAATTATTGAAAGTATATTATTTGTAGTACCTAATTACTTCATAACTTAATTTGATTTCTTAAATGTTTATGAAATACTCTTTAGAGGCTAGATTGACACAGAAGTAATTATTCTCAAGTTGTAAAGATTTTAATTTCATTTTCTTCAAGTACGAATTTGAATGTTTTTATTGCTTTTTATTTTTCATGCAATTAGTATAAAATTTCCTTATTGCAATTTAGTATAAAAGTTTCTTTCGCAAATTAGTGTATAATGTTTCTAGTTCTACAAAATAGAACTATATTGTTTCTTTCTTCAAATTTGGTTTCTAAGCATTTTCTTTTCATAGTTTGAATTCTGCAATTTAGATAGATTTTCAAATTCTGGAAAGTAGTGAGTTTTAATTCAGTTAATTAGGATTTAATATAACTTTGTATTGAAAGAAAAGGTGTGTAGTTATTCTCCAAAATGCGTTAAGAACATTTGTCCATACTTAGAATTAGTTTCATTTCTAGAATTTATCAATTCATAGAAAGAATACTAGCATATATAGTGTACACACATTTCATGAGTACACGAAACATGGTTGACAATTAATGAAGTAAATTAAGAACAATTAAT
This sequence comes from Pinus taeda, assembly GCA_000404065.3. NCBI lineage: Eukaryota > Viridiplantae > Streptophyta > Pinopsida > Pinales > Pinaceae > Pinus > Pinus taeda. The sequence goes on along the minus strand of APFE031676753.1, from coordinate 99,114 downwards.
TTGCTAAACAAATCCGAAGTGCCTATAATATTTATCCCTTGGTCTTAATATTATTCCCTTGAATTTATAATATTATTCCCTAAGGTTTATAGTATAAATCCTTTGGGTTACATTGGGACGGGCTGCGAGAAAATGGACGTCGAGGGTCGCTAGAGTTTCATCGTGGAACGCAGGGAAGATGTTACAACACTCAGGGCCGAGCTGCCATCAGCGCTGGAGAGTGAAATTGATCCTGCTCGGCTGGTTTTACAGGCTCTCGAGGGTTTTTATGACAAGGGTAATGGGAAAACGGAGAAGAAGGATTCAGGTCTCGGGGACCAGAGACGGGCCTGCTCTTTGTTGCTGGAATCGTTTCTTCCCCTCCTCACAGAACCTACAATGGGAGCCGAGCGGCCCGTTGCGTCTCCTAGCACTAAGGAACAGACAAGGGTTATTGCCAATGAGTGGAAGTCGAGGATCGATGTTGATGCGGATCCCCTCTGCAATGGCTTCCGTCTTTTGGTAGTTCCCCTAATGGGTCTGATAACTTCGGAGAGCCTGAAGAGCAATGGTACGGGGGGAAGAAGAGAAGAAACCTGGGACGCGACAGGGTTCAGATCTGCAGGTTTTCACGCTGGTTCTGTCGTTGCAATCAGGGAAGAGGGACTGCATGATGCAGATCTGCTCCCTCTCTCAATGGATTGGCCCAAACATTGCAGATCTGGCCTGGATCTAACCGAGCTGGCCAATATTCGAGAACAGCCAGAACCCAGGCAGCAGATCGGTGGAAATAAGCATAGTTTGAGTAGAGGTTTTACAGACCCAGACATGAAAATGGAAGAACGACCCAATCCGAGGTCAGATCTGGAAGATCGCTTACAGCCAGAGCGCATTAGTCACGATACCGGCTTAGGCGGATCAGGAACTTAGTCAAAACCCAGGCTTCAGGTAACAACAACACGTTTTCAGATTTTTATTAAAACCCCTGAAGGGAAATTCTGTTTAGTGTGGGTACATGCAGAAAGCACCATCATGTAGCTGAAACAACAAATTTGGGCATTGACGGGATACCCTGTTCAGTTCCAACATTTGGTCAGTGGTAGGTGGTCCCTCCAGGACAGTAGAACCCTGGAAAGCTATGAGATTAGTTCAGAAACAACCATTGTTTGAAATCTTAGGCTGAGAGGAGGGGCTCTACCTCAGGGACAGCCAAGCTCCTCAGGAGGAGACAAGGGGAAAAAAACAGCGCCTCAGCATCAATCCAAGGGAGGCTCCTCCTACAAAAACATTTTACAGGGTAACAAAGATTCAGGGCCCTCTCCAGATCAAGGCGGATATACACCTCGGTCATACATAGTAGAACAACTAGGGCAAACTCCAGCCCTCAACGTTGATTCTTCAGGGCTTGATGATTTCGTAAAGTCCTATGAAACGCAGGCTCTAATCTGCCGTTTTAACAGTTTTTGGCCAAAACCAATGGACCTATTTCATTGGATTTTCACCACCTGGACCATGGAATGTGATATACATTTATGTTCCAAGGGGTTTTTTATAGTTAGATTTGCATCCAAGCAAGTCAGAGATACAGTCATCAGTGCTGGACCTTGGTTTTGGGGAACAACGGGGTTGTTCCTGACTCCATGGTTTCCAGACTTCAATCCAAACAAAATGACTGTATCCAAAGTGCCGGTCTGGGTCCGCCTAGGTCCGCCTATATAACCTTCCCCTTCACTTTTGGAGTGAACGAGTACTGGAAGGAATTGGGAACAACATAGGGAAATATATCAAAACAGATCTCGAAAGGATTGATGAAAGGGTCTACACTTTTGCACGCATCTGTGTGGAAGTAGATCTAAGTAAAGGGCTGCCGGACAACATAAGGCTGACCTACAAACAACAAAATTGGCTGCAAGCACTAGACTATGAAAATACAGCTTTCAGATGTAGGCTCTGCAGGCTGACAGGACACTTGCAAAGCACATGTCCAGAAGCCAAGAAAGCAAACAGTAAAAAGAAGCAGAAAGGAAAGCAGAGGAAAGGCTGGCAATTCCCCCCCCCCCTAACTCAGAGGACGAAGAATCAGAAGCAGAAGAGGAAGATACCCCCGCAGAGAATGCTGAGGTATCCCAAGAAATGGAGACTTAGAAGGAAACCACATCAGACAACAAGGTTTCACAGCTCCACTCAAATCAAGTAGAGAAGACAAGCGAGGACCTGAGTATGGGAGGGATCAAACGGCATCACCACTCAGATACTTCAGACTCAGACAAGGAAACAGCCTCACAGAAAGCAGGAACACAGCTAGTCATAGCTTCGATCGAGCCCACTCAAGGAGAATGGCGCAAGGTCGAAAAGAAAAAGGGGAGAAAAACTTGAAGTGTGAGTCTTTTACTCACTTCCGGATTCCAGGTTTTCCGCCTCTTTCTCCCTCTCTCTCTCTTTTCATTTTTCTTCTTCTAAACGCATGTTAGTTTTTTAATGTTGCATGGGGTGCGGAAACACTCGAGCCCAAAGGGCAACTTATGGAAATGCTTCAATGCATCTGCTTGTGTAACTTTTCATTTTTTAAATAAAAGGTTACCGATTTTTCCTGTGGAAAAAAAATAAATCCTTTGGGTTTAATATTAATTAATATATTAATATTTAATTAATATTATTAATACAATATTTTAATGCATAATTAATTATTAATATTTAATATTAGCAGTTATAATATAGTTTTTAATTTGGGTTTGATTATGGTTTTATAATATCAAGTTTTTAATATAACAGTTATTAAGTTTTAGCCAATAGCTTATATCAACCACATTTATTAATTTGGTTATGCTAGTATATTAAAAGATTATGTATAATTATTTTACAATATTCAATGGTTTAAAAAATTTGCAATATTGAATAATTTAAAAAAATTAAGTATATTGATAGGTGTATATATTTCAATTCACACGTGGATGTCGGCTTGCATATTTTTTATATTTAAAAAAAATAAATTTACGAGATTTGATCATAGCGGAATATGCTTTGTATCAAAATACCTTCAAGGATGATGATTTGACATAGGGTTGTTATCTTTCCAGCTACAATGTGTGAAAATATTTTTTTTTTATTTGAAAAGTCATCACTAAATCACACCTGTGTTACATGATGGATCAACGGCCTTCTATCTCAACTCCATTACTTTCACCACCATTTCCAACTTGCTAACAGTGAGAAATGAATATTCGTGTGTGCCTATCATGTTAGTAGCCACCGGTAGGGCCCCTTAGGAAGGATTACAATGTATGCAAGAAAGTGTCATGGAAGGTGGGCTGCTTTCAACATGAGTGCATGGAATTATTACAGAACTGGTCATCACGAAAATGAGATTTTTTATATGGCTCTTCCGAGTGCATGTGCATTGGAGGAGGAAAGGAATCGACCTTATCCATGATTGTTGAGAGAAATATCCACATTCGTGGTATCAATTTGGACCTCTCATATGTAATAGACATGACCCCTGGTTTACCTAGTGATCTTGAATCCCAAATTGATGATATTTTAATAGAGATGCATGGAATAAGTTTTAATAGAGATGCATCGCGAACATTTGAAAAATCAAGAATGAGTTCCAACATTGTGCTTTTGAATATAAATTGGAAGTGTTGGGATGATTACCGCATAAAGTCATTGCTTGAAATTATATTTACGTGGTTTTGTTTTAGTTAAGGTTGTACAATTAGTTCTAAGACTCAAAATGTAAAAGGGTCAATATGGAACTATATATGATGCTTGCTATTTGTGGCTACAATGAGAAAAAGCAAATAACCAAAATGATAAAAAGCAAGTGGCTAGATAAATCTTCACCTCGCTCATTCATCTTTATTCACTCATGGTCTCAAATTTATTCACAACTCAGAAAATAAGGATTTTATTTCATAATCTGAGCCAAATCTTATGTACTTAATGCAGTTTCCAATGTATCGTATAGTTTTTTAAATCCTAGGTTGAAAAATAAAGCCCATTAATACTTTTACGCTTTCTTGTGAAAATTCTAGAATATGCAACTCTGTTTTGTGTTGGACTTCATTGATTGTACATGAAAACCTGATACTCACAAACTGTTACTTGGACAGTCCAATTATTCATATGTGGTACTCATAAACTCATAATAGTTTGCAAAATGTCTATAGAAAGAACAACTATAATAAAATCCAAAACATATGACCATTTCATAGGGGCACTGCATGGGATCGGGTAAGTATAATTATATTTCCACCCCGACCAAGATCCTTCTATTAATATCTTAGCGTTTCTCACTATAAATTATGGATATAAAGTTTGTCATCTTCGATGCCTTTAGATGAAACATTTTTCAATCGAAGATATAAAGCTCATATTATAATTTTTTCAGGTCAAAGATGAATGATTTAGTAGGCATCCTAAAGGGTAAGGAAATCCATGTTTACATAGTAAAAAGTGGAGTGAAATCAGATATTTTAGTGTGAAATTCCCTTGTAGACATCGATTCTAAATGTGGGATTATAGAGTATGCGATCCAAATTTTTGACAAAATAGAACATAGAGATGTGATCTCGTGGAATGTAATTATTTATGTCTATAGATGATCTGAAAATGAAATCTTAAAACAATATTAAGGTATTACAGACTCATTTGCAGGAATGCCTATATTACTTAGTGTAACGGATCAAAAATATTGCGAATAATATAGACAATGAGCAGTTAGAGAAACATAACAGACACACACACATCAACACAACAAATAATCAAGGAGTTCATCCGAAACTCTTGGGCTACGTCTCGTGGTCTAGCTTTCAGTGGTGACCTCTCTATTATGTCTTCAAGAGAAGATTTTTACAAGTGTGAGCTCAAATTGAGTCCCAACACAAGGACAAACAAGAGGGTTTTACTTGAATCTCTCAAGTGTTTCTGAGTACATAGACTCTCCCTCTCGCTCTCTGTCTTATGTTTTCTCTCTGTCTCAGCAACTACCTGCTCTGTCTCTAACATTGAGTGGCTTTTTAAGCCTATTAGTGTTGGTCTTTTCATCTCCCCTTTCGGGCTCTTTGGCTCCCAGCCTCTGTCTGTTCAAATCCCCTCTGAGCTTTAAACAATCATTGTAAAACGCCTTCAGGTATGGTGGTCACCTGTTTTTAAATGGAAAGGACCACTGGCACGGTTGAAACCCCTGGGAATATTTTTTTCTGTTTACACAGAGAAATACACTCAAAGCACTGAAAAACTCACAAAAGCTCTCTCTATTGGACTTCAAAAATCATTGAATCCGCCATATAATCCTATCGGGTCCACCTTTTGTCACTATCGCAAGCCCACTGTTGATCTGTGTGATCTTTGATCCAATGGTTGATATTCAGTTCGGGCGGCTTATGCGCACGGAGATTACCAGCCCGAAAAGACAGGTTTCTCTCTCTGGCGCTAAGCCACGTGTTGGCCCGTGTATGGGATTGGATAGAGCCCGTCCAATACCACTTACTATCTGAGGCCCGCCTAAAATCCCGCTCATTATGGAACTCAAATAATATAAAGCTACATGGCTAAACCTTTCAAGTCCGTTTTATCGCTCTGGGCGCATTTCCCTTGTATTTCATTTTTTTAACAAAAATGCGAAAATACATTAAAAAACCCTTTTTATTGGAACTCAAAATATATTGATTTGTATCTGTAAAACTTGTCGGTTTCGGCTATCGCAAGTTCCATATTGTATCGGCCTCCTCCTTCGTATCGCTGCGATGTGATATTGTGAGTAGATCTGGACCGTTGATCTGCGTGCTTGATCAACAGCCCTCGTTTAATCACGCTGATTGCTATCGCAATTTCCATAAGGTTGCCTCTGATAGACTCCGCTTGCCACCTCCGATTGCGGTATGTCGATTAGATCTAGACTGTTAATCGGTTTGATCCGATAGCTCGTGTGCAATGTTGCTTTAGCCTCCGCTTAAGTCTGTTTTCACCATTTCTTCATGTTTTCCCTATGCGATAGTGTTTTCCACCATTTCCTAATGATTTTCCCTTGCGATAATGTTTAAGTATATGAAGATTTAGAGGGTTTTAGGATCCATTTTGGATCATGCCTTCCCACTGAAAAGCTTTTGGACCGCCAAAAGTTGGTTTTTAGGCATCGATAAAGTGAGGAGACAACTTCCTCACTTTCCCAATTTCTATCCATCGTGCACTGCTTGGTTTTGAACCTTTGAGTCCGATTCTTAGGTACTCAACATCCCCTCATCGCGTAGTTCTCACCTTCCTGTCCAGAATTGTGTCTTCCTACAACTCATTGAGATATTCAGGCAACAAATCATCAATAGAAGGTGATTGAATTTTCTCTTCGGGATCTTCAATCAATGAAGGTTCATACAGTCCCAAATTTTCTACATTAATGACTGAATAGATGTGCATATAAGCTGGCAAATCAAGGCGAAAAGCATTTTCACCAATTTTCTCAAGTATCTTGAAAGGCCCATACCTTATTGGTTTCAGCTTCTTACCTTCACCTTGCATTCTGTCTTTGCTGATGTACAACAAGCCCTAATCACCAACTTGGAATCTATGCTCAACGAGCTGCTTGTCATGCCTGCTTTGTATTTGGCCTGACTTCTTTCCAGCTATTCCTGCATTGCCTGGTGAATTTCTTAGATCTGTTCAATGAACTTGGTTGCTTTGTCCACATCACTGTGTCCATCAATTGCTATGTCTTTACCAAAGACAAAATCCAAGGGAGACTTTGGTATAAAACCAAAACAAGTCTCAAAAGGAGATCTTTGAGTAGAAGAGTGCTTGGCACGGTTGTAAGCATGTTGCACATAACACAAATGCTCATCCCAAAGCTTGGGATGCTTGCTGCAATAGCCTCTAAGCAACTTGGTCACTGTCCTGTTGACCACTTTTGTCTGACCATCTATTTGTGGATGAAATGTTGTGCTCTTCTTCAATCTTGTGACCGTCAACTCCCATAGACTTGACCAAAACTTTCCAACAAATCGGGAATCTCGATCAGATATAATAGAAGTGGGTAACCCAAATGAACCTATACATGCTGAAAGAGCAACTTCGTTGTTTGTTCAGCTATAACCTCGCTTGTTACAAGGTATCAAAATACACATTTTGGTGAACCTTGTTGGCTTATTGGGGCTTGACCCAGATTCAGAAGTGTTTTAGCCAAGCAAATCCCACACTACCGACCCTTTCGACAACAATCTGTGGAGCGCGGACTGAAGTCTCACTCGAGGTAGTATGGGAGGGTGTTGGAACTAGGTTTCTACACCCTAGGGATGTCTTAATGAGGTCTGAAGGGGTCGCGAACCGATCTATGGACTCACGTTATTCTGCATAGCTGTCTGCCCCTTGCGTATCTCTATGATGAGGGACTTCCTAGATTCCTTCTTATTATTACGTTTATTATAGATTTGATCTAATTCTTAAGGTCTTTAATCAAGCATTCAACAATTATAACCAGCATGTGCAACCATAAATCTTAGAGTCATGCATAAAACCATAACATACGAACAAACATATAGATCTGTGACCAGATGCACAATAATTCAGAAACACTTATCTTTATTGATCTTCTGTTTAGTACAATCCAATTCCACCCTGTGCACTCAGCTGCAGGGGTCCGCGCACACAGTTATGGACTCTCCCAGGCCTCTGCTCACATAGTTGCAGAGCCTACTCTTACTACTGCCAAACACGACTTGGACTTACATTCTCAGAGTGAACAACCCATTACCTTCAGATCTGATCAAGAATTACTGAAAAAAACTGACTTCTAATCCTAGAGCCCTTCTCTATTTATACATTCCCATGGTCTGTGGACCATGGGTAGGCCAATTCGCTTTCCATTATCTTACATTATTTTCGGGCGGACAACCCTTTGACTTAACTTATTACAATTCGCGCTCCACGTACTTCACGAAGCCTTTACCATAATATTACCCAAAATTGTGGACTTTCATCCCCAAAGCCGTTACGCGGGGGATCCGTTGCCCAACAGGTGCCCAGATCATTGTGACTCGTCCCGAGTCACTCGTTAGTGCGGCGAGACACGCTTCCAAGGCATCGCGGTCCACCATCCCTACGAGTGATGCACTACGTTCTGTTGCTCCATGCGTGCCTCGTGCAAAACTCCTTCAAGCTCCTGCTCCATTGCCTCTACTAATTTTTTCAACTGATGATGCTCATTCTGCTCTGCTCAGTTAACACAAAGTGACCCCTCATAGGATTTTAGCTCTAGTTGAGGCGCCAAAGGTGGGAAATCTTTGTGCCAAAGCAACAAGTTTCCGATCTCTGGTTCGATATATGCACTGTCTGGTGAAGCTTGTGTTAGATTTTTGCAAGAGAGATGTTGCTGTCCATGAGATCCTAATATTCAAGGTGCATCAGAGACGAACTGTTAACTGAAATTCCATCATTTGTCTCAAGATTCACCATATTTCCCTTATTTGTCATGGATCCCCTGCCAGCTCGTGGTTTAGGCAGCGGCATCCGAACCAATCCTGCTACTTGTTTGAGAATTTCTAGTACATCCCCTACCGTTGGTGCTGCGCTCGGCGCGACGTCCACGACTGTCGATAGCACACTATCCAGAAGGTCCTGCATCTCTTTTGGCAATATTAAAACCCATGGGCTTACTCGCTGATCATCGAAGTTCAATGGTTCCATACCTATTGGAAGGCACAATAGCTTAATTCTCTAGATACCACAGATTGTTCGGTGGATGCCTCGCTGTGATTTATAGGCTTGTTGAAATTCAAATTCATCTGTTCTCTCCTTTTCTGGCTCATTAATGTTAGGACTACGGTAGATAATTCTGAATTTGGCTCATACGTCGTATCTTAATTACCCACCACTCGCTTCTTTTCGCCGTAACTCAGACATCTTGTCATGAATAGTGACAGCAATGGTCACTTCCATGTTTATCCATGTAGTAGCACAACCCCTTTTGCGTAACCGCGACCTTTGTGACCTACCGATGTTGCACACGCCCCTGTAGTCGCGTAGCTCCCTAAGAGTCTGTTTTACCATCCCGCACTCTCTTTCAACTGTCAGGAGTAGTGAGACTGTGCTTTGGTCAATTAGTTAGGTAGTCGGCCCCCCGTGTAGGGCTTCAGGTGACTGCCATTTACTTTTCCTGGGAAGGGCTCCCGATTTAGTTTGACAATTTGGACTGCGCCTCCGTTTGTGACCTCTTTGACCGCATAGGGTCCTAACCAATGCATTCTAAATTTTCTAGAAATTTTTCAAACTTATTGTCATATAAAAATACTAAGTCATTTACTTTGAACGTGCACAACTTGATATGGCGATCATATCAGCTTTCTCACGCTGTTTCTATACCTGTTGATGGAATCCTGCCAGAAATTGCTCTTCCTCAAGTTCTTCTAGCTGTGTGAGCCTGTCTTCCATAGCTTCACGGTTTGCCATGCCTATCATCACTGTGATCCACAGACTCGGTACAATGTAATCCATTGGCATAACTTCTTTTGTGTCGTAGACTAACCTGAACGGTGTCTGACTCGTCAATTTCTTGCACGTGGTTTGGTAAGCCCATAATATAGTAGGTATATGCAAGTCCCAATCGTTTCACTGCGCGTTACAAACTTTAGTCAATGCATGATCTAGAATTTTGTTAAAGGCTTCTACTGTCCCATTGGCTTGCAGATGATATGGCATTCTCTGCTGATGATACACTTGGAACTCTTCGGTGAGTGCGCTGATAGTTTCGTTTGCGAAATGCCTTCTGCGGTCACTCATGAGAATTTTTGGACATCCAAACCGTGTCAGCATGTTGTCAAACAAAAATTTCCTAGTCGTGGCCACTATGCAGTCCTTAACCGGTTGTGCTTCTACCCATCACATCAGGTACTCAGTCGCAGTGATGATGTAGCGCACACCCGTTTTCCCCTGAGGCTTGAACGACCCTACAAAGTCTATAACCTATTTTTTGAATGGTTGTAGTGTCATCTGTGGGTTGAGTGGCATCTCATCCCTTCACGATGGTTTCCGAGTCCATTGACATACGTCGCAAGTGCGACAGTATGCTTTCGAGTCTTAATGTAGGGTTGGCCACCATAGTCCAGCATGAAGAATATTTTGTGCAGTCGCCCGTCCTGCATAGTGTCCTCCCATAACCCCCCCCATGTGCTTCTGTGAGGATTTGTTCTTGTTCAAATTCTGGTACATATCTTCGTAATATCTTGTCATTTCCCATTGTATAGAGGTGCTCGGCAATGACAGAAAAATCTGTTGCTCGTATCACCAATTCTTTCTTCTGTTGGACTTAATATCCCTGTGGTGTGGCCCCTTTGGTTAAGAAATGGATTATATCTTTGAATTGGCCATCTGCGACCCGCACGACATAGAGCTGTGCATCAAGTAGTCCTTCCTCCAAATCTGTTGGCTCCTCACTGGTCTCAATTCTGGACAGGTGATGTGGTCCCGCATTTAAGCATCCTAGTTTTACGACGACCTCAAAGTCACTCTTGAAACAGGAGCGGCCATTTGCATATGCGCCCCTCCAACACAGGCTTATTCACTAAGTATTTCAATGCAGAATGATCAGCATACATCTTAAAGTGCCCATCCAGCAGATAGTGGCAGTATTTCTAGAGTGTGTATACCATCGCTAGTCCTTTGCGCTTAGTAGTAGAATAGTTCTTTTCAGCTTTGGATAGCTGCCGGCTTGCGAACGCGATCAGGTGATCGACGCCTTCTGCACCTTCCTACGTAAGTACAATGCCTAGTGCGATACATGACGCATCAACATGCACATGAAATTCAATATGCCATTTTGGAAGGACCAGAATAGGAGCAGATGCCATCTTTTCCTTTGAGAACCTTCATACTTCTCTTACATTCCTCATTCCAACAATATGTAGCGTCCTTTTTTAACAATTTTTCCATTGGTGCCATGATTTGTGCGTAGCTCTTAATGAACTTCTGATAGTAACTAGTATGTCCCAATGTGGCGCGTAGTTGTTTGATACTTCGTAGCGCTTCCAGATTGAGAATAAAAACTATCTTCGCGAGGTCCACCATCAATCCTTGTCTGTAGATCACATGGCCTAAAAAATATCCAAAGGGTACGAGGAAGGTGCATTTCTTGAGATTCAGGGCAATCTGGTGTCGACGACAAGTATCTAGCATCAACAGTAAGCTCACTATATGGTTCTTAACTAATTGAAATACAGTCCAATCATCAAAATATACCTCCAAAAACTTATGTATGAATTCCTTAAATGTAGCTACCCTACGTACGAGAATATCGTCGGTGCATTCTTTAGTCCAAAGGGCATAACAATGTACTGAAAATAGCTCCATTCGGTTGCGAAAGTTGTTTTACTCCTATCTTCTGGTGCGATTTTGATCTCGTGGTACCCTAAGAAATCATTTGTGAATGAGTAGGCTTCCTGTCCACCAACATTTTCCATTACTTCATCTGTAAATGGCGTCAGGAATGGATCATGAACACATGCATCATTGAGCTTCCTGAGGTCCACGCAGATCCGAATTTCACCCTTCTGTTTTTTCTCCTGTATGACCATAGGGCTTACCCATTCAGATTCTTCCACTCGTTCAATTATTCCTACTTCAATCATTTTTCCCAACTCTTCACGGACTTTTTCTTTATATTTTGGATTCAACCGGTATGGTCGCTGCTTAACTGGATTCGCATCTAGTTTTAGATTTATCTTCATCAATCCTAGGTCGCCAAGGATCCCTTTTAACTCTGTGATTTTGGTCGGGAATAATTCTTGATATTTGTGAAGTAACTCGATGACCTTATCCACTGTGGCATCATCCCAATAGTCCCCAAGTGTTGCGTACTTCGGCTTTGCCTCGGTGCCAATATTTACCTGCTTTGTTTTCAGTGGCGTGGTGATGTTGGGGTCCTTAATTGATGGTTGTCGAACTTCGCGACTTCCTTCTGTTTCTGAAACATTAATGTTTCAGAGGTCGTCATCCTCCTCCTCTACCTATACATTATAGCATTCGAGTGCATGACTTAATTGGGCTACCCATATTGGTTGAACTACTTCCTATGTTTCCTATGGTATTTTGAAGATAACATCCTTCACAAATTGTAGCGCATTATCAACAGTATCGGCCCATTGGTCTTCAAATGTAAATGTTAACAAAAATCCTTCGTGCAAGATATCCCACTCATCTATACCAGATATCCCATTCATTAGCACCTTGTCGGAGTTCTGTGTCGGTATACCAGTTCCTAGGTATGACATCCATGGTATGGTAGAATAAGTGCACCCACTCAGGCTGAGGTTCCTCTCCATAGGCCTTGGTCCATTTTATGAGGTGTGCGCGTGGGTCATCACGTCCGTCGTATTTATCTACCATTCGTAGTTCTGGTTCCCCAAACCATAGCCGCATCTTCCTCCTCCAGCCGTGCCAGTTTTCAAAAGTTCCTTGATGTGTTCCCCACCAACGTGAAGGTGTTATTCGTAGCACCCATTTTAATGCTTTGAACCAGTGCTGCTTCGGTAATGCACTTTCAAACTTGTCCAAGAATTCATCCATCGTTGTCAATCCATCATATGTCTGTAGATCTCAAGCCTGAGTTGTTACGCAACGTAGTGACCTAGTCATTATGTTGCAATTCAACGTTGTCGCTTCATTCAACCGATTATGCCAGCGTTCGTCTTCTTCAACTGAATCTGAGGGGAAGGAATTTGCACGCTCCCACGGTATTCTCCCCTCCGTAGTTGGATTTACCCAATCTTGATCTCATGCAGTTATTTTGTAGATACAATCCAAGTCAGCATCACTTCCATCGTCGCGTACGGGCTCAGTGTAGCATGCTCCTTCGGTTGGATCTAGCAGAATAACTACGCGTAGGGACTTTTTCTCAAATATCATTTTTCGCTTCTTTAAGTTGATGATTCCATTCATATATGTGGCCTAGTCTATTCCTAGCAACACGGGGTAAGGTTTGCTATCATCCACAATTTCTATTACCTGAAAGTCCATTTGTGTGCTCGCGCGTTCTATATCCACTGTTACTCCTTGCAATCTCGCCATGGGAAAGATATTTTGTTGGTTCACCATCCATAATTGAATAGCAAACCACTGTAATGTGGGCCTACCCATGCATTCCCATGTCTGTTTAGGTAGAACATTCGCATCTGAACCCAAGTCCAGGATGACCTGATCCATCTCAAAGTCGCCAATCTTCACTGTCAATCGCATTTCCCGCCTGGTGCGCAAAGCATGCCTTCCTAGTTTGCGGACCATGCACGGTTTACCTGACCCTGCGCACCTAGTTATCAGCTCTTGTAATCCCTTAACTGCCTTATTTTCTCGTAGTAGCTTTATGCATGTCTCTAAAAAGGTAGTTAGCATAGAGGGATCCATTTCCGGCTCCAGCTGATCCTTACTATCTGAAGTAGAGAGCTTCGTGAAGCTCTTCTTAGCTTCCATAAATGTCTCCTTTGCACATTCCAAGTCGAACTCAGGTTGCTTTGTAGGGGCCTTGCGGACGCATGTATTTTCTTCAGGTTGTTTCCCTTTATCTTCCCTTGTGGTTGTGCCACTTCTGAGCATCATGTTCACATTGGGGTCTTCTTCGTGTAGCTCGGATCTTATCATTTGGATGTTCTACATTGGCGTAGGCTGTGCTACCTTGTTCTCCCGTATATGTGCTATCAGCATGGGAAAATCTATCATTTCCCACTGCTCATAGTATGAACACAATATTCTATTTGGGTTGGTATAGTCGCAAGGGTAGTGCCTTGGTCCTCCACATTTATAACAGATTAGTTGTCCACAGCCCCTTCCTGGCCCCATTCCCCCTCGTCCACATTTTCGCCCTTCAAATCTAGCACGCGCCATCCCCGTGGCTAGGTCAAAGCCTTACGTCTCCATCTACATCCTGTAGGCTGGTGTCCTATCCATTAACAATTCATAACTTTGATAGTTTTGCTCATCGTGACCTACTGATCTACAAAAATTGAAAAATAGCTGCTGGGGGTTTATGTAAACTTCTGTAATAGATGGCAATTGTCTATCGTGTGTTTTCCTCCCACCTGATAGATGGCGCACCAGAGCACGAGCACTGCACTTGGCCCTGCCTATACCTCTGGTCTCAATGGTATTGGTCCCCCCCTTGCCAAATAGTTCGCGAATACAGACAATGATCCTTATCATGGCCCTGGCCTTTACATTTTATGCACCACACTTCTTCTCACACTTCTGGCTGAGGCGCCCTATCCTGTTTCAAACTCTGCATCTCCAAGCATAGGATTTGTAGTTACGCATGGATCTGTTGGACTCTCAACCCAGGATCCTGTATCGGGGTTTCATGCAACCTCATCGCTATTTCTAGTGCTTTTGCCTAGGTTGAAAGCTTCTGCTACAATAGCGCCATCCTCAGATGTGGTGTCAAAGACGCCACAAACCACGCATGGTGTTGCACATCCATCAGCGTCATGTTAGCCTCACGGATCATGCTCTTCAGTCTTTGATCCAGATCCCAAGGGGTTTCGCCTGGAAGCATTGCAATCTCCTTGAATCCGATAATCGACTGCGTCTTTGATTTCGGTCGGCTAAATTATTTGTTTAATGCAATCTCGATTTCCACGATTCAGGCATTCAGATGATCATTCGAGTGCTTGATATACCAAGTCAGCACGTGATCCTACAGTGCACTTACCAAGGTGGCCTTTTTAATGTTATCATTCATAAGTCTGCGCGCTTCTCATACTACTCTTACTACGAACTAAAACTGATCTGGGTCTTCGTTCCCTACTCCTATGAATATAGGAAACTTGATTGCGCTCGCCATGCTAAACCGTTGGTTTGGTGGAGGTGGTGTGGGCGATGATGGGGGTGAAGGAGGTGACGTGAGTGGTGGTGTTAGCGGAGATGATAGTTGTGGAATGTGTTTCCTTATCAAACTGGCCACACTCCTTGGAGAAGCCCAAGTGCGCTCTTCCTTGTCCTCTCGTGGAGGCAAAATTAACGGACTATTTCCTAACCCTTCAACGCATTTGTAGGCCCTCCCGCTCCCCATCGTTCCACTCATTAATGGATTCACATCACCTGTTTTTCACATAACAACATCTTAATCCAAGTATTCATGGATTTGACGTACCTACCTCGCAGTCCCTTGAGAAAATGCTGCTCAGCCTTGCTGTAGCACACGATTGTATCTATCACGAACTCAGTGATACACCCTCCTATTATCTAATCCAACCAATGATTTGTTGCTCACACAATTTTATCTTTAGATGCCTCTAGCCTGCACACCAATGGTTGATCGAGTTTGCACCTTCCTTGACTGTCAGCTAGCCTCGCAATCCACTCATATAGTTCTAACAAGAAGGATGCAAAGAAGATCTCATGGATTTACATGTATACGTAGCGATCCAGCCACCTCTTCTCATATATCTGTGGGGTTTTGTTTTCCTGTACGATGAACTTATGAAGCTTCTGATCCAACCAATCTTCAATCTCTTTCTCCGTAGGGTTCTAGTGTTCCGATATTAGACATCCTTTAGGCAGATCCTGGTCTCAGCAACGGAACCATTTGTTGGCTTATTGGGGCCTGACCCAGATTCAGAAGTGTTTTAGCCAAGCAAATCTCGCACTACCGGCCCTTTCGGCAACAATCTACGGAGCACAAACTGAAGTCTCACCCGAGGTAGTATGGGAGGGTGTTGGAACTAGGTTTTCGCACCCTAGGGATGTCTGAAGGGGTCGCGAACCGATCTATGCACTCGCGCTATTCTACGCAGCTGTCTGGCCCTCACGTATCTCTGCGACGAGGCACTTCCTAGATTCCTTCTTATTATTATCTTTATTATAGATCTGATCTGATTCTTAAGGTCTTTAATCAAGCCTTCAACAGTTATAACCAGTGCGCGCAACCATAAATCTTAAAGTCATGCATAAAACCATAACATAAGAATAAACATATAGATCTATGACTAGATGCACAATAATTTAGAAACACTTATCTTTATTGATCTTTTGTTCAGTACAATCGAATTCCACTCTACACACTCAGTTGCAGGGGTGACGCACACACAGTCGCAGACTCTACTAAGCCTCTGCGCACACAGCTACAGAGCCTACTCTTACTACTTCCAAACCCGACTAGGACTTACAGACTCAGAGCGAACAACCCATTGCCTTCAGATTTGATCAAGAATTACCAAAAAAAACAGACTTCTAATCCTAGAGCCCTGCTCTATTTATACATTCCCATGGTCCACGGACCATGGGTAGGCTGACTCGCTTTCTATTATCTTACATTATTTTCGGGCGGACAAACATTTGACTTAACTTCTTAGAATTCACACTCCACGTACTTCGCAAAGCCTTTACCATACTATTACCCAAAATTGTTACGCGGGGGATCTGCTGCCCAACAAACCTATCCACAACAACATGCAAATAATCATGAACTTTTCTATATTTTGGCAATCCACCAACAAAGTCCATGGAAATAGTTTCCCAAGGATGAGAAGGAACTGGGAGTGGAGTGTACAAGCATAATTTTCTATTACTGGGCTTGCTTGTAGCACACATAGTACACCCTTTAATATATCTAGAAACTGTTTCATGTATTCTTGGCCAATAACAGGACCTTTGCAACTGTACAATTGTTTTACTTACACAAAAATGACCTAATATGACAGAAGTATGTGCTTCTCGGATTATGGTAACTCTTTCAGTTTGTGGAATGCATAACTTTCCCAAATGATATAAGAGTTGGTCCTTAACATAATAATTCAATTCTTCTACTTGCTTGCCATGACTTAAAGTTGCATATACATCTTTAAAATCTACATCTCGAGCATACTGTTCAATGTAACTTTCATGCATTACTGAGTTATGCTTAAGTATAGTAGATGCATTTATGATTGGTCTTGATAACATATCTGCAACCTTATTGTGTATGCCCTCATTATATCTGATGACAAGGTGAAATTGTTGTAGAAATCCCATCCACCTATAATGTCTTGATTGCTGCAATTTAGTTTGTAAGTGCAAATATTGAAATGGTTGATGATTTGTATGTATGATTGTTTCTTTTCCCATTAGGTAATGTTTCCACTGTTTCAAAATCTGTACTAATGCATACAATTCTTTATCATATGTGGGATAATTAACTACTATAGAAATAAATGTCTCAGAATGATAACATATGGGTTTACCATGTTGCATCAACATTGATCCCATGGAATAGTCACTGGAATCTATTTCAATCTCAAATGGACATTGAAGATCTGGCAGTGCTAGTACTGGGGCTGTACTAATTTTTTCTTTTAAGGTGTCGAAGGTTTTCTGATGTTTGCCTCCCCACTGAAACACCTTTTTCAATCTTGTTAAAGCATGTAATGGAGCTGAAATAAAGAAAAGTTAGCAATAATCTTTCTCCAATATTTTGTTGCTCCTAGGAAAATCCTAACCTTTGTAGCAGATTTGGGTTTAGGCCAGTTCACAATGAATTCAACATTAGAGGGATCTATCTTCAATTCACCACCCCCTAGAATATGACCCAAATAATTTAAAGATGTTTTGCCAAATTCACATTTTGATAGCTTCACATAGAGATTTTCTCTTTTTAAAACATCTAAAGTCTTCTTTACATGTTTTACATGGTCTTCCCATGTCTTATTGAAAATAAGAATGTCATCTAAATATACAATTACACAATCATCAATAAAAGGTCTGAGTACATCATTCATAACTCTCATGAAAGTGGCAGGAGCATTAGTTAAGCCAAAAGGCATAACCAGCCATTCATACAACCCTTGCTTTGTCTTGAAAGCAGTCTTCCATGCATCTTGTTCTGTAACTCTGACCTAATGATAGCCACTACGCAAGTCTAACTTGGAAAAGTAATCTGCTTCTTTCAACTGATCTAATAGATCATCAATACGAGGAAGAGGATAATGATTCTTGATCGTTATTTTATTTAGTGCTCTATAATCAATGCACATTCTCCACGAACCATCTTTCTTTCTCACCAGCATGATTTGAGATCCACATGGTGATGTGCTTGGTGTTATGAACCCTTTTTCAAGCAACTCATGTACCTACTTCTTTGTCTTTGCATTCTCTAAAGCAGACAACCTGTACATTCCAATGTTAGGTAATGGAGCATCTTGTTGCAAATGAATATCATGTACTATTTCCCTTTTGGGTGGCACACCTTTAGGTTCTTGAAATAAGATATCATATTCTGAAACAACTTTAACTAAATTAGATTTCTATTTAGCATCACAACCTTCAAACATATTGGTTTTATCAGGGTTCTTTTCCTTTACAACCATTAGTAGAAATTGCTTACTCGAATTCAGAATTCTTTTCATCTACCCTGATTTTATGAGAGAATAGTTATTTTTGAGTTTATGACCTCTTACAATATATTCTATTCCATCTTTAGTGAGTTGATACTTATTTTCAGCTCTATAGAAAATAGCTTTCCTATCATACAAGTAAGGACTTCCCAAAACAATACCACATATATCCAATAAAAATATATCTAACTCAACCTCATTTACAAATGTTGACCCAATAGCAAACCTAAGTTTACATTGTCTTGTTACTTGTAGCTATGTTTTATCACATACCCAACCTAATAGATATGGCTTCTCGTGAGATTTTGTTAGTAATCCCACATTCTTTACAATTGTTTCAAAAATCAAGTTTACTTGTGATCCACTATCAAATAAAGTATCAATCTTTTGGTGCTTGCAAATGACTCTAATACGAAAAATCTCATGTCTTTCCCTCTCATTATTTTCATTATCAATAGATTGTGCAGAATTACTTGTGGATGCTTCAGAATTTTTACCTTTTATACCGGTGGCTGTGACTATTGTTTCATCACCTGAGTCTGACCCCAAGTCTTTCTGAATAACAGCAATAGTCTTTTTCTTCTTACCACCGAACTTCTTAGGTTTCAGCTCCGGATGCAAGGACCGGTAGTGTGCATCATCGTGTCCATCCTTCTCGCAATGAGTGTAAGAAGGATTGTCCTTCTGCACAGTGTTTTTCTTCCTCTCCTTCCATTTCAATTTCTTCTTTTCCTTGTTCTTACTTATAGAGTGTTTAGATGATCTCCCAATCTCTAGGTTCACATTCTTGCCTCTAGCTTCTAGATGTGTATCCTAAACTGATATATCATATAAGCTAGTGGGATTAAACATGAGAATGGTATACTTCAAATAGCTATGCAGACCACCTATATACTTCAACAAAGTTTCAGGTGAGTCTAGAGATATGCCTAGAGTTAAAGCTCTTTTTCTAAATTCATGGGTATAACTCTTTACACTTTAACACTTTAATTGGCGAAGTGTTTGCCAACTCATCATTTCCTGCTACATATAAGATAAAGGATAGACTTGTTTTTTGATGGTAGAAACAAATTCATTCCAGGTAGAAAGAATTTTACCATGTCTTTTCAGATCAGCTTGTGTCTTGCCTTCCCACCACACTAGTGTAGTTCCTCTAAGTCGAAGGCTAGCCAACTGAATCTTTCTCCTTTCTGAATCAATGTTTTGCACCCTGAAATATACATCAATCTGTCTTATCGAGTTATCTAGCTTCTCTGCATTTACTTCTCCATCATAAATTGGCAAATCAAATTTCACATCTAATTTAATCAAAGAAGTTTTCTTCTTTTTCTTATTAGGGCTAGGAGCTGAGGAGGATGAAGTTGATGGTGGAGGATATGACGGAGGAGGCTTTTCCCCTTTCCCTTTTCCCTCTGAAGGGGCAACTAGAGAAGGTTCCTCTGCTCTTTTTTCTTGTTTGGGTGTTGAAGTGATTTCACCTCGACCCTTTTAAATTCCTGATACATCTCTTCCACCATGGCTCGCATGGCCATAAAATTGTCCATGAACTGAGATATCGATTCCAATGGAGTTTCTTCTACCATTCTCCTCCTAGGATAGAATCCTCCAATCTATGGATTAGCCTCAACAAGTTATCCTTCTCCTAGTTTGAGCTTTGACCTAGTTAGCATTCAAAATCCAGCACAAGCTTGTTTAACCTTAACCAAAACCAAAACCAAAAGCTCTGATACCACTTGATTTGAAAATGAGATCTTAAAAAAATATTAAGGTATTACAGACTCATGTGCAGGAATTCCTATATTACTTAGTGCAACGGATCGAAAAGATTGAGAATAATATAGACAATGAGCAGTTAGAGAAACATAACAGACACACACACATCAACACAACAAATAATCAAGGAGTTCACCTGAAACTCTTGAGTTACATCTCCTGGTCCAGCTTTCAGTGGTGCCCTCTCACTCTCTGTCTTCTGTTTGCTCTCTATCTCAACAACTGCCTACTCTGTCTCTGACATTGGGTGGCTTTTTAAGCCCATTGGCGCTGGTCTGTTCATCTCCCCTTTTGGGCTCTCTGGATCCTAACCTCTGTCCATTCAAATCCCCTCTGAGCGTTAAAAAATCATTGTAAAACGCCTTCAAGTATGGTGGCCACCTGTTTTTAAATGGAAAGGAGCACTGACGCAGTTGAAATCCCCGAGAATGTGTTTTTTTTTACACAGAGAAATACACTAAAAACATTGAAAAACCCACAAAAACTCTCTCTATCGGACTTCAAAAATCATTGAATCCACCCTATAATCCTATCGGGTCCACCTTTAGTCGCTATCGCAAGCCCACCATTGATTTGCGTGATCTTTGATCCAACGGCTGATATTCAGTTCGAGCAGCTTATGCGCATGGAGATTACCTGCCCGAAAAGGCGATTTTCTCTCTCCGGCACGAAGCCACGTGTCGGCCCGTGTAGGGGATAGGATGGAGCCAATCCAATACCACTTACCGCCTGAGGCCCACCTGAAATCCTACTCATTACGGAACTCAAATAATATAAAGCTGGATGTATAAACCTTTCGGGTCCGTTTTATCGCTCCAGGTGCATTTCCTTTGTATTTCTTTTTTTTAATGAAAATGCGAAAATACATAGAAAAACCCTTTTTACTGGAACTCAAAATATATCAATTTGTATCAATAAAACCCATCGGGTCCGACTATCGCAAGTCGCATATTATATTAGACCTGCTCCTTTGTATCGTTGCGATGCGATATTATGAGTAGATTTAGACCGTTGATCTCCACACTTGATCAACGACCCTCATTTAATCGCGCTGATCGCTATCGCGATTTCCATAAGGTTGCCTCCGATAGGCTCCGCTTGCCACCTCCAATCACGATATGCCGATTAGATCTAGACTGTTGATCGGTCCGATCCGACGGCTCCTGTGCAATGTTGCTTTAGCCTTTGCTTAACTCCATTTTCACCATTTCTTCATGATTTTCTTGTGCGATAGTGTTTTCCACCATTTGCTAATGTTTTTCTCTTGTGGTAGTGTTTAAGTATATGAATACTTAGAGGGTTTTAGGATCCATTTTGGATCAATAGATAGAACAAGTATTTTGATCATGCCTTAAACCTATTTTTATCAAATATAACAAGCAGGTTTCAAATCTGATTCAATTACAATTTTGTCTATCTTTTCTATATCCTGTTAGTTAGGATATCTTAGAAAAGGCAAGGAGATCCATAAATACATAATTTGAAGTAAAGTATTTGAATTTGACATTGTTGTTAGCAATGCCCTGTTAATGTTTTATGCACATTGTGGGAATCTAGAGGTTGAATAACGTATGTTTTTTTATCCAAGAGAAAAAACAACAAATCTTTCATTAATTAATTGTATGTTTGATAGTATGTCTAAAAAATATGTGGTATCATGGAATGCCATGCTTCCATATTATGCCCATAAAGGATATTGTAATGAGTGCTTAAACTTATTTCAACAAAGAAAAATTCCATATGTGATACCAAATTCAACTACCATCTCAAGTGTTCTCTTTGCATGTGCCCAATTATCATCTTTGAAGTTAGGAAAAGAGATCCATGGTTACATAATCAGAAATAGTAGTTTAGTTGTCTATGTTGTATTGAGTAATGCACTTGTAGACATGTATCCCAAATGTGGCAGAATTTTGGATGCGTGTAATGAGTTTGACAAAATTTCCTATAGAAACTTGATCTCTGCAAATGTGATAATTGCAAGGCATGCTAAATGTGGAAATATGCCAAATGTGGTAGAATTATGGATGCGTGTAATGAGTTTGACAAAATGTCCTATAGAAACTTGATCTTTGCAAATGTGATGATTGCAGGGCATGCTAAATGTGGAAATAAAGAGGTTTCTCAAAATGTCTTTGACAAAATTAAAGACAAGAACATAGCCTCATGGAACACAAAAATTTCAATGAAGGCTTAGAATAGGAATGAAGCGGAGGCCTTGATACTCCTAGGTGAAATGTAATTAGCAAGTGAGGAACTTGACACTATCACCATTGCAAGTGTTTAGTCTGCATGTGCTCATATAGCAGATCTACAATGTGCCAAGGAAATACATAGTTTCATAATCAAAAGAGTTTTTGATTCAAACATTTTCATGAAAAGCACTATTATATAAACGTATGCCAAGTGTGGAAGTCTAGGGAAAGCACACAGAGTGTTTGAAAAAATTCCCAAGAGAGACGTGGTCACTTGTTTAACAATGATTTTTGGATATTCTATTCACGGGCATTGAAAGGATTCCATTGAAACCTTATGTTAAATGCAACAGGTGGGTTTGAAGCCAAACCATGTCACCTTCACTTCCATTTTCTCTGCATGTAGGCTTGCAAGACTCATTGATGAAGGGTGGCAATACTTTGACTACATGACTGAAGAGTATTTTATTTATTTATTTTATTATCTTCAAATGGATTACAACTTTATTTTGGTAACTTTAGCCTTAGCATTGGTATGATCAATCACTAGCTTCATTGTTCAAGAAGGGACGAAATTGTTATAAGGAATCTAAGGCTAGCACAAAGAAAAGGTGCAAAATATTGTTTATGATATGAATGAAGGATCAAACACTATGCTTGTATGGTTTACCTACATTTTCATGCAGGACACCTAGATGATGCACATGATTTTATCAAAAATATGACCTTAGAGCCTAGTGCTATCATGTGGGGAGCCCTACTTACTTCATGTAGAATCCATTACAAAATAGATCTAGGAGAACATGTGTAGACTTTTTTTAGTTATAACCTATCAATATTGGAAATCATATTCTTCTATCAAATATTTATCCTACAATTTGCATGTGGGATGGTGTTAAAAGATTAGAAAATTGATGAAAGTTAAGGGATTAAGTAAAATATGAGGATGTAGCTGGATCCTAGTACAAAACAAAGTGCATGCATTTTATATAGAAGCCATCACACTGACAATCAACAATCTATGATATATTTGAAAACATAAGTTCAAAGAGGAGGATAGGGTGTGCTAATTACATCAACTGTGTTCTTTGATATGGAGGTGGAAAAGGGAGCATTCTGCAGGACACCAAATGTGTTTACTAATCACAAAAGTTTATTGCATCCAATGATTGCTACATTAACATATATTTCATATGAAATTTGTCAAACGATAATTTCATATGAAAGTTGTCAAATGATAAATATTTATGAAGGTTCAAATCAACATTTGAATAACATATTTCACCGAGGTATTCAAAATAAAGATTATATATATATATATATATACTATATATATTATATATATAAAAGAAAATATTCTAATTAGTTTTAAGGTAAATTTGAGGTTAAATTTATAGTTTCTGGATATTTAATTATTTAATATTTTTTTTCTTTTTAATATTATTTTATTAATTAAGGAGATTTTCGTTTTTATTAATTACAGTACCTCAAAATTTTTAAATATATTTGGAAGCATGGAATTCAACATTCTTATTAACTACTTGCACAGGAAAAACTCTTGCAAATAACGCTTCATCCATACAATGCTCCTTATGGTTGTTGCTCGTTTTATTTGAGACAATTTAATTTAAATTAAATTACATTTTTTTTCTGTAATTTTATACTAATTCCTTTCGTACATCGTTTAGTTTTTTTTGTGTGGAGTGGATTACCTTTGTGTGCATCATGTGTGTCTATAGTGAACTATTTCTTGAAAGGACCATAAGAGGAAGAAGGAACGAATTGGTGAATGTTTTTATTTTGAGTTTTAACGTAGTCTGTGTGAGCCATTATTGTTTTTCAAAATTGTTTGCCGTGAGAGATAGATTTGAATAATCTATCTCCTAGCACCATTAAGGCGAGGAATCCGAAAATATTTAAAACTCTCCTATATCATCAAAATATAACACTTTTGGCAGCTTTCATGCTACATCTTTCATGGTGTTTCTTAGACATATTAATATTTTCAAGAGAAATTGAATTTTTATTATTTCCATGTCAGAAAATTTGGTTGAGGGGATACTAACTTTGAATAATTGGCTTTATATTGGAGTTGCTAGAAATTTTTGAATAAGTGGCGGAATTAATGTCTAGTGAAATTCAAAATAATAAGAAATTGCAGGAAATAGTACTCTCTTCTCATAATTGACCTGACCTTAATCAGAGGAAGGACCATGAATACTTAAAAATGCCATAATATACATTTCCACCTGTCTACCAGCTCACAAATTGAGAGCTGCAATAATGAGAAAGAGACAATTAGAATCCCTAAGCCATGGGAGCCAATCCAGAGACTAGAACTAGTATAGAGTCAAAGCGCAAACTAAGCTTCCACAATGTCACGATTCTACTCATTTTTCCTGTGTAATTAGCAATACCTTATTTTTCACATCATCGTATGTGATTCACCGTTTGATAAATATTGTGCCTCGATCATATTCATTTCTACTATGTCTTTTCCTTGGCGTTTCGTTCTGTTGTGGGAATGTAAGTTCGATATCACTTTTTATGCTCTATTCACGAATTTCGTTTCTATAGTGCTAAGATGGTATGGATATTTATAACCTTTAATGATTTTTGTGCTTCAATTTAAAAAATGTATTGTTTTCCGTTGGATTTAAATTACATTGAAAGAGAAAGTTCCCTGTGGGTAGTATAGATTTGTAGGGATTCATTTTATACATCATATTATATATTGTGTATGATTTTAATGGAATCAGACCCAAAAGATAAGTTATAATTAGGAAAAAAGGAAGAAACAAGGCTATCTTATAGGGATTAAGTAGTTGGTCACTATGCCTCCCTTGTACCCATGAATTTTAGGTCTCGCAAGGGTCTTAACATCTTGGAATTCAACATGAAGATGGAAACTTTGTTATATTTTCTCTAGTAGCCTAGGTGATGAGTCCCATCAATAGGTACATTTTGAATATCAATATGCCATCCCCTAGCCTTAAAACTATCCTTATATTTCATTAATTCACATTTTTTGTTATATTATTCTAAGAGGAGTAAAAGGTGTTTTTCATAGTATGTGGCCTAATGTAGATTAATTGTAGGAAAATGAAGCATTTTTGAGGTTATTACTATTCAGGGGCTTGATGGAGACAACTAGGAGAGAATCTAGGGGGTTTTCCCACCTCCTTAACTCCCTAAACTCGACTTGGGAACACAATATCCTCTCTCACCTATTCGAGTTGATTGGAAGCTCAGTAACTCCTAGTCCAAGTGAAGATAAAGAGGGACAAGATCCACCATTTTCAAGATGAAGGAGGGAACCACTCCTACTTTCAAGGGAGTTGCTTCAGCTACCCTTTTGTATAATAAACTTGAAGAAGAGATCATTAGGACTCAAAGTTTTTTGTTCAGCTAGGTGTAGCTATCGAGCTTCAAACTTGACATTGTTATTTTCAAATTTTATGTCATGTGTTAGACCTACACTTTTTTATAGTGAGAAGTTGGATTTTAAGCTACATCTGAGTTAGTTTTAGAGCGCTGAGATCCTTGGGTTTGGGCCCAACCGAGAGGCTCTCATCCCACTTATTGTACTTATGTTTCTTCTTAACTCCAAGAAGTTGATAGTTTCTTGCATTTAAGTATATGTTAATCTAAAAAATCATGTGGTTGCAATCTCTACACCACCTCTCTTATGGGAGAATGAGTGGAAGGATTCACAACCATAGTCTAGAACGATTATGTTTATGATTTCTTGGAAATAGATTAGTGTTAGTTTTCCTATTTTACATTTTCTTTCCGTAACTTAGAAGTCACTTTAGTGATTAGATTAGTGGTATTGCAAAAATTAAATTTTCTTTTAATTCAACTCATCTTTTCCATCATAAGCTATTTCATTTTTCCAATGACAAATGGGTGCATGTATGTGATTTATTGCAAGGATGGCACTTACATATTAATCTCTTTCATCTTCTCCTTCCACTTCCAAACTCTGTTCCAAAACCTTGTTTTATAAGCCATTCTGATTGATACACCAAGATCACTCATCCTAGTGCAGCACATGCTTCTGAGGGGTCCTGGGCTTGGCTGGGGTATCACACCAACCTCCCTCCTTTTTCTTGAAATTTCATGGACCTCTCCATAACCTCAAGATGATATTTTCACTTTAAAAAGCCACTCGGATGCCCTTTTGTAGCATTACAGGCCTTTCTGTAGCATAACATGCCCCATGTAGAAATCACATGTAGCAAACTTGTAGCAACATTTTCCTTTGTCAGTTTTGATCCCCACTGCAACTTTGACATAGTCTAGATGCAAAATGACCCCTGTATGTGATTTTATGATTAGGGAAAGCTCCTAGGCTATTCCAACCCTTCCTTTTATCTGGCTACAAAAACGTAGTAGAGTTAGTTTCTTTATCATGCAACTAGGTTACTGATTTATAAGCAAGTGTAAACTAGGTAGATGATACATGCAATTCTGATTGGTAGTTTGATGAATTATGCAAGATAAATTAAATTCCTTTCTGCAAGTAGATGTTGTAATTTGATGAATTTTGCAAGATAACATAGCTTTGTTTCTGCAAGTAGATTAAACTTTGTCCTTTCATGAATTGATTAATTAGAATTTACAAGTTGATTCAATGGAATTTTTATTTTCATAGCTAGAAGGAATTTCTGATTGTACCTTTATCAACAAGATTTCATTCTAATTCAGTAGGAGAAAGGGTCTCTGAGCACTTTTGATATAATGTCATAACTAAGGGTGGCATGAGTAGAATCCTATCTGCCATGCATATAAAATTGTCATCTCGAAGTTTGTATTAACCCCAGGTTGATAATTTGAGTTGAGTATCCCTTGGGAGTTGAAACATTCTTGGTGCAATACCAGGGAATGCCACTTTTTGGCGTCATTGATGGGGAGGTGTCTAAGTAGATGTTATTTCTTCTTAAGAGTTTTTTTTATTTGCATATAGTTTTTTAGAAAGTAAAATAAAAAATATTTCATGACTCGTAGTAGTAGGGATAATTAGGGAAAATTCTTACCAAAAAACCCCATACCCTCAAACAATCAACCTTCACTGTTGTTAGGTGACTGTGAGCTTCCCTCTCTGACTACAGGGGAGTTAGAAGACCCTCTATGTGAGAAACCTAACGTTTTTGAAGACATTATTGGGGAAGAAGAAGAACCCACTTCACCTACCCAAAATATGGTTGAAAACAAGGATAATTAGGTTTTCCCTATCAAAGAGATCAATGGAAATGCCATAATGAAGAACGTAATCCTTATTGCCCTTCCACACTTCCATCGCTTAACCTCTGAGGATCCTGACACCTTCATGTTTGAATTTTTTGTTGTCTATAGGAACTATTACTATTCCTCTGATGAGAAGAAGCTAAACTTATTCCCCTCTACCCTTAAAGATGTAGCCTTATGGTGGTTTATGGGTTTACCTAGGGGTAGCATCACTACCTAGGCCCAAATGCAATAGGCCTTCAATAACAATTATAGGGACTACTGTAGGTCCAAAGAAACCAAGGAAGAAATATTTAGGATGACTCTTGGACCTGATGAATCCTTAGAATACTATGAGGAGAGATTTCAACTTAGTTATAGGATGGCCAACTACACCCTTGATCCTGAATCACTCAAATAGTTCTTCTCTGTGGGACCGAGGGAAGTATGTTGGAAACCCTCAACATGCTTTCTAGAGGAGATATCTACCAGTTATCCTATGATGACAGTAAAACTATGTTCAAGAATCATTCTAGGGCTACAAGGAAGAAGGGTAGGGCTAGTCAAGGTTTGGTTAGTTCCTCTCCCTCCACAAATTCCATTATGAGTGAGATAGGTAACATGTTGGAGGATTTAAAGAGTGAAATGTTGCACACCTTTTCACTACAAATGGATACCATGCAAATAAAAAAATAGAAGGAGGAAGCACAAAGGGCACTAGCTATTTTATACCCTAGATGCACCAAAATACATCCTAGGAATGAGTGCCCATTGAATTTCATAGAGGTTTGCTTAGTCTGGGAAGAAAATCCTACAACAGACAAACTCTCTTATTTTCTAGGATTAAAATTTGTATATCAAGGGGCATAAGGAGGGTTAGAGAAGCTTTATTTCATCAATCCAAGAAGACCTCAAGGACCTCGGCCACATCACCATTGCATGTGAGGTACACACTACTCTTATTATAATCCAAATCAAAATATACCCTTACAACCTTTGTACTCTTCCATTCATCCATCCTGGTCCACACCTACTTCTTGGCCTTATACTCCTCCATATCCTTCTCAACCTGTCGACCATCCTTTTCAACAATATACAACCCAATATTCTCAATGGCTTAACCCATCATAACGGTGGAGGCCTCAAGTTAACCAACCTCTTGCTTTACTACCTCTACCCCAACCTCAACCATATCACACTTGTCCTATTCCACCTCAATAATGTCAAATGCCTACTCAATGAAATCTAAACCCGAACATCAAGCAAGCACAATAGGTCTACAGTGGAGAGACACCTTATCCTACTTATGTTGTGGAAATCCAGGAGATCAACCTTAGGTTTGGGAGACTGCTTCCAGATAACCACCCACCTTCTCCACCTCAAGAGCTTGGAGGAGAGAAGGAAGAGAGTGTTCCTCAAGTCAATCCACCTCCTTTTCTTGAGAGTTTGATCCACCCTAGCTAGCACACCCCATAAGAGGTTGAATTTATAGGAGAATTGAATAGTTTGTGTTAAAATACCGATTCTCCAAGTTATTAAAGATGTTCCCGTCTTGTTGTAGTGACTACAACCACCCTCCAAAATTTTTCCTTAATTGCATTTTGGAGCCTCCCTTCCAACCTTAACATCAGCTTGCCTTGCTTCATTAAGTTCACAAGCTTCATTGTTTTTCTTGCACAAAGGTAGCTTATTGATCACAGCCCGATGCACTCCCCTCATAGGCTGATCACTTGGACTTGGTCGAGCTGGAGGATGAGAAGCTCCCCTAAGAAATTGCACAATTTTGGAGGGAAACTAGCCTTCCCTCCAGAAATTTTGCAATCCTTATTGCTAGGCTGCTGGGCTCTAGAATTGAGCAATTCTACTAGTCAACCATCACAGAGAAAATTGCATAATTTTCCCGAGTAGGGCTGATCAGTCTAGAATTTTCACAAATCTGGGGAGTAGTCAGCTGCTCTGCCGATAAATTCCATAAATCTCCTAGGTAGCCAACCGAGCATACTAGCTAGAAATGCGCATTTTCTCCCAACAGTTGAGCAATGTCTTGCATGTGCAACTAAGTTGACCAGTTCCCTCTCGGACCAAGCAAAATTGACTTGCATGCATGGGTTTCTTCTCCCAAGGCATCATGCAAAGGCATCCCTTGTTTTAGGGATCTATTTTTAGTAGTTGGAGGTTACATGCAAGGATCATTTTAGAAACCTCCCACCAAGTTTTGCTTTCCCTAGATTTGTGGCATGTGCGTCACAACCTCGATGTTATCAAAACTCATCAACCGAATGCTACATAGCTATTTCCTCACATTAACCTTGCATTTGTGACATCCCACATCACATCTCAGAGTAGTTGGCACATTTAGCTCAATTGTTTTGGGGTAAGCTCGCTTTCCATGCCTTGTGTTGCATTTTTGTCGCTTTTTTTATTTTCGCTTGTGTGAGTACCGTTTATTTGATTACTTTGAACTCTTGTTGTCATTTACATGTATAATATCTTGTGCTAGCATTGTTTCATTTTTCATTGCTATGTCACTGCTATCGCATGCATGAAACTGTTTTTCATGAATGGTCATTGATTCGATAACTTGCGTCACGCACATGCATGTTGTTCCATTTTTTGAATATGTCATTCGATGTTTTCATGCATGATCATCCACTTATGCTTACACTGAGGATCACCATGCATTCGCAATCACATTCACTTTCAGTTTCCTCTCGACGAGTCTCGGCATCCTTGACTCTGCCTCACCAAGACAACATTGCACAATATTGAGCGGGAAGGCTCTGTCTCCCTCTCATGAAGTGCACATTTATTCCTAGTGACTATCCTCCAAGAATTTTTTGTGCATTTCCAAGGGATAGTGACTGCTGGCCTAGAGAATTGTGCAATGAAGTCACTGAGCCTGCAGCCATTGCCAACTAAGATTGCGCATTGCATAATTCCATAAGTCATCAACCAGACTGGACTATGCATTACACAGTTCCAGCAGCGATTCAGTCTCCCAACAGCCCAAACTGTTCCTTGTGCCGTCTTGGTAGTTAGTCTCCTGATGTCTCAGCCAAAATTGTGTAACCTTCATGATCAGTCACACAGCTATGTTGAAAGTCAATTCTCAAGTTCATTTTGGTTTTCGACTGACAGGTTGCTTGCCATGAGTCTTACCATGTCTCCAGGTATTGCAGGTGTTCATCTGCCTCTCAGCAGTGCTGGTACAATGGTTTCCAAAAGGGCAGAGTCGAAGACACCGTTCAGAGCACACCTAGAGATGTAGTTGATCAAATGTCTATGAGCTTGCCTAATCACGAAGATATTAAGTTGTTCATAGACAAGAACATCAACATATCACAGCGAGCAACATCATGAACAACAAATGACGGAAACATACTGAACGCAATGAATGCAGCTAACATAACGAATGTAGTGAATGCAGCGAACGTAGTAGACACAACAAATGCAATGAATGTCAGAGGAATGTTGTTGAAAACACACAGGCAGAACAAAGTTGCAAGGTCAAGAAGATCTACTAATAAAGCAACATTAGATACTCAGGCTATGAGGTGACAGCATGACATGAAGATCATATGAAGATAGATACTGGAACAAATAAGGAGTTGCATGTGTTGAAGAAGTAACTCGAGGAAGAACATGAAGTTACACAGGCAAACAATTGAGTTGCAGTAGGAACAAGAACAACAATGGGTGCAACATGAACTCAAAGATGAAACAATGCCAATACAAGTTAAAGCTCCATCCCAAGAGCTGGCACGGAGTAGACATGGTGAGCAGTGTTGTTGATCGCATGAAAGAAATTGATGTCATTCTGCACATGCATGCAATCCAGCCTATTCACCACACTCACCAAGGCGAAGAAAAGAAGCAAGTCCAACTGGAGTTGAACATGTACTTCGGCATGTTGATGGGCATGACCACCATCACACACTTGAAGATTAGCACCAACTCTATGCATCAGTGTGTTTCTAGTTTAAACACACCCAAGAATACCATGCGCATGGTAGCAGACGAGTTGGACACAGGAGCCAAACTAATGCACCAGTTGCAATGGAGGCAAGAGTTTGCTTCAAAAAGATGTCACCATGAGGTGCATCCACACCATCACGGATGAGCAAGCTTGGCATCAGCTCACCGCCTTCACCATCACAAGCATTCCAAAGCATTGGTCTCATCACAACGGACTAAGTGTCAGTGATGTCTTGCATAGATTGCTCAAGGCATGTTGCCTCACATGAGTACATGTGGATTGTAATGTAACATCATGTCAATTGTAAGTCAAGTGTCAATAGTTTGATGTAACAGTGATAGAGTAGGTGAAGAGTCATGAGGGTAGTTGAGTTGTCACAAAGGGGAGTGTCAAGGGTCACCCCACCCTTTTCTATAAATAGTCCCTCATAACTCATTGTAAGGTATTTTGGTCAGCCAAGCTTTTGATAAGACTATTTTGGAGAAATCTTGGACAGTATTGTAACAGGCCTTGGATTCTCCAGTGCATGGAGCTAGTTCATATCTTTGGAGGGGCAGGCGGATGTGGTTGTAATGGTTCACTATTGTGGCTAGCAGGTTTAAATGGATGTATTGTATGAT
Source organism: Pinus taeda (assembly GCA_000404065.3). NCBI lineage: Eukaryota > Viridiplantae > Streptophyta > Pinopsida > Pinales > Pinaceae > Pinus > Pinus taeda. The sequence goes on along the minus strand of APFE031676753.1, from coordinate 67,004 downwards.
TGGGACTTACACTTCTTTATATAATAAGAGCCAACACATTTTCATGCATACATTGTTATTGTAGTTGGACTGCTCTGGTTGCTTAGCAATATATGTTGTTTAACTTACGTATTTGTCTATGAACTTCTTCGTATGCAATTACATGAATCTTGTTGCAGATGTGTCGTTAGTTTAACTATCACTTTGGATTGTTGAATGATCTTCTTTCCAGCTTGTGATGCATCTTCGCTCGTGTGTTCCCTTCTCAGCTGAGCCTTGCTACAGGTTGCTAAGGGGCACACTCATCTCACCTCCCATGTGTTAGAACATCTCATTCACCTTCCTTGACTCACTGCAGTGGTCACACCCTTTCTACTGATAGAGTTATCTTACTTTCCTCTGTGCAGCATCGCGGTCAAGACATTACCTTATGACCCACTGCTGGACTCCTACACCAAAATGTTTGAGGTCTCATTGGGACTTCTTACCAGGGAGATCCCCTTGACATGTTGGTGGGTCTAGCACTGTCAACATTTCTCGTGTTATAAGGAGGGCTAGATGACAATCTAATTCTTAATATCTATTTTGAATCTCTACACATCTATCATGACTCACTACCGATCTTCTCTTCTGGAATGTATGTCTTATGGAAATGATTTCATCATCCCAAAAAATCTCTCAAATAACTTGTCTCAGAAAACATTTGATGGTGGAGGCTATGTAGCCTTGGTTAGGCACATGGTCGGCATTGTAGTCTCATGAAAAAGACATGGATTTTTTGAAGAATACATGAGTTGTGCATTGTTCATCTACACACTTCAAGGGCACCCAATGCACTGGTGTGCCAAACTGCCCGAAAAATATATTCATTCTCTTACTCATATGGTCACAGAGATAGACCCTGCTTTCACACACTTCAACTGTAAATCACTCGACAAAGAAATTCTGGAATTACGAAAGCACCTGATGAATTTGTTGAAGAGTTTCACACATGCTTCTGTAATCTTGATACTGATTCCCCGAATATGATATTGATTGGGAATTTCTTGATGGAAGGTTTGAGTCTCTTCTTCACATATCCAAACCCTACTCAACACACTTCGGTGATGGAGCTGCTCAATCACAAGCAGGCATAGTTGTTGTCACAAGTGACTATCCGCCTTCACCTCATCAAACAACTCCACCACCACTGAGTGATGTGGGAGAACATGCACACACCTCTGTTGAACTGTCACATCCTCCCACCCCACATGCTGTTGAGATTTGCGTAGATTTGGCTTGCAAGCCTATTGGTTGTCACGTGGACTCGTTCCCTCGACCTCTGTCCTCACATTTTGTTGATCCTCCAGATTGTATTGTCTTGTGTTCTCCCATTTCAGACTCCTCACCTGTTGTGAATGAGGATCAATCTGTCAACGGAGTTGGTGTTATGCAGCCAAACTGTGCCATCATTCATGATGAGTGTGTGTGGGAATTCAAACAAGAGCCCATGGTGAAGGATGACTCCCTTCCAGCTGTGCCTCATCTGCTTCATCCTAACATCCCTTGTGATTTTGCCACTGCTGATTTCTTTTGTGAAAACTCATTTCCGGATTCTTCTACTTCCGATCATTCACATGGCACCTCGGATGTTAGTATGTCATTATAGTGTCGAGAGGACACATCTTCCTCAGAAAATCCATTTAATCTATCATTTATCTTTCTTGAAAACAAAAAGGGTGAACATCTTTTCTTTTCATCTACCCCTTTGCCCGATTCATCAAATCATGAGGATGACAACAAACATCTTGAATTTTTTGATCTTGGTTGTCATGATCTATTTACTTCCTCATCCGATCATGATGTTGATTCAACCATTGTTAATCTATCCAGGACACTGGTCTACAATGATTTATCTGTCAATGATGTCAAAACCCCCCAGACTATCGAGGCACTTCAGCCAAAGTTGGTGGTTATGTCAAGCCCTTTCTGTCCTGAGGTTGGTTTCACTTCCAGTCAGGAAATTGTTGAAACATCAAGGCTCCTCATCACTCTCTGCTTTGCATTGAATATTAACCAAGCACCCATAGTTTTCTTCCTCCACGCGAACTACGCGATCCCATCGCTCATGCATTGGAAGAATCTTACACAAAAAACACACATGCACAACACAAGTGGTCTACCTTTCTCATGTTTGCTTGCATGCCACAGTCAAGATAATACATACACTCAACATTTGCATGTAGTGTAGCACAACATCATGGTAGCACCACATAATGCATGTCATGAACTTTCACTCATCTTTGTTCTGTGGTTGCTTGTAAGCTCAGAATGTGTTTGTCTTCACTGTTACATATTTTTTATTTACTGGTTTGCACAACTATCTTGTTCGCGAACCATGCCTTCACCAACATGGGTCAACCAATGCACCGGTGTCTGCATTGGAAGTATAACTTCACGTGAGATGACCGATGCACTGTCAGCTTAGGAGTAGGAGTAGTGTTTTCTTTTGAGTTGTTTGGTTGCATGCTTGTTTGCTTACTTGCTTTGTTTGTTTGTTTGTCTACTTTATTGTTTGCTTACTTGCTTTGCTTTTTCTCTTGCTTCTACTCTTGCTTTGCTTTGTTGTTTGTTAGTTCGCTTGTTTCGTTCATAGATTAGTTTCGCATAAAACCATGTATGAATCTTGAAACGAGTTGGGTGAAGTACAAGAGGGCTTGTAAAACTATCACTACCTAGTTATATGTCAACTTGCCTCTGTATGAAGAACTTTTTACTTTTAGTCCATGATAAGTCGAAGGAAAATACGTATTGTTCGAAGTGAACCTTGGTGAAAACATGACACTTGCGCACTAACTAGTGTCACCTTCTCTACTCAGTTGTTTTTGGGTTAACCCTTGTCAGCTCAGTCAAGCAGAGTAAGGTGAAGGGGGAAACCTAAACAGGCACATCAGAGATATAATAAACTACTTCTCTATTGGAACAACCTCTTCTACTCTCAAAAATTCGGGATCCCTCTCCGTCCTATGAAATGAATAAGTGCTATGCACAGTTAAAAAAAATAAAAAATAAAAAATGAAAAGTGAAAAAAGTTTGAAAAAAATGAAAAATGAATAAGGAAAAAGAAGAGAAAGGCTTCCTGTGTAGAGAGGTGATGCAAGTAACTCCTCCAGGGTACTGACCAAGCTCACTGGTAGTGGAGATATGCTTGTGTTCCTACGTGACTCTATCGTGGTACTGTCTAGGCTTGCTGGCAGCGGAGCAACACCAAAGATGAAACTAAGACTCTGAAGACTATACTTCTTGTGCACAAATATACCCCTAAACCCCAATCCAAACAATTGTGTTGCCTTGGATTGGAATGTGTGTCAATCAACCAAGAGCTTGGCAAATGCTACATCTTACAATCAAGCTAGTGTGAATCCAAGACGAACTGAGAACTGAATAATATTTCTGGAGATGTTAGACTTTATTTTCATGGACAAGGTACATTTTGAGAGCTGGAGTTCTACCAGTGTGTCACCCAGTTTTGTAGCAGCTACAACCACCCTCCGAAATTTTTCCTTAGATGCGTTTTTGAGTATTTCTTCCAACCTTCACAACAGCTTGCCTTGCTTCGTCAAGTTTGCAAGCTTCAATGTTTTTCTTGCATAAAGGTAGCTCATTGATCACAACTTGATGCAATCTCCTCATACGCTGATCACCCGAACTTGCTCAAGCTGCACGCTGAGCAGCTACCCCAAGAATTTGTGTAATTCTATAGGGGAACTATCCTTCCCTCTAGAAATCGCGCAATCCTAACTGGAAGCCTACTGGGCTCTAGAATTGCGCAATTCTTCCAGTCAAGCCTCACAGAGAAAATTGTGCAATTTTCCCCAGCAGGGCTCCTCGGCCCAGAATTTGGGTAAATCTGGGCAACAATTAGCTACTCTACCCAGAAATTGTGCAAATCTCCTCGGAAGTTAGCCCAACATCCCAGCTAGAAAAACACATTTTCTCCTAGCAGTCAAGCAGTCCCTTTCATGTGCAGCTAAGTTGATTGGTTTCCTTCAAGACTGAGAAAAATTGACGTGCATGCATGGGTTGCTTCTCCTAAGGTAGCATGCAAAGGCATCCCTTTTTTCAGGGATCTATATTTAGCAGTTGGAGGTTACATGCAAGGATCATTTTAGAAACCTCCCACCAAGTGTCACTTTCCCTAGATTTGTGTCATGCACATCACAACCTCGATGTTATCAAAACTTATCAACCAGATGCTACAAATCTCTTTACTCACATAAACCTTGCAGCTCTGACATCCCACATCACATCTAGGAGCAGTTGGCACATTCAGCTCAACTTTTTTGGGGTAAGCCTGCTTTCCATGCCTAGTGTTGCATTTCTGTCACATTTTGTGTTTTCGCATGTGTGAGTATTGTTTTCTTTATTTCTTTGAACACTTGTTGTCGTTTACATGTATACTAGCTTTTCCTAACATTGTTTCAATTTTGTTTCTATCTCACTGTTGTCGTATGCATGAACTTTTTTTCATGAATGATCACCGATTCGGCGACTCACCTCACCCACATACATGTTGTTCCATTTTTTGAATTTGCCATCTGCCATTTTCATGCATGATCATCCACTTATGTTTACACTCAGTATCACCATGCATTCACACTCATATTCACTTTTAGTTGCCAGTCAGTGAGTTTGGGGAGCCTTGGCCGAGACTCTACCTCACTAAAACAACATTGCACAATGCTTAGAGGGAAGGTAATTTATTCCTCTCAGGAAATATGTATTTATTCCCAGTGACTATCCTCCAAAACTATTTTTCTCATTTCTAAGGGATAGTGAATCTTGGCCCAGAAAATTACACAATGTGATCACTGAGCCTGCAGCGATTGCCAGCTGAGATTGTGCATTGAACAATTCCAACAGCTAGACTAGACTATGCACTGCATAGTTCCAGTAGTGTTGCGGGATTTTATCCCCTAAGGCTCTTGGGTGGAACCCTAGCAGACTGAAAGTTGTCTAAATCAAGAAACATGCACACACACAGCCATTATGCTAGAAAAAGCTATTTCTAAAATGAGAAGGATGTACCTCAGGTCCTACGTTCGGGT
>APFE031676753.1:6658-30589 GCA_000404065.3 Pinus taeda | reverse complement strand
CAAAGGAGAAACAAACCAAGTTGGATAGTAAATCTGAAAAGTGCATATTTATTGGGTATAAGGATGGTTTAAAGGGTTATAAGCTTTGGAACCCAACAACAAGGAAGGTTGTGTACAACCAACATGTGGTGTTCAGAGAGGTGAAAGTTGTTATTAAACATGAAGTCCAACCAAAGTAACCTGAGAAGATAGAGTTTGAGCTAAAGGAGGAAGAATCAGACTCTAAAATAGAGGAATTAGAAGATGAAGAGCCATAAACTCCGGGTGTAAGAAGATCGGTTCGAGAAAGAAGGCATCCAGAAAGGTATAGTCCATCTGCTTTTTGTTCAAATTTTGTTTTATCTATTACTGATGATGATCCCAGAACTGTGAAGGAAGCAGTAGATTCAAACGATGGAAAACTCTAGAAAGAGGCCATGGTTGATGAAATGGCATCTTTGCACAAAAATGAGGCTTGGGATCTGGTGGAGTTGCCGGCTGGAAGGAAACCCATTGGCAGTAATTGGGTGTTCAAGAAGAAGACAAATGCAGAAGGTAAGGTGGAGAAATACGAAGCTTAGTTGGTAGCAAAAGGTTATTCCTAGGTGCCGGGAATTGATTTTGGTGATATTTTTTCTCCTGTTGCCAACGTTATTTCTATTAGATTACTTTTATTTGTTGCTGTTGCTTTTGATTTTGAGGTAGAACAGATGGATGTGAAGACAACATTTCTTCACAGGGATATGGAAGAGGAGATCTACATGAAGCAACTTGAAAGCTTTGCGGTGAAGGGTAAGAAAGAACTAGTATGCAAGTTAAAGAAGTCTCTGTATGAGTTAAAATAGTCACCAAGGATGTGGTATTAGAAATTTGATACATTTATACGAGGACTTGGCTTCACCAGAATAAAGCAGATCATTGTGTGTATTTTAAATGAATTGGTGTCTGTATTATTTATCTGGTCTTGTATGTGGATGATATGTTGTTGGTCGGAAATGACAAAGAAATTATCCAGGATTTGAAGACCCAATTGTCCTCCAAATTCGACATGAAAGATCTCGGTGCTGCAAACTATATTTTGGGCATGGAAATTAAAAGAGATCGGGCAAAGAGGAAGCTCTGGTTAAACCAGAGGAAGTATGTCGAGACAATATTGCAGAGGTTTAATATGCAGGATAGTAAACCGGTGAAGGTTCCTATTCCTGTAGGTGTGAGGTTATCTGCTGAACAGTGTCCCAAGACACAAGAAGAGGAAGAGGACATGTCCCGTGTTCCATATGCAAGTGCAGTCGGTAGCTTGATGTACGCATTGGTCTGTACTAGACCAGACATTGCACATGCAGTAGGAGTATTGAGCAGGTTTATGTCAAAACCAGGGAAGGAGCACTGGACAACAGTGAAGCGGGTTTTCAGGTATTTGCGTGGCACTAGTGATTACGGTTTGTGCTACCCAAGGAAGACCAGGATTGGACAGAGTGTCGAATATCCGTGGCTTTGTTGATGCAGACTGGCTAGAGATTTGGATCAGAGAATATCTACAAGTGGGTATGTGTTTAACCTATTTGGAGGTGCAGTCAGTTGGATGAGTAAGAAACAATCTGTAGTGGCACTATCAACTATAGAGGCAGAATTCATGGTAGCCACTCATGCAAGCAAGGAAGCAGTTTGGTTGCAGAGATTGTGTTCAAGTATGGGGTTAGTACAGGGAGCTATAAGGATAGACTGTGACAGCCAAAGTGCAATTTTCTTGGCAAAGAAGCCTGCTTATCATTCAAAGACAAAGCACATTGATGTTCAGTATCACTTTGTGAGGGATATGATAGAAGAAAAAAGTGTTGCTGGTAAAGGTGGACACTTTGAAGAATACTGCAGATGCATTGACAAAATATGTGAGATCTGAGAAGTTCTCCTAGTGTAGAGAAACAATGGGTGTTTCAGGGCTAGAAAAATGACTAAGCTCTCCTATGGCCCCCTATGGAAAGAAAAAAACAAGTGGGAGAATGTTGGGTTGTGTTATATTATTTCCACAAGTAACCTACATAGTGAACCGGGGGGTTAGAGGGGGGGTGGAGCCCCCCTTCGTTGCGGAGATTGCGCAACAGGGGGGTTTGGGGTAGCGTCATGAGATTTTTTTTTTTGGACCTTATATTAGGTTGGGTGGGCCTACCTATGGTTTTCGGTCCATGGTTTTGGACGCAATGGTTTTCGGTCCATGGTATTGCATTATTTGGCATGTATAAATATGTATTGTAACATTGAAAGGAATATAATGAAAAATCAAGCTGGTAATCTTGGTTTTGGGATCTAAGGGAAAATCTTTCTGTATATGTGTTTTATGTGTTATGCTCTCACATTGTTTATTTTCTGTGTTTTAGAATTCATATGTAGGTAATTTCTGTATGAGGTTAAAACCTACATTTCATCTTATTGTCCCTCACTCCCAAATTCTTATTTTCTATTATCTTCCTCCTTTTACCCATTCCTTCTCTCCCGTCTCTTCCTTGAGACTTGCACAATACCAAATGGTTCTTTTTTCATATGGACAAGTTAAATGTTGAACGAAGTAATGTTGGAAAAAATTGTATCCCAAATATATTTGTATAAAATGGATTGTGCTATTTTTCTACACTCTATTTTGATTATTTCATTTATGTTCTAATTAATTCGCATTGAGTCTCTAAGTATTTACTTTCCTTGTTATTGATATAGGTTTAGGTAGACTTATATTTGAGGTCACAATAAAGATCGATCATGGGGAAAAGATAGGAAAAAGTAAAAGGGAAAAGAAGAAGAAGTTGCTAACATCAATGAAAAAAACAAACATGAAAATTAATCATCTATCACATATTTTATTTTATTCATAGAATCATTATGTATGTAAATCCCACTAGTTACCAATGAAGTTTCTATTTTTCTACAACTAGAGGGGGGGTTGGAGCCCCCCTTCGTTGCAGCGATTGCGTAACAGGGGGGTGGCAACCCCCCTTGTCTGGGGGGTTCGGGGTAGCGCCCTGAGATTTTATTTTTTTGGACCCTATATTAGGTTGGGTGGGCCTACCTATGGTTTTAGGTCCATGGTTTTGGACGCGATGGTTTTCGGTTCATGGTATTGGATGCTTTGGCATGTATAAATATGTATTGTAACATTGAAAGGAATATAATGAAAAATCAAGCTGGTAGTCTTGGTTTTGGGATCTAGGGGAAAATCTTTCTGTATATGTGTTTTATGTGTTATGCTCTCAAATTGTTTATTTTCTGTGTTTTAGAATTCATATGTAGGTAATTTTTGTACGAGGTTAAAACCTACATTTCATCTTATTGTCCCTCACTCCCAAATTCTTATTTTCTATTATCTTCCTCCTTTTACCCATTCCTTATCTCCCGTCTCTTCCTTGAGACTTGCACAATACCAAATGGTTCTTTTTTAATATGGACAAGTTAAATGTTGAACGAAGTAATGTTGGAAAAAATTGTATCCCAAATATATTTGTATAAAATGGATTGTGCTATTTTTCTACCCTCTATTTTGATTATTTCATTTATGTTCTAATTAATTCGCATTGAGTCTTTAAGTATTTACTTTCCTTGTTATCGATATAGGTTTAGGTAGACTTATATTTGAGGTCACAATAAGGATCGATCATGGGGAAAAGATAGGAAAAAGTAAAAGGGAAAAGAAGAAGAAGTTGCTAACATCAATGAAAAAAAACAAACATGGAAATTAATCATCTATCACATATTTTATTTTATTCATAGAATCATTATGTATGTAAATCCCTCTAATTACCAATGAAGTTTCTATTTTTCTACAACTAGAGGTAATTTTTATCTTGCTAGGTGGGGTTTGCTTTTTTTTTTTTTTTTGTTCCAAACTAAGAGAATGACCATATTTGTATGTCATAGAAACATTAGTTATGGTTCTTTATGATGAAAATAAAGTGGGAGGATTATGGGCACGAGTCTATTTATGATAATTAAAATCCGAGCTCAAGAAAATTTATGTCAATATCGTGAATGGTTATTAAGGTAAATTATAATTAATTTTGTCATTAATTGTGAGAATCTAGTTGTTTTTATTGATTGCAAGTGTGTTAATTTCTCTTTAATTGTGTTCTTGCAACAAATCTAATAATAAGAAGTAAGAGAATAAGAAGATGATCGTGTGGCTTCATATGATGACCACAATGTTGACAATGTATCAAGATATGATTAATTTGGCTCTAGTCAAGATTTTCTATTTGATTTGTGTGCTCATGTAGTTAAGATTAATATTTACATATTGAAGTGTTAGAACACTTGGATATGATTAATTTGGCTCTAGTCAAGCTTTTTTATTTGATTTGTGTGCTCATTAGTTAAGATTAATATTTACACATTGAAGTGTTAGACCACTTGTTAATGGGAAAACATGTACATAATATTTTCATTTAACATGAGGTAATAATATACTACTTGTTACATGGAGAAAAATGACATTGATATATTAATCAATGTGAATTAATGGATATAATTTGTTATATCATGTGTATTAACATATATTTATTAATTGGAATATAATAAAACTTAATAATTCATTACTTAAATAATTTTCAACTCAAATGTGATTGCAATATGACTCTAAGTTATGCAGGAGAAATTTACTATGCAATATGACTCTAAGTTATGCAGGAGAAATTTACTATGATGCTAGTATGATGTAGGTGTGACACAAATACGATACAATACTAATGCAAGAATAACACAACATGACACAAAATTTATGTATTGCAATTCTCACATGACTCTTGCTTGATGCAAACATTGCCCACCATGCAATGGTGAGACTAATATTGAAACTAATACAACAAAAAATATGTATGTTTGTTGTAAATTCAAAACAAGGGTGATTATTTAAGGAATTTTTCATAGTATTTGGTGCATATTATTGCAAAAAATTAACACATGAATAAGTATTGTTGTATCATATATTTCATCACTAATACAACACTTTGTGGAGTGCACATCAAAATAGAAAATGAAAAAAGGGATACAATGAGGAAAATTTGATGCAAATCATGATCAACCCACTTATGTTGTACATTATGTTGTCAAAACTTAAAATTTTCCTAAAAGTTTACACTACATGTCGATGCTAAAGTTTATGTTATGGGCTTCTGTTTTATCAATGACTAAAAATGGTTTCATGATGAGATGTAATCTAAGTGCATGCAAATGGATTAGTTAGGTCTAGGGAGATGGTTTATAGGAGAACTAAGGTTTATATTGTCCAAATGAATCACTAAGGAAGTCATGGCCTCCATGAATTCTTCATTGTCATGGAACATTATAGTTGAAAAGGCGAAGGTACATTCATGAATGTGGAGGAAGTGACTCTATTACCACCAAAGGTAAATGTATGTTTTAAATCTCCATGCCTAGGTGGATAAAAGGTAGCTTTGGATCCAAAGGCTTATGCTTAGTGGAAGTGTAGATTATGCAATTTGTGGAGCTAGTCACACAAAAAAATTGTGGAGGAGATTTATCCAATCAAGTAATAAGAGTAGGATGTAAAAGTAATATGTGAGACATTATGTTTAAGTCAAAGGTAGTTGAGGATGACAACATGATATTTAATCAATGTTTATGTGCTTCATGTGGAAACAACATCACATGAAATTACAAAGGCACCACAACTTGGATGGAATACATGCTATCATGTCCATATGGGATGTTATAGTTGATGGGGGTTGTGACAATAATGACCTCAATTAGCACAATATTGTTGTCTAATAGGAATGGAAGTGGGGGTACACTTCCTATTAGGATGCACAATTTACCATCAAATGCCTACAATTTGGTTACTGTTGAAGCAAGGGTAGGTGAACTGAAGCCCTTCCAAGTAGATAAGGATTTAACACAAGAAAAGGTAACTTCATTTAGTAAACACCGATGAACAATGATGTATAAGTGATGACCTTTATTTGCAAATGGGTGGAAGAAGGAAGCTGTTCCATTATTATCTAGTCTAAGTCAAAGGTATTGGGCTTCAATTCTAGGAGGTACAATTTTATTTGTTTTATTTTGATTATGTCTCATGGATGTTGGGCCACTATAAGTGAATGAGATGTCCCCTAATCTAGAAGCTAAGTAGATATATTAGAAAGACATGTCACATTAGAATACTCGCAATTGAAACCTCAACATCCATAGTTAAAGTGGGTGGAGTCCCAAATGTGGCAATACTAAAATCACACTAAACTCTAGGAAATTTGGTAGAAAGTTGATTATTTAATTTTGAGAATTGTAATACATAAATATAACATTTTTTTGGGGTTATGTGAACCTCAATAACTGATTTGTTGTATAAAATCATTAAAAAAAATTACACACAAAAATAAGCATAATAATAAAAATAAGATATCTACATGAATCTATTAGTCAAGACAAAAAAAATACAAAATACTGGTTGTATTTCAAAAACAACTACCTCATTAATTTATTAACATCAATTTAAAACACTTATAACAACAATTATGTTTTTAACTCAATTAAATATAGTTAATGTTGTATTTCTCTATTTGAATATATTTACAAAAATATATGTTCAGCTAAACATTTATTCAAATCTCTTAAAAACAAAACATATATATTCTTATATAATAAAACTAATGAATTATAACAATATTTTTAACTCAATTAATATAGATTAATGCATTTCCTATTTAAATATATTAAAAATAGTATGTTCAGCTGAACATATTTGTCTTAAAATCATTAAAACTAAAACATAATATTTCTTATTAAATAAAATAAAATCCCACACATATATACATACTTTAACTTATAATATCAAATTAAATAAAATATATATTAACTTATAGAGTAATTTATGCATTAAACAGGAGTTGTCTTTAGGCGATTTTTGGCATTTGAGCCGAGAATGAATTGGAAGTTGATTTGTGTTAGTAACTGGTTTTTTGACTCTATAATATATTCTGTTTTTGACTATTAATATATATATATATTATATATAATGATTACGACCCTGAAAACCTTTTTAAGGCATTTGATTGTGCAGAAATTACCATCAAATTTGTGATTTTAATAAGTTTCTGTCGATTTTAAGAATTTAAACTAGAAAAGCCAAAAAAAACCTTTCAAAAATATTTTATAAAAATTATAAGAATCAACTTGCCATTTATATTTAATTTGATTGCTTCTACCATCGTTTCGTTTCTGCTCAGATCTGAAAACAATCTTCGAGAAAGAATGATAATTTTTTAATGGCCGGACTAATATTTATGATATTCTTTATAATTAGTTTAAACACCGACTAACACGAGTCTCAGTTTGTGTAAGAGTCACTGAGATTCTCGTCAGAGAATTTGAAAATTCTCAGTCGAAATTATTAAATCATTCTGGAAGAGAATAGATTCTCCTTGACGGTCACTCTGCATAGAAATGATTTGATTCTCTGTATACAAATAGTGGTTGAATTTGTCCCCATATTCATGACCATGGTCAAATTAAATAAGATAAACCTTTACTAATACGATTGATCTCTGTAACAAATGTGTTGAATTTGTCCCATATTCATGACCATGGCAAATTAATAAATAAAGTGCACTATTCCATGGTCATATTTTGATATATAAACTCTGAAACTTTGGAGTGTGTTCCTGCTTGGATTTTCCTTCCAAGTGTTCTGAACTTTTATTTTAATATATATATATAATTCTTGATTGATTTCTAAATAGCTATGGATGGTTGAGTGATATAATTATAAGTTAGAAAGGTGATTTTATGATTAAATTGCTTTTAGAGTTTGACTCCCTATCATCTAAGCTTGCATTCATGATATCACATTTTAAGTTAGATCCAATGTACTTTGATTGGATTTTAAAAAATAATACATTTTAAAGGCTATATGGGGATGATAATAGTGATATAAACTATAATTTGAAATGTATTCTATATTTTTACAATTTGATTGTTAAAAGCTATATGGGACCATATAAACTTAACTAATAGTCATATAAACTCTAACTTGAAATGTATTTTGGTTTTTATAGTTTAGGATTAGATTTAAGGTATCTTTTTTTTTGTTTAATATTAAAAGATTAAGTATAATTTTTATGGTGGGAGATTGCATTTTTAAAGTTATTTAGTATTCTAGTTTGTTTGAGTTTTTTTTTTTAATAATTAGTAGATAGTAGAGTTTTTCTAACTAAAGTAATTTGGGAATCTAATTGGAATAGAAGGGTGGCTGCCAAAATCCACCTGAATCATTCTTCCTTTTTTTAGAGGCAAATGTTTATTTGATTTTTCTCTTTTTAATAACCAGTAAATAAGAGAGTGTTTCTAACTAAAATAATAGTTTTTGTGTTTTTTGTTTTGTTTTAAGAAATAAGTAATAAATTATTAGAGACTTTTGGCTTTTCTGCATATATAATTATATATATTATATTATAAATATATATATATTATATATAAATTTAATTTTGGGTTTAATGAATTTTAATTATTTTTTTTTTTTTTTTTTTTTTTTTTTTTTTTTTTTTTTTTTTTTTTCATTTCAGTAAAATTGCTAAAGATATATATATATATATACTATATATATAATGTCTGGATTTGAATTATGTTTTGTTTTTCTCTTTAAGTAAAAACTCTTAAGGGAAGATACTAGTAGTGCTTTTCCCTTCATGTGGAATATTTGAGTAAAGCTATTTATAGCACTCAATTCCTAGATTTTTTACTAAGTGGTTTTATTATTTGATCACTTTTTAACTTGAGATACATTTACCTATAGGGATGAAGTTGTGATTTGGGTCCTTCAATTTTGGTAAAGGCTTTTATGTTGCTAGCACAACAATTAAGTAGATATGGAGTCACACTAGCTAGATTGAAGATCAATGGTATAAGTGAAAGGGCGAATAACATTAGGTAATAGTTTAGGTGAACATGGAGTGGAGTAGCAAAAGATTGAAGAAACTTGAGAGAGTCCGAGAAGTTATTAGCTAGTTCATAAAGGAAGAAATAGAAGTATGCAAGCAACTTCCCAATTTTGAATATATTTTCTTGCAAACATGCACAAATGTATAAATGTAAAAGGCCTCACTTCATTAATGGGTTTGGAAATAAAAGGAATAAACATCGGATGTATTACTTTTTAGATGTTGGCTCTAAATTGTTATGTATGGTTGTTCTTTGGTCATTGATAAATGACTATGTCATATCAATGACCATGTCACGGTGTATTGGATTATAATGCAAATAAATGGATGAGGTGCCCTTTCAATTTCTATTTGTTGTCATATTTTATGGTGATAATATATTTTGTTCTTGTAGCTTAAATCTATTTTGTATAATTATTTTTCTTTGATTGCATGAGTTGTTGTACCTTCAACTTTAGAAGGAATATGATTTAAATGGTAACAATTTTTAGTGTCTTTTTTTCGTGAGATAACTTTGATGACACTTGGAGAGGGTGATTTTGATGCAGTGATATAAAAATTATGCATGTCAGACTTATATATATGCTTGCATGCTATAGACCTGGTTTGGGTCACACGGTTGATATGTCCTCATGATAAAGACTGATTTTGGTAACACTGATTTTGGTTAAGTGCATATTATTGAGGTTCTCTATTTTGGTATCCTAGTTTGAACATAAGTGTATGACATGGATGGTGATCCATGTTTGAGGCACATAGATCCATATATAATCACGGTTATGTGGAACATATGGTTAATTATGATATATATATGATACATGATTTGTATAGTTATATATGCTTAATCTTGTACTCAGAAGGATGTGGAATGGGATTTGGTTATTTGTAAACAAGGATGCTCAAATTATAAATGACTGTAGAATTCATGATACATAATTTGTATGATTACATATGCTCAATCTTGTACTGAGCATGATGTAGCAAGGGACATGGTTATTTGGAAACAAGGATGTTCAAATTATAAATGATTGTGGAAGTAATTTCTTCATGACTACGAAAGTCATGCACAATTCTTGGTCTTGGAACAAGATATTAGATGGGTATGAAGGTGAAGCACAAAATTTTAAAGAAGAGTATATGAGAAACCATGGAAATTAGGGCACGAAGTCGTAATATATGAATTAAAGACGTGATCTTGGATAGATTAAAGAGGGAACAAGTCCTGATATTTAAATGATGAGATGTGGATCTTGGTCTTAGAGTAGATCAAGGTGTGAAGTCCTCATCTACTAAGGCAGAGGATGCATGCTATAGGGATATGAAATCCCTATTCTTTGGAAGAAAAGAACCACTCATGTGCAACTCAAGGTTGAATTTCCTTAATAAAATCTCATTTCTGACAATTTTGGAGTGACTTTCTAAAAATATAGTAGAAGAATCATTTATTTATCCTATCAATCTTATAGTATATGACCTTTAATCATCAATATTATTAATTTATTATTATTACAATAGACTATTAATTATTAAAACAATTCCAAGTCACTTCATCACCTCATACTTCACACTCCTCTGATGCTCTCATGGCTCTACATAATCTCTCTCTTAATGATACATTACACTCTTATTACACCTCATCAAAGGCATGGAATATTCTCTTACACTCATAAAAATCATGTCATAAAAGACTCCTCTTGTGCTCTCTTTATTGCATATGTTACACTCTCTTTAACTAAAGCATGCATACTTCTTATTAATGGCATGAGTTACGCTCCTCTAAATGGAATATGTTACATTTTCTCAAGGCATTCATATTACCCCCTTTATGACAAGAATTTGTTTCTCCTCCTATATATGTGTCCCATTCCTTCTCAACTGGGGAGAAAGAGGTGGATTGTGATACCAAGTCTTGGATATATTTGAAGAATATTGTGACAGGGAGAGACCTAGAGAGTAGCCAAATGATAATCTAAATTACTAAGTAGCTTTACCCAATGGAGTTGAGCATGAGTAGTATTGAGAGGAAGTGAAACTTATCTTCCTTAGCTTGCCTTGTATATCTCTCTATTGCTATATTTTGGTACTGCTTATGAGCTTATATAGCTCAAGGGTTCCAGGGGGAGAAGTTCTTCATGGATATGGTTAGGAAGAAAACCGGATTGTTCAAATAATTTGCTTAAGGAATCAAGGATGGAGCATGATTTCAGTAGTTGGAATTGAACATCACATAAGGTATATATTTAATTTCCTTGAATTTTAGTATAATATTAGCATAAAAAAATTGTAGAAATTTTAATTTTTGTGAACATGTAACTTTGGTTTAAGGTTATGTTATCTGGAAGCCTATTGGCTAAGTTGAAGATGAAGAATAAGACTAGTCTATATGTATGGATGCTTATACATCAAGTTGGAAATATTATTGGTGTAGTTTATTGTACTAACATTGGTCTTGTAGTAAACCAAGGAATAAAATCCAAATATTGCTAACAATAATTATAATGAATAAATGAGAAGGAAGTTGGGTAAGAGTTTCATGACTTATGGTTTTGTGTTATTTTAATTGAAATAGGTAACTAGATGAATTTTAGAAAATGTTTCAGGGTATGTTTACAAAATGTTTGACAAAATACCTAAATGAGTAATGCTATCAATTTATATACTTATGCATGAATAAGTGTTAACTTGTACCTTACAAGATAGTAAGAAAATGCACATGTACCCAAAATATACCTCGAGGAACTACATAATCAAACTTTAAAATAAAATATAAAATAATGGCAGCTAAAATATAGTTTGGAAGATCAAAGTCTTGAGGTATGTTTCAGGTCTTTTTCAGTTATGGCTTATGTCTCATTCTTATTAATAATTCAATGTTTTGTGAATCAAGTTTTTGGTATAGTATTGTTAAAATTTTGACAAAAAGCCTTAATGGTTGTAGCATTCAGGGTTGCCACATGTTTATGAAAAGGCCCCAATGGTTGTAGATTGCATGCTTGCAAAGTGTTTGTCAAAATGCATAAATGGTTGTAGATTGTAAGATTGCGAGTGTTTCTCAAAAGGCCTCAATGGTTGTAGATTGCATGCTTGAAAAGTGTTTGGAAAAAGGACTCAATGGTTGTATCTTGTAGATTGCATGCTTGTGAAGTGTTTGTCAAAAAGCCTCAATAGTTGTATCCTTTGTGCATATAAATTTATAGAGTAAATGTCTTACTTACTTTAGTTTTTATGTACTAGAAATTTATGGATAGATTATTTAATCGATGTAGCTTCCTATGTTTTCAAGTTTTTGAATGTGAAAATTAATTTAATAAATTTCTTAAGTGCGAATTAGAATATGACATTCTTATGTTATATTGTTATATTGAAATAGATGAGGGAACATGATCACATGATAACCAAGTTAGTCATATTAGGATAAAAAAAAAAAATTGAGGAATAGTGTTCAATGTGATCTTTATTTCTATATACTATTGATGGTTGGTAAGGTGGGACCTTACATATGGTATCAGAGAAAGCTACAACACTAGGGCCTAATAGGCCAACATGCTTGCTAGAATGGTTGATGATATATGAATATTGATTTTGCATGCATGTTTAATTGTTTGTTTATGTTGATTTATAACCATATTGGTTGCATAGGGGATATTATTATTATATATTGTAGAAACTCATGTAAGAAAAATAATGTTTTCTTATATTCCTTTATATTTTTGTTAATACAATTTTTGAGAAATATGTTAAAGGACATAAAGACATGTTGGGAATGGACGTGCTTGAAATTTGGGGTTAAAACCTAAGCATGTGAATTTCTTGATTTTAAATGGGTGAGTGAGATATATGGAGTGTATGCATGGTTTCATACATGTTATATGCATCATCATAAATGTAATATGGGCTTGCTGGTCATTTTTACTAGTTGAAATTGTATCTACCAAGAAAAATATTGGCCTAATTTGGACTATGGTGTGATGACCATGGTGTGTATGCTTTGGGAATGTGTAAAAAGTGTAAGGCTGAGATTCAATTAACGTGATGATTGAGTTCATCATGTTAATTTTGACTCTTTTATTATCTACACTAATGGAAAATTAACAAAAGTTACCTTGAAGGATGTCATTTTTAACTATGAATGGAGATTCATGAGTAATGTATGTGCATTAATTTTATGTGTTTATGATTTGGGAATACATTCTTAACGAGTAAGAACAAAATTCCTATGATTTATTTGACATGATTTTGTGTAGTTTGGGCTGAAATTATGCATCAAATAACTTGAAATTACTCAAATAATAGGTTGTGGTATGACCTTCCTAATAAACAACAGTCTTAAATGACTTGTCAATGAATGGCTGTGGAATTCATTTTAAGGAACACTTGAAGGTTATGTATGGATGTGAAATCCATACTAGCATATATCTATGAGCTAATGTATGTGTGAGGAATCCATACTAACATATATCTATGAGCTAAGTAATGAGGTAAGGTATGAGTCTGGAAGCCATACTAACATATATATATGAGCTAAGAAATTCTTTTGGTTAGAATGAACCAATTATTTTGATGGAATCTCATAGACATGATTAATGAGGATTGATTATGTGTAATTAAAATTAAATGGATAGAGATTTGTAACATGAATTTCCCTGAAATTTAAATCCATTATTTTCTTTTTATTACAAATGAATATACTAAGATTGGTATAATGAGCACCATTAGATGGTTTAAAATGCCTGGAATAATTGATTTTGATATATGGAGTCAAGTGTGAACTAGGTATCTATCCTATAGTATTGTAATTATTTTGTATGTGTTGGAGGTGGAATTAAATTAATGTTCAAATGCTTGAAATGTAGAAAAGGATTATTGTGATAAGTTGATATAATATCTTTTCTATTGGATTAAGACAAATTAGGTCTAGGAAAGCCATAATAGTCTCCTTAATGATTTTATCAATTTCATATTGGTTGAATTCTATCTAGCTAAATTTATTAGAGAAATTATGAAGATTGAACTCATGAACTACTCTAAACTATTGTTAGTTACACGATCGAGTCAAAATTCATATTGTTTATGAACTTAATGAATTGCTTTTTTGAAATTTGATTAACTTGTAAATTGTTAAGAGAATAACATGTTTAGAAGATAAACATGTTCCATGGTGAGAACTTTGTTTTATTTGAACTTAAAGGAAAAATTTATGTGATTAATGAAAAGCTTATTTAAGTTCTTGTTTTACAAGAATATGTGCACTTGATATTTTTTGAGGGAGAAATTGAATGAGAGTGAGATCACATTTTGATGCATTAGAATTTTTGCATGATTTAGAAACCAAGATGATTGTATTGTATGTGGAATGGAAGAGATTGTTGGATTTAGTAATTTGTGCTTGGATGTATAGTTGTATGGGTAGTTATTATTCCTACAAAAGGTTGTAATCTTATGAGAGGGTGGTAATTCTCCTTAAAAAAAAACTTAGCTTTAGGCTAGAAATTCCCTTGTGATAGTCTATATCTTATTTAAAATCAACAAGATTCTTCATAGTTTGATAAACATATGGTTTTCATTGATTTTTTTGTGTATTAATAATATCGAATAAGACTTGAAACCAAATGAATTGATTAATTATTGAATAGAAATCATGATCTACTTTATAGTTGGAAAACTGGTTGACTTACAATTATCAAGATATATTCAATAATATGGATATCGTATTTGCATAATTATGAGAGTTTTCTTAATTACAATCCACTTTCGAAAATATATCATTAATTTGTTTTGGAATGAAGATCTTCTAAAAGAGTCATTCATAATTGATTCTCCAGTAAGAGAAGTGAATAATAATGACTATTATGGGAACTAAAGGAATGGTCTATAGCACAAAAGTGGGTCAATGAGGACTGTAGGGAAGCTTAGCTTCTTAGTTTAAAAAAAAATGGTGTTTGAACCTCAAATTGTGATTTTTCCTAAAGAGTAAACATTTAGAAAAAAATGTAGGTATATCCTAAAGGATTTATTGCAGGGATGTCTTATGAAATGAAAAGGGAAATATTGGAGTGAGAAGACATAAATCAAGTGGGATGTAAGAGTGGGTTTTATATATGACATCATGTTTTATTGTGTAGTTTCACTGGCAATTGTATGTGGATGATTTGCTGCTTCTTGTATGAAAATTTGATTGTGAGACTGGATGGACCATCATTGTTGTTTATACAACCAACATGTGATATATTTATAGCTTGGAAAACTCAACATAATATAGAACCAAGAAGATGACTCATGTAGGATTCATGCAAACTATGAGAAAGAAAAACATGTAGAATATCAAATTATTAACGATCACTTAAGTAGATGCCATATAAATTACATAAAAAATTATTTTGATATGGTACTATAAATTTTTTGGCTAGTTTTGATATAGAAATATTTGGCATTTTATATCAAAACATGTCTAATATGGCATGAATATATTTTCTACTTGATTAAGAATGGTATATTTTGGTTTTCATAGAGTTGCTTCCAATTCAGCAAACATTAAACTATGAATTGGCATGAAGAAAAATATATCAAATACATATACATAATTTTAACACCTTGTTGACAGGAGAATAAAAAAGAACTAAGTATATTATGACTTTAAGAAAACTTCAGGCCAAGTTTAGCCCAAGAGGTAGAGAATGTAGCGTCCCTTCTTAGTGAGATAGCTTTGATGACACTTGGAGAGGGTGATTTTGATGAAATGATAGAATTATTATGCATGTCAGACTGACGTATATGCTTGTATGTTATAGACCTAGTTTATGTCACATGGTTTCTATGTGCTCATGATAAAGACTGGTTTTGGTAACACTGATTTTGGTTAAGTGCATATTATTGATGTTTTCTCTTTTGGTATCCTAGTTTGGACATAGGTGTATGACATGGATGGTGATCCAATATTGAGACACATAAATCCACGTATGATCATGGTTATGTGGAACATATGGTTAATTATGATTTAGGGATGCTTCATGATTTGTATGATTATATACGCTTAATCTTGTACTGAGCAAGATGTGACAGGGGACCTGGTTATTTGTAAATAAGGATGCTCAAATTATAAATGACTATGGAAGTCATGATACATGATTTGTATGATTACATATGCTAAATCTTGTACTGATCATGATTTAGTAGGGGACATGGTTATTTGCAAACAAGCATATTCAAATTATAAATGACTATGGAAGTCATTTCTTCAAAACGAAAATGACTGCAAAAATCATGCACAATTCTTGGTCTTGGAACAAGACCTTACAAACGAAACATCATATGGGTATGACATCACAATAAATACCTTAAGGTGAAGCATGAAGTTTCAAAGAAGTGTAGATGAGATGCCATGGAAATTAGGGTGTAGATTCCAAAATCCATGAAAGATAAAGACGTGGAGTCTTGGATCAATAATAAAAGGATTAGGGCATGGAGTCATAAATATTTAAAAGATCAAGATGTGGAATCTTGGATCCCTGGAATAGATCAGGGCGTAGAGTCCTCAATATACTAAGATATAGAGATGCATGTGATAGGGATGTGGAATCCCTTTTATCCGGAAGAAAAAAACCACCCATGGGTAGCCCAGGGATGAGTTTCCTTAATAAAATCTCATTTCTGACAATTCTAGTGTGACTTTCTAAAAATATAAAGGCATGTCTAGCATCTCAAGTATGACTTTCAAAAAATAGTAAACCACCTTGAATTAATTGGTAATCAAGTATAGTTGAAGGAAAATCACTTAACTTATCACTAATCAATCCTAATAGTTCAAACTTGAATTAATCATCAATATTATTATTATTATTATTATCATTATAAGACTATGATATTATTATTAAAAGGAATTACAAGCCACCGTCATCACCTAAACCATTTCACACGTCTCTCCTTGATGACTCTCATGGTTCTACATAAATCTCTCTTTTAATGATACATTACACTCTCTCTTACACACTCATCAAAGGCATGGCATATTCCTCTTACACTCATTAAAAGAATATCATAAAATATTCCTCATGTGCTCTCTTATTGCATATGTTACACTCTCCTTAACTAAGGCATGCATACATCTTTTTAATGGCATGAGGTACACTCCTCTAAATGGAATATGTTACATTTTCTCAAGACATGCATATTACTCCTCTTTTATGATAAGAATTTGTTGCTCCTCCTATATATGTGTCTCATGTTATCACTTGGGTAGAAAGAGGTGCATTGAGATACTAAGAGTTGGAGAGATTTGAAGAATATTGTGCGAGGGGGAGACCTAGAGAGTAGCCAAATGCTAATCTAACTTACTAAGTAGCTCTACCCAATGGAGTTGAACATAAGTGGTATGGAGAAGAAGTGAAATTTATCTTCCTTAGTTTGCCTTGTATATCTCTCTACTGCTATATTTTGGCACTGCTTATGAGCTTATACAACTCGAGGGTTCCAGGGGGAGAATTTCTTCCTAGATATGGTTGGGAGGAAAACCAGATGGTTCAAATCAGCTGGTTGAGGAATTAGGGATGGAGCATGGTTTCAACAATTGGAATTGAATATCGCATCATGTATATATTTAATTTCCTTGTAGCATAAAAAATTGTAGAAATTTTAATTTTTGTGAACATGTAACTTTGGTTTAAGCTTATGTTATCTAGAATATTTTTGGCTAAGTCGAGGATGAAGACTAAGATTAGTTTATATTTATAAATGTTTATACTTCAAGGTGGAAATATTATTGGTGTATTTTATTGTACTAACCTCAGTATTGTAGCAAATTGAGGAAGAAAAGCCAAATATTACTAACAATAATTATAATGAAGAATTGAGAAGGAGGCTACATAGGAGTTTCATGACTTATGTTTTTGTGTTGTTTTAATTGAAATAGGTAATTATATGCATTTTAGAAAATGTTTCAAGGTATGTTTACAAAATTTTTGACAAAATCCATGGATGAGTAATGTTATCAATTTATATATTTATGCATGAATAAGTGCTAACTTTCAGCTTACAAGAGAAGTAAGAAAATGGACATGTACCCAAAATATACCTAGAGGAATTAAAGAATCGACCCTTAAAATAAAATGCAAAAATAATGACAACAAAGATATGGTTTGGAGGATTAAAGGCTTGAGGTATATTTGAGGTAAATTCCAATTATGGCTTATGTCTCATTCTTATTAATAATTCAATGTTTTGTGATTCAAGTTTTTGGTATAGTATTGTCAAAATTTTGATAGAAAGCCTTAATGGCTATAGCATTCAACGCTACCATGTGTTTGTCAAAATGCCTCAATGGTTGTAGATTGCATGCTTGCAAAGTGTTTGTCAAAAGACCTCATGATATGAATTTAAAAAGGAACACAACAAAATACAAATATAACCATAAATACATAGACGTAGTATAAATAAACCTATATCTCCTAATATCAAATAATGAAATATGCTTACAAACAGAATGGAAATGAGACTAGCTCGGGCGATGGTAGCTTATCTCTGAGAAGAGATGTGGAAACTACATGCCTCTGAACTAAGTTATAATGAGGTTGAAGGGCCTTTTTATTATTGAACAATAAGAGGAAACCCTAAACAACCAAAACCATAACCTAAGGAGATGTAACACCAATCGTTTATGGGCCCTGTTGGAGTTAGTTGGGCAACCAACTTCCCGAGGTTGTAGCTTCATCATATTATATCCGTTTGACTTGCATGATACCTCATTAGAAATATCTATCCAAGGACTACAACTGAAAACCTGATCTCAATGAGATCACTCTAAAGAATATTGCTAAAAAAATGTCATTTATGGCCTCAAAATGGCTCCGAAAGTTCACGACTCGAAAAATTGCCAAAAATAGTAAATTGTGCTACAATTAAGGAAACTAAAAAAATGAAAGAAACATTGATGGGGGTCCACGTGGAATAGGCAGTGGCCAACAACATCCATGTGGATCATTTCTCCCCCCTTAGGAAGAAATGGTCTCCATTGCATTGAGTTCCTCCATGAGATGGGGAAACGTCTGCTGAACTTGGTCCCTAGTGAGCCATTTTCCTTGGTGCAGGAGTTGGCTAGCTTTGACAACTCGATACAGTTGGATCTTCTACTAGTGAGTGTTCTTGATCTATGTGTCCATGATCCGATCAGTTGCAGCTTGTTCCATGCAGTCTGGATTTAACTCTATTGGTGTGAGATGTTCTGTAATGTTGGATGTGTCCAATAATGATGGAAAGTATGGCCGAAGGCGATCCACATTGAACACTTGGTGCAGGCCAAGGAATGGGGGAATTCTGAGCTCAAAAGCATTATCTCCCATAGCCTTGGTGATGGTGTATGGGGTTGGGTGTGACTTTTTACCTATTTTCTACACCTTCTTTCCCAAGTTTTGATCGTCTTATCCTCCAGGCCCATGAATGTTACATGATTAATCGCCCTTTTTCTCGCTTTTATAACCTATTCCACTATCATATCATTTTTCCATGTTTTACTGAATAATACGATACTTTATTCCTTTTTGTGGCTAACTAGGGTGAGAATTGGAGGAGTATTTTGGAAGCTCTTCTCCTTTTCAGGTGTTCCTCACGGGAACAAGCCTATGGAGTAAACATGCAGTGTTGAGCAATTACAGAGTAGGGTAGAGCAGTTTACTATTACACCCTATATGTTGTTACAAGTTGTTGTTACACATTGAATGTTGTGATAGGAAGTTGTTACACTACGTACTGATACAAAGGTCCGCTATTACACCAAGGGTGTTGTCGCCAATAATTTTGATAACATCCCAACCATCTATTCACTCGTAGGATGTTGTTGCACTGGAGCTAGAAAGTGTGGGTACTATTCTACATAATAGTTGTCAGGATTAGGAATTGTTTATTTTTGAAGCAATAGACCCAAGCGGCTGCATTCCTAACTAATGTATATTTGTATTGAGAAATAGATGGTAACTACTTATATTTTTTATTAGAATGCGAGTTGTGAGATTCTCATGACTAAAGTGTTTCTAATTTTGGGCATGTAATAACTTTAAAAAAAGCTCGAGTTATTCCTGCTTCCATGCTAAGGAGGAAGGGCCCTCCTCTTTGGCAGGGACTATAGTGGTAGAAGTAGTGTACATTCTGGCTTCGTTATTTGTTATATGGTCTCTTCCTATTGTTGTACAAATTGTGAATTACATTTGCTGTTATTCCAATTTATATTATGTTGTTACATTGAGTTAATCAAACAAAATGGTAGTAACCAGCTAGAGTGGATATTAGTCACTGTGTGGCGCACCCTTACTTTGGTAGTTGTGAAGTGAGATTTCAATTTTATGGAGTTTTTATTTTTTTATTTCTACATAATGATTTGATTTCAACAATTTGAATTCAACGAAATCTTTTACTGTTCTTTCCACTTTTTCGTTCTTGGTTGTAGTGTATCGACACAAACAGTGCGAACTCCATTGAAATAGCAAGACCTACCCTTGGTTGATAATTAAATGTTGTAATCTCGGTTAGTTAGGATTGATTAAAACCGCACTACATTTGCTACTGTTGTCGGGGATGGTAGTTGACAATATAGTCAGCCAAGTTATTTGTTTGATGATAAAGTTTTCCTAGTCCACAATTGTTGGGCAGTTAGACGAGAGGTAAGAACATGTGCATCGCTCTAACATACTTGGGCGGGCTCACCGTTGTGACCACTAGGGAACTTAGGGCATGGAATTTTGGTGTTTTGTTTAGTGTGTTTTCATCTCTTCATTCGTTGGGTGGTAAGACGAGAGGTAAGAACCTACGCATCACTCTAACATACCTGGGTGGGCTCACCACTATCAAATACTGAGACACTTAGGGTGTGAATTAATACACATAGGGTCCATGTGTGTAACTATAAGAACTACAGAGATACCAAAACTAACCCCCCTCTACTTAGTCACAGGAAAAATGGGTCGTAAAAAGGAGAGGAAGAGTGTATATTTGGGAAGAAAAACATTTATCCAGGAGCTAATCTCTAAGGAAGGAAAAGAACAAGCAAGCTCTCAAAGGGATGCAAGGAAAAAACAAGGCCACAAAAAACTGTTACTCCCATAATAAGGGTAGAAACCTCTGATTCCTTTATCTCGAGGCCATATCATTCTAAAGCTAGCACTCACACTCCCAAGATCAAGAATCCAATCCAGGAGCAGGAGGGGGAAGCTAGTAGCCAAAACTTGAGGATCGAGGAACAAGGGGAAATTGAGGGGGAACATCAAAAACTTGAGACGGGAGAGCACCTGATGTTTTATCAATATCCAAATATAGGTAGTGCTGTGAAACATCCAACCTTGAGGATACATGAGCCATCAATCACACCTGCAAGACCATCACAAGAACAGTTTGAAGGATGTATATTACAACAAGGGTTAAGAGGGTTAGTCATTGGGGACAACAATGACAAAAATGTTAAAATGGATGCTACCATCACCACCTTTGAGTTCCCAATCGGGGATATTAGAGGTGAAGCTTCTATGAAAATATTCCTCTATCATCCTTACCATCCTTCCAGGGGATGACTGTGGAAGGTCCAAACACCCTTTTATTTGAATTTGATGTCTTATGTAGAAGTTATGATTATACCTTAGATGCTCAGAAATTGAAATTATTTCCTGCTACTTTAAAAGGGGCATCCTAGAGATGGTTCATGGGATTGGGCTCCGCTTCTATTCGGACATGGAATGATATGAAGGAAACATTATTATCAAAGTACCAAGACTATTGCAGAACCAGGGACTTAAGGGAGGAGGTATTTAGAATGACACAAAAGGAGGATAAGAGGCTAGAAGACTATGTAGAGTGGTTCCACTATAATCTAAAGAGGTCTAAACACAACGATTTAGACCATGAAATCTTGAAGACTATATTTATCAAAGGAATGAGGGATGACTACCTTGACACCCTGAACCTGTTAGGGAAGGGGGATATATCACATGAACCATTCGCTAAAATTGTAAAGCTTTGTCTAAGATGCTCTAGACGATCATCTAAGGGGAGGAGCACAATTCAAGATGCTTTTGCCTGAATACAAAAATATGCAGGAGGAGGAGTAACCAGAGCAGAGATCGAGAATCTGTTAGAAAATTTAAATATCGATATCATCAATACTCTCTCTGTCCAGATAATGACAACGCAGATCAAGAAGACACAAGAATAATCTGATACACTTTTGGTTGTGTTCTATCTGAATTGTCAGAAGAAGCATCCTTTGAGGAATGCGAATTGAATAACATCAGCTTGTGTAATATTTGTGAGCTATAACATTCGATAGGAAAATGTTTGGAGCTTCCTAGATTGAAGGCAGTACTTAGAGAGTCAAGCGAGGAGGTGTAGTCCTCTTATTTCATCATACCAAGGAGGCCATGGCAACCACGACCTCCAGGTATGTGTCAAGATTTTTCTTCTTTCAATTCATTGAAAAATGCATATAATACTCAACAATATCCATGGAAATATCCTGCTCCTTCTTTAGGACAGTTTCATTCAGCCTGGAACCAATGGTCTCCATATCCCTCTATCCAATATCCTCAATCTCAACCATAACCTTGGAATCAAAACTGGAGAGAAAATGCCTAGAATACAACTTTACCTGGATTACCCATGCAACAATAGTTGCAGTTACCTCCTTTCCAAACTCCTGCTCTACACAGCTAGTGTGACCCCAACTACCTGTGCAACCTAACCCAAACCTGAACAATAAAGAAGCTCAGGGCATAGAGGCTCTGACTACCTTCCAGACCTACCTTGTTACCCCCGTGGGGCTTAATGAAATTCAATTGTGATTGAGAAAGGTAGTTAAACCAAGTTACTCCCCTATCATTATAGAGGAGGAATGTGAACCACCAAGAATAGATTTCGGAGGCTTTGAGGCGGCTGTTGCACCTATAATAGCCGATAGAGAGGGAGTTTTTACATCTGTAACAACCAACCCATGGAGAATAGTTACTTCTATAACAACCAACTCGGAAAAGGCCAATACACCTATAATAACCCACTCGACTGTTGTAACTCAGGACCCTCCATATCCTCAGAGATTCCCTGAACCTGGAATGACTTCATAGCCCGAATATGATTTTCTTAGGGAGTTTTAAAAATTTCATGTACAAATTCCTCTGCTGCAAGCCCTTAAAAAAGTACCTATATATGCTAAAATAATGCAAGATTTGTGCATTAAGAAACCTGGGAGGAAGCCTAAAGACCCTACTACCATACATGTGATGGAGAAATTATCTGAATTAATGTCTTCTCAGTGTCTTCTAACTAAGTATAATGATCCATTAAATCCTAGGGTTACTATCTACATTAATGATCATCCCATAGCTAACATGTTGATCGATCTTGGGGCTACCATTAATGTAACGACAAAGGACCTCTTTACCACTCTTGGGCTACAGAGACTTAGCTCCTAATGTACTTGAATTAGCGGACAAGTTACGTGTTAAACTTGAGGGGGTGTTAGAATATATAGTGATTACAATAGCTTCCTGGAGGTATCTGGCTGACTTTCTTATTTTACAACCCAAATCCAATTTGGGGGGACATCCTTTGATCTTAGGGAGACCATGGCTAAACACTACATATGCCTTTATAGGTTGCAGATCTGGATCTATGGTGATCTCGGATGGCCAGGTGACAAAGAACCTTAATCTTTGCCCCCCAAAACCAAATGTGGATTTATACAACCCTTGGTGGGATGAGTTTGAGCTAGAATCAAATCTTTCCCTACCGCTCCTCACTCTAGGGAAAGCCCAGTATTTTAAAGATGAGATAGAAGATGACATCATTAATGGTTTTATTAGTAACTAGCTTTTTGTCACTTTTGTTAAAAATGTGAATGAGGAAGAAGAGGTGGAAGATACAAATTTTGAACAAATGAGAACCACTCTTAATATTGATAGCAATCCAATTGAAATAGAACGAGGAAAGTTTTTGAATATTAACCCCAACCTGATTCCTGAGCAAAACCAATTGTTTTTACAGCTGTTACAGA